>JAAEAF010001881.1:0-163970 GCA_011037195.1 Triatoma infestans
TAATGAGTAGGCACGCCAGCCTTTGTACTCCACTGAGGCACTTCCTGGCCGTCCTCTGCTCAGTTTTAGCACAGCATAGCGACTTCTTTGCTTTCTGCGCTATGTATTCTAGATGTGATATCGGAACTTTTACTTTGTTTCATTTAATTTTAAATCCAAAAATGTGTTTTACAACATCTTTCTTTAACCGCACGATTACTAAAGTAGTATAAAAAGCGAAAAGAGATTAATAAACAAACAAAAAAATTATAAGAAATAAAAAAACAACGATACTTATGGCCATGAAATTGACCATGGAAGCGAAAAACGATATTTGTGATACTTTAAACTATTTCATAAAGATCACCAATATAAATTAATATTTTTACATACAGAAGCCTACAATCTTTATTTAGTGGTGTTGTATGTGTGTAGTAGATTATTTAGGTAGGTATATACGGAGAGAGAAACGTTGTTGGTTCAAGGCTAGCACGGCGCTGATTATATAATTTTTTTTCCTTTTTAATTCTCTTAACACGTTGATTTTTTTGTGATCATATATGTATATAAGGTTGTTTGGATTACTCCAGTGATGCGATCTTCTTAATTATAATAGCAGTTCTTGATAATGTACGGCCGTTCGGAGAAAATTATTTATAATGCTTTACTTTATTGAAAAAGTGGAACAGAAACTGGAAAGCAACTTTAGTTTTACAGACAGATATAAATCTATTTAGCGGTATTTTTTATTATATCTGATACTACGTAGAAAGTTATTTAGAGTTAAAGCTGTGTATTATTTAAATGTTTTCAGTGTAAATCAACTCTTCGAGGGGTGTTGCGCAGGATAGCATTCTTGATCCTTTAGACACTTCAGATCTTCTAACTCATCCATATACACTGCCATTGTTATACGCATATGACAAACCATTCTCTCGCCTCATATTGATACAATATAATCTAAACGCAACTTCGAAACGTATTAATGGTATTTCGAACTTTGAATGATATGAAAAGTTGGCTAATTAAACTAAATTGCAAAATGCTAAAATCCAGCGGAGTCTGCAATATGTATATATATATATAGAGAGAGAGAGAGAGAGAGAGTGTTACTGAATCATTCAAATTTTCGAAAGTGAGTTTAATCGGGAATAGCACATATAGAGGGCGGTTGAGTTGGCCAAGGTGGGGCCCTCATTACCGTTTTGTGGCCTCGAGCCAACTGTAGGCGTTACCACACAATTCTGCGTTAGAGAAATCAAACAATGGGAATTGGAGAAGCACCAGAGGGACAAGGAGCGTTGTCTCCAGGCTAATAGTTTTACAAAAGGTATATGAGAGAGGAATTGGAGTATCTCATCTTCCTGAATAGGTTACAATTGAAGGTCCTGGTATGTATACTAACTGGACATGTTTGGGTATGTAGTTAGTTTACACAAAATAGGCAGGGAATCTACTCCTATTTGTGATGATGGTTGTGACGATGGAGTCAGGAAAAATTTGTACTACTACCTAGATCAGTGTTCCCTTTTAGCTAATACTAGTCCGCATATTTAGGAGGGTAACAGTCTCAAGAGCATTGTTGCGGGAGCTGGGATTAAGGATGTCTTAAAAGTTAAGAAGGTCGGTGGATTGCTGAAGGAGGCTTTATAGGAGTAATCTTCTCTTTGGATGGAAGGGTTAAGAACCTATTGGTTTATGGCCTACGCTTTCGGGTACCCAACAATAAGCAATCTATCTATCCGTGGCGCAATAGTCATCATCCGTGCCTTTCTGTCAGGGTCTCTATCTCGGCTTTCTCCATCCTCCTTCTAAACACCTGGATTTCAAGATCTTGATGAATGCCTTGTAGCCAACTTAACCGAGGTCTTGTCTTATAGCCTTCTTCCGCCCGGATTCCGATATAGCATTTTCTTCGGTAGTCTTTGTTCCTCCATTCTTTCCATATGGCCCAGACATCTGAGCTGGCCTTTCTTAATGAAAGTAATGGGTTCGGGCCCGCCAAATAGTTGCATGAGCTCTCTGTTCTTTCTTATTCCCCACTGCCTATTCTCCATAACCGGATCGTATATCTTTCTAAGAATTTTCCTTTCCCAGATTCTTGGTGATTTTTCATTTTTTACCGAAAGGATCCAGTCTCTACAGTTGCAATGGCACTTTTCGCGAAATTAGTGTTAGATTGAACAATAAAGAGGAATTGTAGGTCGCCGTGTCTCTAGCCTGTGATAACACTGAATACTTCTTGGATGTTTCACCCTGTATTTAATGCTTCTGAAAGTGATTTCAGTGAACCTAATCAGTTTATGGAGGATTTTCATTCTTCTCTTTCACTCTTCTCTACATACCATTCTTTCGGCATTTGCTCTGTAGTCCAGATATCACAGATCAGTCTGTACATTTCTTCTGAAACTCGTCTCCCCCATACTTCAATGTATCTCGTCAACGACGAGGGCTTAATTTTTTTTTTAAAGGTAATTATTCTTTCATGAGAAAACTGATTTTTGTCACCATTTAAAGAAGCAAGCATATCTTTAAAATTGCGCGTCCCATCTATCTAAGAAGTCTTTTTTACTTCCTAGGATGTTTCCTCTCTTATCTATACATAGCTATACCCTGGGCCATAACCTGTTCTAAGCCTTTCACTCCCATTATCTCTGATTGCTTCAACATAATATCTCAAACACAAAAAATCTCAGGAAGTAACTTGATACCACCATTAAATATAAAAATTTTCGGTCAAAATCCATCAACCGAAAATAGTAGAGTTTAGTAGTTTTTCCAGTTTTTCGCGGTGTTCCTAAAAAAAAAAAAAGGGCTCTAACGATTTTCTTTAAACTTTGAATATTATCTGTACTCATATAAGCTATTTATATTTAAAACACTCTTTAAGGAAAAGTGGGAATAAATTTGGTTCTGAAACAATACATTGTTCTGCTGCTTAAATAATATTAAAGTGCTAGAATTGTAAATTTGAAAAAAATCTGTCAACCGAAAGTGGTTTTATGGAATGGATTGTTTGAGCTTTTTGGAATTTTCATGAGAACAGATCCAACGTTTTTCTTTCAACTTGAATTGCTAACTATATAAATCTAACTGTGACCTTTAAGCTTACATTTAAATCTAGAAAAGAAAAAAATATTTTAGAAGCTAGATAGTAGCGCTACCATCTACTATGTGGTACAATTTAGGTACTAAATCAATTATGATTTGTCCTAAAATGATACCAGCTCTATTAGAATTTAAGGTAACTAAACGTTTTGTAAAAAATGAACTAAAATTTGCTATTATTGTTCGGAAGAGAAAGTGATATCATGATTTCATATCAGAAGTTTTTATTTCTATTTTTTGTTCTATATTAATATTATCGATTTACGACAGTGGCTTTTGTTCTGATTAAAAATGATTTGATAGTAAAAAGAAAGATTTAAAGGAAAAATTAAATTTTATAAATATAGATAGCTGAGTATGTATGAATGTGAGAGAGAAAGCAATTTAAATTACCTCTTTTATTTAGGAAGCCATAAACCAAATTTGAAATTCAAATAAAGAAAATTTTGAAAAAAAAAAAATTATGAACTCGTGCCGCTCCCAAACTGTTCCATGAGGAGAACAGAAAATGTGATTTCTTCAAAATGAGAAAGAAAAACGAAATAAAAAGACAAAAAAAGTAAGAAATAAAACCAGTAAAACAAAAAACAAAAAAACTTTTCTCGTGGCCTTGACATTTCAAAGTGACCAGATCCGAGTGTTTAGACACGAGCTCGGCCAAACAGCTTCCAAAAAAGCAACTTAATCTCTTCGCTGATGATTTTATGATTGGCTGTAGAAAGGAAAAATTATGCTTTAAATATTATTAATATTTTAAAAATAAGAATGATTCGGGAGGGGGGGGATGTTTATTTTATTTGTGATTTATTTTTTTTCTTTTCAATTAGTTTTTATTTTATTTTATTTAAATATTTGTTTACTCATAAATTGTGCTTACTAACTTGTACCTATCAGCTATTTTTTTTAAATATCTGGTCAGCTGATTAGAAAAAGAAATATATGTTAGCCATCTGCTTTTATTTTATTTTTTTTTTTATAATGGTTAATGGCATCGACTGCTTTGGTCTTTAGCCATATCTGTTTTTATTGTTATTAATTTTAAATAATTTCGAGATTCAGTTTTAGGTTTTCCTATAAACTATCATTTCTTTTTATTGTACTTCATCTTATTTAACAATAATATGTTTGTTTTCCTTGGTCAGCTATTTGTGTGAAGAATACAACTCAAAAAGAAAATACTTGGATTCTACAAAAAACTTGGATAAAAGAAGGTTTAAGTTTTAGAATCCAAATTTATATCCTTGATTTTTATATAGCTCGCGAACTTGGATCTTTAATAGTAAAAGCATTAAGAGATTGCGATCACGCAAAGAACGATGGCAAGAATTATCTAGGAATAAGAAGGGAAGATAAAGTTAGAAATGAAGAGCCTATGGAGCCATTGAGAAATGGCCCACAAGAAAACACAGCCTTCAAGATATTCCTAGAATATCCACATGAAACTCATACCACAAAACCCCTTGGCCAAACGAACGATCAGTTCAAGGAAGATCACTGTTCTGGTCATAGGATCCTCCTGGTTTTTAAGAAAATACTATTGAGGACCTACTATATAGAAAATGTGGCCCGAAAAATGATTTCTTCTTCTTAGGGAGTGTTTGCAGGCTATTTGTGATGCTTCACCTAACTTGGTGTCTAACTCAGTAAACTAATCACTTCCCACCTCAAATTCATTGCATTTCTCCCTCAATCTTGTAGAAGGGGCAAATTAAGGAGGAACTGAAAGGATAAATTAAAGCGAGTAGGAGCTAATCCAGCCGCCTATATTAAAAAGAGTGCCTCAGACCACTCAGTCCATGATCATTGAATCACCATCAACTGTCAACGTTCAACATGCTCCGTTCTCATACCGTCACTCTGCCAGTCAGTCTGTCACTCTCTTCTCAAGCTAATATATGCTCTCCTATAACATATTATCGTGTAAAGTCCTTGTAGTGCTTATTATATTTACACTTAATATTTCTTCTGCCCCCCCCCCCCTCAAACATCCATTACAAAGTTCATCTCTCCAGCTTTAGTACTGGCACTTTTTACATGATAACATGTGAGTTGTATTCGGTTAGGCAGTTCAGAGTCTCTGAGATATAGATTCGATTGGAACTGAAGAAGACAAAAAAAATAAAGAGAATTGGGAAAAGCGAACGGTGTCCCTTTTACAGGAAGAGACAAACAGCCAGCACAGCAAGAGCTAGGAAGATAATTGGTAGGGTTCCACGTGGTGCAGATTGGCCAAGAATAGACTGGTACGGAAATATCTGGGAGAGATCTATGGCCCATTAAGGGCACCAGTATAAACCTAAATATAATTAAGGATGAATTTAATGTGTTGCTAAAATTTCAGTTAGATTGGAAATTTGGGAATAAGAAGAATGGTTGTGCAGTGGGTGAAAGTCGTGCGAAGGTTTGACCCAATTTTTTTTTCTATTTAATTATTTACTATTAAAGCACAAATAAAAAATTAAAACATTGAATTTTGCATGAAGGCTGCCAGGTTCATTGGCCGTACACTTTCCCTTTCCGTATTGGATAAAGAAAAAAAAGTAAAAAAAAACGAATTAAGGTTAAACAAGAAGAAAAAATAGACACATAAAAAAAAGAAGAAAGGTAATAAAATTAGTAAAAAAGAAAATAATAATAAAAAAGGATGAATAGAAACAAACAATTCAATTTTTGTTTCTTTTCGTTTTTTTTTATTTCGTTTTAGATTTTATGTCTATATAATTTTATTTTTTGCAGAGGAATGAGTCCTTTTTTTATTTTTTTGGCGTACTGGAAGGAAGAGGGTACTTAGCGAGTGATGAAGGGCCTTCCCCTACTAATTAAAAAAAAAACAAACAAATAAAAATGTTTAAAAAAAAGAGGAGAAAAAGGAAGAAATTGGTAGAGTATAAATATAGTGAACCATATAACTAGGTAAGGTGTAAGGCTAAGGCTTGAATCAGGTTAGAGGGACTTTTTAAAGATGGATAGATTGTAGGAGAGAGAGTTTTTTTTATCAAGGGACTTAAGTGCGTGCCGTGTGTGTGTGTATGTGTGCGTGAACCGGTTCAAGATCTTTAGTATGGCGGTGGGTCTTTCTTTTTATTTTCTTTTTTCTAAGTAGACAGGATGGTGGAGAATTCTGTGTAGTCCGGTTCGGCTGTTGCTGACAACAGTGATTTGGTTAGAAAGGTAGTAGGGATGGGATAGGGTTCTCAGGTTGAGTGGGGAAAAAGACAGTGAAGAAGAAGTGAGATATAGAAGGCATATACAGGTCTATGAAACCCAGCCAACAAGATGTGCGTACGTCTGTGTGAATAGACCTATAATGGAAAATACCTTTAACACCCTAACCGTCCTGGGTTTTTTTTTTTTTTTTTTTTTTTACCAAGGAGAGGCTACTATAGATCTTCTGATAGTTCCATCTTCCTGCTATATACTTCCCATGATCTCTACCTAGACAGTATGAGTGCCATCATGCTATCATCAAAGGGCATCAGAGATACAAGTGCTAACTTAATCATTTTATTTTTTCATTCACAATTTAGATTTCAAAACTCATTTTGTTAATTACTATCTCTAAATGCTATAAAAGGAAGTATTAATATTCTTTTTTGTCAGTTTTTAAAATTTTATTTTTCACCTAAAGATCTAAAGAGAAGTAACATTAAAGTCAGATGCAGGTTATGGCAATGAATTCTATGAAAAGTGAAAAGAAAGATTTGACGGTGTAATAGAGGATAATAAGAGTAAGTTCGGTCCAAGAACGAAGAGGACAGAACAAATTAAGAAGCATTGGTCACATTTTAAATCCCAATAGGGTATATGACCCATTTTGAAGTAAAAAGTAGACAGCAGAAAACCTATAGAGTAACCGAGAACACTCTGGAAGAAAGGAATTAAGAAGGCTTGCCCCCGAACAGTGTGCTACAAAGGACGAAAACAAAGGAAATTGTCCAGGATAGGGATAACCGGATAAACTTCATAATGCTGCTACAAAACCGTAGAAAAGGACCATGATAATTTCGATCAGGTAACACGGGTTAGTCATAAAGATATCCGTTAGAATTCTCCAATCTGAAAGTAAAGGATTTTTTTTTATTTTCTCATTTTGCGAATAAGAGGAAGTAATGCGACGTGGGTAATTTTCAAAATAAAGTTTTCGCCGGAAATATATGTTTCGAGATCCCTTAAGAAGGGAAAAAATCTATGGCGAAATTATCTTACAATTTTCTCTTACTGTTGTCAATACAATTATATCGTATAGTGCATTATAAAGTGGTAACTTTTCTTTAAATTTCAAATTGACTCAATTGAACAAGAACCTAACCCAATAGGTAGTAGAAATGATTACATTGGAGGCCGGAAGAGAGCGTCAATAACTTGTAATAAACCCCCCATTTAACGATTGAAATTCAGTCACAAAATCTTCCGCAGAACTATTTAAAATAATTTCGGAAAATTGTTACAAATAAAGGTAACACGTCATATCTTTGCATTTTTAGCAATATCAAATTTAACGGAAATCGTTGTACTCGTTTTCGAGAAAATTTCAATAAATTCCAAAAAAAAAAATTTTGTAAATCGGCTCTTCTCAATTGTATCCATTTTATTCAAATTTGGAATTCTATCAAACCTCCTTAACATGGCAGAATGATAATTGTATTGAAGTAGCAGTACTTAATAGGAAAGTTTGGCGTGACCCAGAATCCCCCAAAAGTCAATTTTCCTGGAAGAATACTTCAAATACAAGTGATTGACATTTATATGTGTAGATCGATGTTTGAGGAAAATTGATTGAAGCAGTTTACGAGAAATTCGCGAAAAAAATATTTAGTCAAGTCGCACTTCCGTTTTATATATGTTGCCAAATGAGGTGGTGGTAACTAAACGGAATGTCAGATATGAACTTTGAATTTCACGTTGTGAATTAACCATACATCATTCGCAAAAACATTTCGTACTCAGGGGTTTTCAACACAGGTACTTCTAGTGCTCAAACATATACTCAATTTCAAATATGACACGATCGTAATACTTCCTCTTATCCGGGAGTGCTGAAAGTAAAAATTACACCAAGTAGACGTAGAAACATCTAGGCGTTAAATGCTCACACAACTTCGTGTCTACGGGGGGGCATGGATCTTACCTTACACTTTTCTATAAAATTTGAATCATTTTTTTTTTCAGTAAAAAATTAATTTTGTTGCTTCATTAGATTTCAAGTGTTATTGGGGGGAGTCATTCACATTCAAGTTCTCTACTTCTGCATATTGGTACTGGAAACCAAAATGTATCTCCTACTACATTCTATACTTGGTTAAGGCAAACAAACATTTAGTGAACATTACAAATTTGAAGATAAAAAGTCATTAATTTAGAATTATAATAAGCAGTGTGAATGTTTCACACCAGATTTTTGAGATAATTTTTTTTTCCTTCCACGGAAATACCCATTTACAGGAAGAAGAATTTTTCTGTTGTTTACTTGTGGGGAAATTCCTTTGACGTAGGTACTTGATTTTTTTAAAAAATTAAAATATTTCTCCAAATAATAAGAAGTATTCTATAAATAGAATTCTCAAAATAAGTATTTTTTTTTTATCTGATTTTTGTTTGATATACATAACTACGTATTTTAATAATAAATAATTTCCTAGAATTGTAGAAATGCGAAGGCTATTATTGCTTAAAAAAACAACAATTAACACTGGAATAAGAAAGAAAATTAGTAGGTTCAACTATTACTCCAAGGAACTTGTTCTGCCCTATGGGTATCCTAAACTAACAACAATTACTATACTGACTGGCCCGAATATGCTCACCGTGAAGATAGAGCCTGCAGAAAAGTAGTTCATGTATGGAGCAAACATCAGAGACATTTTCCGTGGTAGCCTGCTTCATTTTGTGGTCATCAACCAGTTTCGGGCTTTCTCCCATCTTCAGGATGCGTTCGTCAGACAGTGTGATAACACAGACTTGTACAGAGCTAATTCAGTATTAGTTTCAGTCAAATTCATTAATTCAGTTTATTTATAATAAACTGAATTTGCTCTGTGCAAGTCTGTGTTATCACACTGTCTGACGAACGCACGAAACCGGTCGATCACCACAAAATGAAGCAGGCTACCACGGAAAATGTCTCTGAAGCTTTCCAGCTCTACGGAACCAACCACCACAACAATTGGCAACAAACCTCTATCTCATCACTCTGTCTTACTCATTCTTTCTCACTATCACATTCTATAAAAAACAAAATACAGACAATACCCAAGTGAACCTCAATAAATCTTCAAGCAGGCAGCAGTGAATTTGAATTTGTAGGCATTTGGTCAACACTTCTATATCTAATATATTTCAAAGTAAAAATAACAGCTAGATAGTAAAAAGTTTGATATTATGTTTGACCATCAAACTAGATGTCTCCGATAGAAATTCCGTCGTATCCTTCAATCAGTTTACTATTTTTTACTTTCTCTTAAGTATTGCGATCGTGTTAAATATTTGAAATTGTGTTTAAAAAGTGTTTTCTTTTAGCATTAACATAGGGGAGGGAGTAACACAATGGTAGCGCGATAGACTCTCACGTTGGAGGTTCTGGATTGGAGTCCAATGCCACCCCTTAGATTTTTATCTTCCTAGGAATCTCTCCTATTCACTGTTCAATGTTAGACAGTGTTGTCTGAAGCGAGAGAACACTGACCAGAGGCCGGCAGTGGACTGAGAAGATTTCTGGCGCCGATGACCACAGATGTCAGCGCGTCAAATAAAACAGTGAGTGAAAGTCGTGTGAGTGGCTTACACCAAATTTTTTAGTTCTCCAGTTACGCTGCTGTTTACACCCACCAATTTGTCGTACTCAGGAGATCTCAAATCGTAAAGTTCTAGTGGAAATTCAACGTGTTAGTAAACCTTTCTCTTATAGCAGTCAGAGACAGTCAAAAGAAAGTAAGAATAAGAAACTTGGGACTTTATATCTGCCAGAAAGATTCTATCTGCAACAAGTACGAATTCTTTCACAACTTGATTCAAACGGTAGCATGATATAACAATCCTCAGCTATAACTTAATCTGTACTTTTATTGATCATACATTTTGTAAATAATTATGGTTATATTTTTTAAGTGTGTTGTTGGTATGCGTGTATGTGTTCTTATTTTCAAAGTGTTCGTGTATAAACCGGTTTTCTTTTTTAACAATTTTATTTATGTAATACATTATTTTATTTCTAATCCTAGTCTCATTAAATTAAATATTACTTTGAATATTTAACATGAAACCTTGACCCCTAAAATTGGTAGGTTTTATTTAAATATATATATGTGTGTGTATGTGTGTGAGTGTGCTTGTTTTAATATTTCATTTTGTTCGGAAGTAATGTCCAAACCTGCTGGACATAAATATAATGACCACCACCAAACTTGAACATAATATTTGTAACCACGCCAAACAACAAAAAAGGTGCGGTCATTCTAAAAAAATGTTAGGAAAATTTTGCCTACCTAACAAAAATTATTGATTTATTATACATATAAAAATACTTTTGATGAAACTGGTTCATTTGGCCTTCAACAAAAAAGTTATGTTTATTAATTTAAATATGGCTAATTTAATTTTTTTTTGTCTTCGAATTAAAAAGGATTTGATTTTTAAAGATGCCTTTTTCCGGATTGTATTCCTACTTTATTCTATTACATCTTTTATCTTCTTATTATCCTTATTCTGGCCAATTAAAGTGTTCATGCAGCACAAAAAAGGGTCGAAACTAATCCAAATAACAATAGAGGCATTTCCATTTTAAATAATATTTTAAAATTATTCAATAAAATATTGCATAATAGATTAATGAATTGGGTCGAAATAAATAATCTGATTCCGGTTGTACAAATGGGTATCAGAAAGGGGAAAGGGTGTAATGACAATGTTTACACATTAATTTCTGCGGTAAATATTGCTCTATGACTAAAACAGGATAATGTTATAGCAATTTTCATAGATTTCAGCAGAACTTTTGATTCTGTAACCCACAGAAAAATGTGGGGAAAACTCTACAACTTGGGAATGAATGGCAAGATGCTGCGCATGCTTATTAACCTCTATAATTCCGCCAATTATGTTTTATCGGAAGATACTAATAATTTCTGTGAATAGTTCCTGTTCTTGTTCTCTCTTTACATTTCGGATCTTGAAGATTTCTTCCTTAATAGAAAAGTTGAAGGCATACCTATCAACAATTCCAAAGAATTACTATGTTTGCTGTATGCAGACGATTGAGTAATTCTCGCTAGAAACTAGAAGGTAGATGTAAATCAAATAATTGATCAACTAAAATAAACTTTTTCCTCGATTTCAGAAAGTACGCTTCTTTACATCTCAATTTGGGGCCCTCCATGTGCTGACTATGTGGAAAAAGCTCAATTACCATTTTTAAATCCATCTTACAATTACCGCTTAACACACCTAACTATCTACTAAGACTAGAAACTGGGCAAGTTCGTATCAAGTTAAAAATTTTTTAAAGAATGCTAAATTGGTGGCAAAAGTTGTTAAGTATGCACTCGAACGATCTTCCTAGAATCTGTTACAACCGGCAAAGAGAATTACTAAGTTCAATAAATATGCCAAATAACTGGTGCCAAGACTTAAAAAGTTATCTAACTATAATAGGTGCCGAAGAAATCTGGATCAGTCAGGATGCAAAATTAGTTAAGGCAAATTTTATTAACATGCTATAGAAAATAAAAAACCATTTGACCAGTAAAGATGTAGATGCCGCAATCAATAATAAATTTAATGTTTATTACAGAAATATTAGTAGAATGGGAAATGGTGAAGAATATCTCACAGTTGGTAACCATAGAAATAAACAAAGAATTATCACCCAACTGAGGCTTTCAGGAAAATATACGAACAGGCTTAACTTTAAAAATTAATCAGCGAAATTTCAAATAGAAACTCCTTGTCCACTCTATAATCTGGTTTATGATAATATAATACATTTTATCTTTCTGTGTCCTACCCTTAATTTACTCAGAAATTCATACTTAAGTTAGTATATCAGCAAATTTGACAATTGATCAGATAAAATAATAAATCTATTCACGATGGATGATAATAGTAATGACAAAATTAATCATATTTACCTCCAAGTTTGAAGTTTGGAAAACTTGCCTCAATATAATAGTAACGCATCCTTGCCTTATTTTACCATTATTAAAATAAGTAAATGAAATTAATTAATTAAACTCCAAGCCCTATTAACATTATATAGGAAGATACTTTTGATTAAGTGTGCTTTTCTTTTTTCGATATTACTTCCAGTGTTTTGTTTGATTTTGTTTTTTGTGCGGGCATTTGATAATTTATATTTTTACTGGAGTAAATAAAAGAAAGTATTGTGATCGTACCAAATTTTCGATATCGACTTTTCATCGGAAATATCCGTTTTGAGGTCCCCTGAGAGCAAAAAAGTGGTTTTTAGCAAATGGTCTGTGTATGTTTGTGTGTGTGTGTGTGTGTGTGTGTGTGTGGTGTGTATGTATTATGTCGAACAGCAGAGCTCAAAAACGCAACGTAGTAGAAAGTTGAAACTTGATATTCCGTTTAGGTATCACCATGGCATCTTTCAAAATCCTAACCGGAAGTATCACTTTACTTGTTGGTTTTTTTACTTTTTTGCGATTTTCTCAAAAAGTGCTCCGATGATTTTCTTTAAACTTCTTATATAAACTAGGCATACAAAGATCTACAACTTTTACTTAAAACATTTCTCTAGTAACATTCATTTAAGGGCACTTTTAGGGAAGGGGTGGAGTTATGTTTTTCTTTAAAATGCTATCATAGTTGATTATACAATGCTATCATCCAAAGAAAATTAATTAGAAATAAATAGATGGCCAAAATTCGAAGTTTCAAGATAATTAGTAAACCGGAAGTGCACTTTTACTGAAAAGTTTTTTCAGTTTTCGACGAATTTCATTAAATTTGGTACACAAACTATAACATTTGCCAATTATAATTTTGAGAACTGGAGTAAGAGGAAATTGTGTGAGTTTTTCACATCAGATTTTTTTATGTAATTTACTTATATCCAATTCAGAGTGAGGTTTATGTTGTATTATTATTCATTTCTTTAATTGTGATACTCCTTACACACCTTTTTTTTTATGATTGGTTTTGTTATAGCAACTATTATTACGTTTATTATGTCTAATGTTTTAAATTTTACTTATATTTTTTGTAATGGCCAAACTCATTGCTATGAGATTGTATCTTTAAAAGCAATAAAGTTTGTATTGATTGTATTATCCTCATTCTTTATTAAATCTTTTTTTATCCTTATGTAATAATGTAATTTTGATATAATACATTATACAAAAACATTTTTGATGAGGTTTGTCTTTTTAATACGCGATTTTTGCACATATCAATGGTAGTTATTTCATAGAGTTCGCTCAAAACATACAGACAGCATAATAAAATGATAGTTTTCTCTGTTAGTTCAATAATTCCACAGATTTGTAGCATATGATTTAAAGAAATTTCATCTGGCTCCCTATCTGTACATTTCTATTGAAAATTACGTACACAGAGCTGTCTGATTGCTTTAAATTCCAGTTATTTATGCTACAATAATATTTATTAATCATTTATGATAATGGTAATAAATAAAAAAAATCTTGTGTGAAAACACACACCCTACTTCCTCTTACTGTAATTATTTAGTTTCCTTTAACATCACAGCGCTACCAACAATTTGGAGCAAATTTAACGTCAATCTATCATCATTTAATCATTCATCATTATCTTCAAATCTCCTTCCAAGTCTGTAATTCCAGCAGTGTATTCCTCGATATTGGGGCGGGAGTTGGTATAGTGGTTATGACCATGGACTTGTAAGTGGGAGATCCCCAGTTGGATTAAAAAAGATGGTAATTTAAGAAAGTAATACATGATTCGAAGGAAGTAGTTTCAAATCTCAATCAGTTCTACAGATATTTTGGTTCTAATTTTATTCTTTGTTTACTTCATCCTTGAAAATAGTTGCTCACAGATGTTGATATACCAAAAAAGCTAAGACATGAATAAGGGGTCTGTGAGGCGTGGGTATTAACTTCTGGTAAGATAGATTTTATAAAGTGGAGTAATTTAAATTGATTGTCAAATTGCAGCTCTAGTTCGGTTTGAAAATTGGCAGGTAACATTTAGTCATTGTCGTACAATTCTACTATTTACGAGTATATTCAGGACATTAAAACTAGACAAGCTTTGTTTGCTTTGACGGAAGGCGCTCCATACAATTGGAGCTCAGGAACAAGTCTAACCCCTACCATCTTTTATAAGGCCAGCTCAATTCGTTGCAATTTTAAAGAAAATCTGTTAATTAATTTATATTAATTGGATAAAGAGAGAAAGTCGTGTGAGTGTTTCACACCAGAATTTTTAGTTTCTCTTAACGCTGTGAAAAGTATTGAGATCAGTTCAGATTTTCCAAATTGAGGGTTTTCATTTCCACCAAATCTATATGTTTTGGCTGCGTTGAAGACATGAAATAATTTCTTTAGAGTCTCTCCCTATTTAGGTCATGGAATCGGATTCCAAGGTGACGGTAGAAATTCATGAAACCGAATGTGCGATATTTTTTCGAAGGAAAATTTGAAGGAGCCTTGATCTCAGGTTTTCCCATAAACCGTTATTTCAGAATGCCAATATGTTATAATAATAAAGAGGATAATTACGTAAATATGTTTCAAAACTTTCCAGATTTAAAGAATACCGGTTAACTGGTAGAGCGTCTCTCATTAACACTCCACTTTGGAGCATTAACAGCTCCACTGCACTACGACTAAAAGAGATCTATTGTATGTCCCCTTCTACAGGCGGCAGGATGAGACACATACCCTATAGCATTCCTTCCAAGTTGAGCATCTCTGAGAATTCTCAGAATCTGGGAAGGTCCTAAGGAGTATATATCTTCCTCCAACACCTGGTAACTAGCCTGAGGTACCAAACATTTGTCCTGTGTACCTGGATTATAGCGTCGCAGTCCATCTCCTCAGAGAAGCTGTAAGCTGAGCTCCGTGAAGAAATCCGTCATCATGCATAAATTTTAACTTAGATTGGACATGCACGCTTCAAATCTTTTCTCTCAGACTCAATTCTTAACCTCCCAGTCTCAATCCTCGGAGTTTTCCAAACCTGTGATCTATCTTCACTTTCTTCTCATTTCTGAACTCTTCCCGGGAGTTCAGACTGGTCGCTTATCCTACAGCAAGGTTCCGGCCCCGTAAGAGGGAGTTCAGACTGGTCGCTTATCCTGCAGCAAGGTTCCGGCCCCGTAAGAGGAAATACATCACCTTTCTTTGTTTTGTAATGGGTATTGGAGGAGCTAAGATATCCCCTAATACTTGCCATTTTACCATTTACCATCTGGTGGAAATTAAGAAAACTGAACTTTTAGTAGAAATTCCGACTGTTAAGTATGATTCCCTTTTTATAATTTGGATGGTTTAAACTTTCAACAAATAATTTCTGATTAGTAGTACACTTTTTATAAAAAGTAATGGAAAAACAAGGGGACTTGAAAAACTTAGTAGGGCAGATCTGAATTAGATGTTCTAACAATGATTTGTGTGTGATTTAACCCAACATTTCTAGTTGTAATATAATTATATTATTCTTGGGTACCCGAAAGCGCGGGGCCTACGAGGTGTGTAAATTAAGTAATGAGACTGATTTTTTATCTTTTTTTTATTCAAATAAAATTACAATTCAACATTTCCCCTTCAAAGTAACTACCTTGGGAAGCCACACAACGCTGAAAACGATTCTTCCATTCGTCATAGCAGTGCTGGAACTCGGATACTGGAATAGACTTCAGTTGGTCGGTTACGGCTGTTTGAATATTCTCCAATGTTCCAAAATGACGTCCCTTGAGGTGATTTTTCAATTTGGGGAACAAAAAAAGTCACATGGGCTCAGTCGGGTGAATAAGGAGGCTGAGGAGCCACAGGAATGTTATTACTGGCCAAATACTATTTTTCTACTACTATTTTTCGGAACCATTTTTGCACAAATTTTTCTCATCCCCAATTCATTAGTCAAAATTTGATGAACGGTTGTGTGAGTCAAATTCAACTCTTCGCCGATCATTCAGACTGTCAAACGACGATCTGAACGCACGAGATCGCGGATTCTGCCAACATTTTCGTCGGTTCTTAAAGATGAAGGCCTTCCGCTGCGAGGCTCGTCTTCAATTGATTCCCTTCCTTCTGCAAACGACTTAAACCACCTAAAAACCTGTGCTCTCGACAAAACATTGTCTCCATAGGCCTGGCACACTTTTTCAAACGATTCCGTTGCACTATGCCCAAGTTTGAAGCAAAACCCGATAGCACAAGGTTGCTCGTAATTGATGTCACTCAATTTTAAAACGCACTGAAGAAACCTTGCTCACAAAAAAAGTCACTACGGACAGTGCAACAACTCTAGCATTTTCAAATTTGCACTGGACGTGTATCAGATGTTTATTTGCCCTATCATACATGCGCCGCGTCTCCAGTGTTGCCAGATCGAACACTAGAAAATCAGTCTCATTACTTAATTTACACACCTCGTATTCTTCCCCCTCCCTTAAACAAATTTTCCCGGAGAAATATTACAAATAAAAGTTGTAGCTCTTTGTATGTGTAGTTGATATAGCAAGTTTGAAGGAAATCGTGGAGCCGTTTTTGAGAAAATCTGAAAAAACCGACAATAACCATTCAGTAAAGTGGCATTTCCGGTTGATAGATTTTGCCCGAAATCTTCCTGCCTGATGCGGTGGTAGTACCTAAACGGTATACCAAGTTTGAGCTTTCGTTTTTGAGATATTTTTTTCAAACACATAAAAACCTTTTTCTAAAAACCATTTTTTTGGACTTAGGGGCCTCAAAACGTGTATTTCCGGTAAAAACTCAATTTCGAAAATCTGGCCCGATCGCAATTCTTCCTCTTACTGTTATTAGTAAGAGAAAGTAAAAAATGTTTGTTTGTTTCTGAGGTTTAGTGAAGTGTAAAAATTTAAATTAGCCTCTATACAATGTCTATTCTCAGCCTGACTGCATAAGGAAGTTTGAAGGAAGGATTGCCACAAACGCAATGCCATTTTTCGAATTGCAAATTTAGACCCGGAACGAAAAATGTTGCCGGCCACTGTTCTTACATTATGTTTCACTACGACTTATATACTGAATTATTTATTGGATGTGGAGGAATGGCAATACAGGAAATAGACTCTCCACAGTTTTAACAAGGTCGTTCAATTAAGTCCCTAAAAATAATAACCATGTTTCTTTATCTCGTCTGATCTCGTCCTTTTTTTTTGTTCCCTTCAGGCAAGTGTCTTTTTTTTTTGTTGACCTTTAACAAGCAGTCAGAGAGTTTTGATAACATCATATTCGTTTTGGACATTTTTACTTTCCCTTACGGGGGCTGTGAGAGGAAGTATGGTGATCATGTCAAATTTTCGAAGGAGAAGTACATGGTTCAACAGTTGTATTTAGTAGAAAATTATCTGAGTTTTTTTTTTTTTTTGAAGCGGGGGGGCCAACGCACTGCGACCTTTAATCCGGTCTATTGTGCTATGCCCCCTGGATGCCGCAGGCTGCCCACAGCACCCGAACAGATGTCCCATTTGAACATCCGCTCTACAACACCTCCATCAGTCTGAGATCCCTAAGGAACCCCACTATCCTGACGGGCTCTAGAGAGGGTATATCCCCCTCCTCCACCTGGTAGCTACCCAGGTTCTTGAACCTTCTCTGAGTGGCAGCCTCACATTCTGTTAGGAGATGTAATGGAGTTTCCTCCAACTCCCCCACCAGAATCTGCATGAGCTATCACTTTCCAAACCCAGCTTCACCAGGTGTCCTCTAAGTCGGCAATGCCCCGTGAGGAAACCCGTAAGAACGCGGAGCTTGTTCTTGCTCAATCCAATGCAGGCCTCCGACCTCCGTTGGTTATAATTTCCCAAGCAGATCTTGGCCTGCCGCAACCCGGGGAGGGAGTACCAGAGTTGAGATCTCTTCGTCTCCTCCTCCTTCCTAAGTTCCTCCAACAGAAACTGGTCGCTAATTTTGTCTGTGGTTAGTGAATTTTATCGCTAATTATCTGTGGTTAGTGAATATATTATACTGTGTGAACAAAAATCTGGAAAACGAAAAATCGCATGAAATTTAAACTTGATATTCATTTTAGGTATCACGTGGGATCCGACAGAAAGTTATGTCAGAATTTTTCCATTGCTGGTACCAGTTTATTCTATGGATTTTTCCGACTTTGCTTATTGATTTTAGCGGAGGTTATGAGAAGGAGGGTCTTGGGTGACGTTAGGTTTCCTCCATTGTCCAAGTGGCATTGTCGTGTGTTGTATTCTTAAAACTATGCAGTACGATGTCAACGAAAATTCAATTTGTTACTAGAAATCCAAGTTTGAAGAAAATCGGTTGACCGGAAGTATGAATTTACTGATCCGGTTTTATAGTTGTCCACAGTTTTTGTGGATAACGAACCCAGAGGGGTTTCTTTAAACTTGGTACCGTAACTATTCACATAAAGAACTATGACATTCGTTAGATACATTTTTCCGAGGAAATTGATTTTAGGAGTACACTAGGGAAACTATAACTTCACGCTACCCTTTAAAAGGCTTAAATGGTACTTTTAGTGTGTCTCAGCTGTACAATATGGATGGGAACTAGATATTACAGGAAAATTTCTAGGTTGGAAAATAATTTGTCAATTAGAAGTGCAGTCAGTTGAAAATCATTGAATGTTTCATACCAGACTTTTTTCTTCTTTTTTTTGAAGTCTTATTATAGATTATTTTATCATTGTTGCGAACCTTGGCGCTTGGCTAGCTTTTAAGTCTGTTCTTTTTTTTTTTTTTTTTTATTTATTTATTTAAGGCGTCTCAACATCTGTGGTCATTTGCGCCCCGGAGCCTTCTCCGTGCACTGCCGGCCTCCGGACAGTGTTCTCCCGTTACAGACAACACTGTCCACATCGGACAGTGAGCTGTAGGGGCTCCTAGGAAGAGAAAATCTAAGGGTAGCACGGCTGGATTCGAACCCGTGATCTCCGCGTTACTAGTCCAGCGCGCTACCACTGAGCTAATCCCTTCCCTGTTCTTTTTCTAATATAATTACAATAGATTAGACATTCTAAACCCGCAAAACTGATATGTATATAAATATATTCATGTTTTTTTATACTATGAAATCAAGCTTGTTTCTTCAGGAGTTAGTTCGCAATACATAGCTGTTTTGCTTTAACAATAATAATATATTAGGGAAGGGTAATAGCTAAGTGGTTAGCGTACTGGACTCCCATGCGGAGGTCCCGGGTTCGAGTCCAGCTGTGCTATCCTTAGATTTTTTCTTCCTAGGAGCCTCTACAGCTCACTGTCCGGTGATGGACAGTGTTGTCTGTAACGAAACAACACTGTCCGGAGGCCGGCAGTACACTGAGAAGGCTCCGGACGCCAATGCCATAGATGTTGATGCGCCTTAAAAAAAAAATCTGGTGTGAAACACTCACACAACTTTTCTCTTACTCCAGTTTCCAAAATTGAAATCGACAAATTTTAGTTAGTGTACCACATTTATTGAAATTTGTCGGAGTTCGTCGAAAACTGAAAAACTGTTCAGTAAAGCGTACTTCCGCTTTACTAATTTTCTTAAAACTCGGAATTTCGGCCATCTATTTATTTCTAATTAATTTTTGATTGGATGTTAGAACTGTATAATCAACTACGATAGCACTTCAGAGAAAAACTAACCTCACCCCTCCCCAAAAAGCCCCCTTAAATGACATTATCAGGAGAAATGTTTCAAATTAAAGTTGTAGCTCTTTGTATGTACAGTACCTTCTTTCAAGAAAATCGTTGGAGCAATTTTTGAGAAAACTGTAAAAAAGTAAAAAAACAACTACTTAAGTGGTACTTCCGGTTAAGGAATTTCGACAGGTGACCCACTGTCGGATCCCACAGTAATACCTAAACGGAATATCAAGTTTGAACTTTCCAAAATTTTTCGTTTTTGAGCTATGCTGTTCACATACACACACACATACACACACACACACACACACACACACCATTTGCCACTTTAAAAACCACTTTTTTTCATTCAGGGGACCTCAAAACGGATATTTCCGTTGAAATATCGATATTGAAAATTTGGCACGATACAATAGTTCCTCTTACTAGGAGTAAGAGAAAGCAAAATAATAATAATTTACCTATTAATACAGGTGCGAGATTAGCTCATTGGAGCGCACTGGACTAGCAACTAGGAAGTCGAGGATTCGAATCCCAGCAAGGTGGCCTTAGATTTACTCTTCGTAGGAGCCTCTACAAGAGTAGGTGCCTTTGGTGGGGTGTATTGTCTGAAGCTAGAGAACACTGCCCGGAGGTCGGCTGTGCACTGAGAAGGCTCCAGGTGCCAATGACCTCAGATGTTGAAGTACCTTAAATTAAAAATTATTATAATAATAAAGCCTTTTATTAGTTTTCTTGTTACAATAATTAACAAAAGTATTTTTCTTTTGAATAATATAAAGTTTAAATAATAAAAAAGGAAAGATGAGATCATTTAAAAATTGGTAATTTGATTTAAAAAAGAGGCCCTAAATAATGGGTTACTGCCGCAAAAAATAGTTATTTTTGAAGCTACGCTATCGATCAGAAATTTCACCGACAAGAATGTTGAAAGTCCTCTTTCATTTGGCTTTGGTTGATTCCTACAAGTTTGGCCATTTGAACCAACACTATAAACTTTTCATTGAATGGAATTGCACTAACAGGTGGTTTACTTAACACATTGGTTTGTTACAATTCCCCTTTATTGAGAAGGTTAGAGGAGGGTGTTCATTCCTGTTTGCTTTTCCTGTAGTTAGGTGATTGCCTCGCCATTCTACAGGTATATAGTTGTATCTGCACTATCCAAACCTCTTAGCTAGAAGCCCAACCACCGATATATTCAGTGATTTCTTGCAGATTCATTGCATACATAAAAGTGTTACACAATCGATCTTCTGAAATACAATTTTTTTTAACATTCTTACCTTATCCGCACTTGATACAAAAAATGGAAATTAAAGACTGAACGAAAGCAATTGCCAACAGATTACTTTCACTTTACATTTACAACTTGCCGTTCCAGACACATCAATAACAGAAAAATACCGATATCTACGGCAGTACTCTACCTAGGACTGAATCTACCTAGACAGTCACTAACATGGAACATAGAACCCTCATACGAGATTGAAAAGACAAAAATCAAATTGACGTTATGGAACTATGAAGACTGCTGAAATAGAAGAGATCAACCACTGGCACTGTCGCAAAACGTGTCAAAACACTATCAGGCCTAGGAAGCCAGTGTGGGGCTCGAAGAAACGATCCAACATTTAGAGGAATCCAATCCTTTCAATCTAAAGTCTTTCGCCATATTATCAATGCTTCCTATTATATCTTAAACTTAACTCTCCACAAAGACCTCAATATTCCTTTCATTAACGAGATAATTCATTCTCGCTGCCATAAATTTTCACAATAATCTAACGACTCATCCCACTGCACTAGCCCCTATCCTCCCATCCAGACAGATCCTCTACGTCGCTTGAAACTACTTTGGTCACTCGACCTCCCTAATCACCTAGCTCTCTTTTTTAACGTGAGACATCCACACTGATCGGCTCCACTCAACACACCTCTCTGGTTATGTGCACAATTGCGCTTCACTTTTACATGGTGTACAGGTTTAAATAAAATAAAATTTAAAAAATTCATTCTTACACTGCTCTGGGACGAAATACTGCAATTGTTCCAACGTTCCCAAGTAATATGAAGCTCTCTCAGTATGAAAAAATGTTTGGTTTTTTTTTTTTTGCGAATCGTCAGTAAATCTGTTTTGTGTATGTAACAAAATACCTCAAAAACGAAAAATCTTAGAAATCTCTGTGCCTTTATTTATGTAAGTAGATATTACCATAACAGGTGTTGGACAATATACATCAACCGGAAATGCAACTTTACTGCATGGTAACTTTACGTCAAGTTTTCCTGTAAAAGTCCACTTCAGAACACTGTACGATTCTGTATCTATATGAAAAAACATAGTATCCAAATATAAACAAAGTTCTAAATCAAGGTAGATAAAGTATATGGAAGCCTCTCTAGTCACAGCTTAAATTTTGCCCCAAAAAAATTGTTTCGTTTAACTGAAACGGTGAGAAATTCAATTTGAATATGCAACTTCCATTTCCCACTTATAAAGTAATTAGTCAAATTAGGACAACCGGAAAATATTATTTGAAGTTTGTGACCCAAAATAGGCTGCCTTTTGTTGATCCACATCAAATTTGTTCGATATGTGATTTATTTGCTAATGGAGATGAACACCACTTATTTTTTTCTGCCCCATCTATGATCACTATAGAGTCAAGCCTGATAACTCTCCCGATAAAATTTATGTATTTCACACTATTCTGAATTCTTCAAATAAAAAAATTACTTTAGATTGTATCACTTCTTATGTAATATTCTACTCTTAAGATCATCATTTATGAATGATTAATCATTATTGATTTATGTTCAATTTTATGCCTTATAGTATTTTTCAAACTGTTCCCTTTAAAATATTTAAATTATTTATGAAGATTAACTTTTTTTTTCTTTTTTTTTTTTTATTAATTTATACTGATGCGTATTTTATTATTTGATAGTTTTGTATTTTTTCTGTTTTTATTTATTTTTAATCGGATTAATTCTCATGCTTATCTTTGTGTATTGTTATTTATCGCATCTTTACTACTTAATGTTATATTTGTGCAACAGTTGTTAATTTTAATTACTAAAATTATTTGCCGTAACTAAAGAATAACCAAACATTTAGTAAAAGTTTATTTGCCGTCAAATAAAAATAAACTAATTAATTTAATTAAATCACCTATATAATATGAATGTTTATTAAGTGTCTTGCTAGAATTCCAAATTAGATGGAAATCGGTCAACCGGAAGTGCGATTTTACAGAATAGGGGTTTTGTTTGTGTGATTTTTTTTTTGAAACTTTTATTTGAAATATTCTTCCGATAGAATGGTTTAAGGGGGCCCTGAGGAATCTTATTCTTTTTCTTACGTGGCGCTACGTCCCATTGACTGAGACTTGGATTTGCTCAAGCATTGACTGCTAGTTTTTTCGATTAAGCGCTGCCACTTTCCAGTATCTTTTTGCCAAGAACAATTCTTGCATCGGTAGCAACCTGGTCCTTCCAATTCGTCTTGTTCCAGTATGTATATTGGTTCAAACAAGATCTTGGCCGGGATAACTTTCTTTCTCAGCCATCCTCAAAACTTGGCCAGTCCACCAATAGCCCTGCAAGCTTAATAAACTGGCAGATGTATTAAGTAAAGAGGAATCTGTGATGTAAAATTTCAAATTTCGTTTAGGTTTGTTTGTTGTTGGCGTTTCCTTCAGATTTGTCAAGTAAGGGAAAGTGTTGGAAGTGTTTCATATATAAATAAAAATTTATAAAATTATAAAACTAAATAATGATTAAGGTAGATAATAATAAATCTAGAACTGTAATTACATAATCATCTTTCAGTAACGTAAACAACTTAAAATGATCAAACCCCCCCCCCATAATCAAAATTATTACGTAATAATTAAATTCTTCACTTTTAAACACTCAGTATTCAGCAGTGATGACGTATGAGGTAAAGTTTAAGAAATATTGCGTAATTTTTTATTTTTTTTTTTTATTCATGAATAAATTATACCATTTTAAATTAGCCTATTATCTGTTAAGATCTGCGTAAATTAATTTACAACTTGAAATAAAACTACTTGTTAATAAATATGAATGAGTATAATGTGTTTTAGATTTAGTAGTCTTTCGTTTTTTTTTATTTCCTTTACTAACGCAAACACACGTGTTTTAACCTGCCTGTTCTTTTTTTTTTTTTTTTATTTTAGTTCAAAGTAGGAAGTAATAATCCACTTTTAAAAATAATGATTAAGGTAGCATTGAAAAGGAGATTTGTTTTTTTTATTGGCTTTATATAGTGAACATATTTGATCGTCTCCAAATGTTTTTATCAAGTTTACACTCCTTTATACAGCGATTCTGTCAGATTTTTGCTATATCCAATATTGACCTAAAAAAAATTCACGATAGATTAGACTTTAGAAATCTCAAAAGTGCTTTCGTACTTCTAGTTAAGAATAAGTATTGCGATGGTGCCAAATTTTAGAAATTGAGTTTTCTATGTTTGTGAAGTTTAACTAGGTGCGAAAAAACCTTTTTAGCGCATGATCTGTTAAATAATTATACCACGAAAAAAAAACCATGCATCTTTACTCGATAGTTTCAGGCAATGTCCATCAACCGAAAATGCGACTTTACTGAAAGTTTTTTGTCTTTTTCCAGTCCAACGGTTTAAAGTTCGTACACTATGTAACTACATAAATACCCTTCACGTATATCCGAAACACTTTCCCCGATAAATCTATTTTTTCTTGGTTCTGGGGGAACAGTGATGTTAAAGCTAGAAATATGAAGGTATCACTTATATTCATAACATTTTTCAGAAAAAGTTGGTTCTGCAAAATTTATGGCATTAAATTTCCTATATAGCTCAATGTAATATTATTGGCGCTCCGAATTACAATATAATCATTTTTACTACCTGCCTTACTTATCCCCCCTCCACCAGTTATTTATGTTAGGACATCTGAGTAAACTTTGAAGTTTAAAGCAATTTGTAATAATATTCCTATGACTGTTTTATACTCCTAGAGAAAGAGGAAGTATTGCGATCGTGGCCAGATTTTCGAAATTCAGTTTTCACCATAAATATATGTTTTGGGGTCCCCTGAATACTAAGAAAATGTTTTTAGTCTGTGTGTTTGTTTGTGTTTTAGCAGAATATCTCATAAACGAAAAGTTGCAGAAACCTCAAACTTAGTATTCCATTTAGGTACTACCACCGCGTCAGACATGAAGATTTCGGGCAAAATTCATCAACCGGAAGTACGTTTTTACAAAATGGTATTTTTTAGTTTTTTTGTGATTTTTCTCGAAAACGACTCCATTGATTTTCTTTAAACTTAGTTATACTATTTAAACACATGAATACCTATCACTTTTATCTAAACATTTTCCCGGGAAAATTGATTTTTGGGGGGATGGAAGCGTTATTTTTCTTCCAAGGTACCACTTTAGTATATTACTGTGGATGTACCGCCTACATATCAAGAAAATCGGTTAGCCTAAAGTGCGATTTTTCAGAATAGGTTTTTGAATTTTTCTTTTTTGGAATTTCCGGGTAACGGTTACAACGATTTTCTTTATACTTGATATGCTTGTTAGATAGATAGAAACGTATCACTTTTGTGTTTTGGAGGTCTGTCAGTTACTTTAAATTTAAATATGCATAAGCTTTCTATGTTTTGACATAGAGCGCACCTCATAAGACCGCCCTGGTATATAAGTAAAATTGCCACAACCATTTCTTTTAAGGCCAGCCTCAACTAAATATTATAACGTTACAATTTTAAAGAATATTTATTGATATTGAATTGTATTAATTAGAGTAAGAGAAAGTACGTGAATTTTTAACAACAGATCTTTTATTTAAAAATTTATATTGCAAATATTGAATTTTTGAAATTTCTTTCAGAAAAAAGTCACATCTATTCAATCTATTCAACATTAAGGCAATAAAAGTGTGTTAAAATGTTCTCTGTTTGTTATAAAAATAATAAATAAATAAAATAACTGTTAATTTTCCGATCATATTTATTTCCAGGCCAGATATATATATTTTTCTTAACAGCCACATCTATTTATTTTCAAATGCTTTTTTTTATTTATTTCTAGGTATTTTACGCTTTTTCTATTCACTCCCAATACTGTTTCTATATCTCCTTTGAAAACATTAAAAAACCATTCACATTGTTAATCCTGTCCAGGGTCCTTCCTTGTTTCCCACGTTTGTTCGGGTGTGAACGTGATATGATTTAGTTACAAAATGAAAAGATTTCAATGAAGATGAAATAGTGAATACCGCAATAGTTTTTTTGTTTTCTTTCCACCCCAGTTTGAATGTACATTTATATTCTATAAATATTGAATAAATTTTTTTTTTGCATACGTTATCAAAGAAGATATACAAACAAATTTCTCTCTGTCTATGTATACTGTAAACCATATAATTCAACAAAGGAAAAATTTCTCCTTTGCAAGTTCTCAAACATGAAAATTACGTTTAGATATCTTCATCAAATCTGATTTGTAGTTTTCATCTACTGATACAAAAAAAAACTGAATTAGGATTCTGAATGGCCTGAAACGGTAAATAACACTAGCTTCTAAAATGGCAAGCATATCAAAAATAGATATCTTAAGTATTTTACATTGGGGTCGCGCAACCTAGAATAGCTGAAAAGTGATGGCGTGAAAAATAAAATCTATATTTTTTCGTTTTTGAGATATTGTGTTTTCGTACTCAGGGAACCGCCAATACATATTAAAACTCAATTTTGAAAATTTGTTTTTACAATCGCAATACTTCTTTTAAACTGTAATGGGATCCGAATCATTATTGATTCATAGGATTTGAAGAGCAGAGAAACGCAACAAACTGCAAGGACTTTACAATAGAAATTAGGTAGAGAAAGATATATAAAGAGATGGACTGGCTAATTGATGAGAAGGAACTTGATAGGTTGCTGATTGATTGTTAATCAGTCGTAAACTGTTGTAAAATTCTCTTTTTGTAGGGCTAGCTCGGCTGTGTATATACATACACACTCATATATATAAGTATATATATATAGCCTCCCACCCTAGTTTGGCCTAGGTAGCGAGTAACTAGATTGATTCATTTTGTTTTTTTTGTGTTACTTCGCTCTTTGGATCCTATGAATCTATAAGGATTCGGATCCCATTACATTAGTAAGAAAAGATGAAAATTAAGACAATTGGTTTTCAAAAATAAAAATAAATTGACAATTTGAAATTGTGATTATCATGCTTACCAGACGCCCAGTGTAACCTTAAAAGATAGAGTTAAATTTATTGTAAAAATTATATTCATTATTAAAATTAAAATTAGCTTAAGTGAAAGTGTTGTGATTCATAACCACAGTCTCTTTATTTATAAACTATAGTTGGTCATACTGTATTATTTAAATAAAATAATTATAATAATAATAATAAAAGACGAAAGAAAAACAAAAAGTAATGGGCAGTTATGAATATGAGTATAATAATAATAATAATGTAGAAAAGTTTTTGCGAACTCAAAGTGGCGAGAGAGTGAGAGAGGACCTTGAAAGTGGCAGAGAATGAGCGAGGTAGGGAACTAGGGGACAGGTTATAATATGTGGTCCAGTGGCAGCAAGCGCACTACTACCACCTCCCAAACCAAAAGCTCTCCAAGATTGAGTGTCTTTGTCTCATTTTGCCACGCATACACATACACTCACTCCCTCTTTGCCCACATCGAACCATAGGGGCAAACATAGAGTGAGAGAGAATATTTGTGTGTGTGTGTGTGTGTAGTTAGTATGTGACCAAAGCACGTTGTTGTTTAACTCTGTTATAATAGTGTTTGTGTATATATATAAAGACTTAACGAGAAGAAGTCCTTGGCCATAGTTGAGGACGTAGCATTGACATTCTCCTTGCTCGTGTGTGTGTGTGTGTTTGTGTGATTTTCTGTGTATATACATGTGTGTGTGTATGCTCTGTTTTAACTGACTCACTCCTCGACTACTCTTTCTTGCAAAATTCATGCATACACACACACACACACACACACACACATTTCTTTTAAAAGTATCCACTAATTCTATCTTTATTTTCCATTTTTAATATGACTTTTTTATTTTATTTTGTTTACTATACATGAACTTCACTAAATTGGAAACGACTTAAATGCTTTTTCTTTCTTTTTTTACTTTCTCTTACTCCCAGTAAGAGGAAGTATTATAATCGTGTCAAATTTTCGATATCGAATTTTCACCGGAAATATCCGTTTTGAGGTTCCCTGAGTTCAAAAAAGTGGTTTCTGGCAAATGGTGTGTGTGTGTGTGTGTGTATGTGAACAGCATAGCTCAAAAACGAAAAACCGCAGAAAGTTGAAACTTGATATTCCGTTTAGGTATCACCATGGGACCTGACTTTACGTTATCTGTCAAATTTCCTCAACCGGAAGTACCACTTTACTAGTTTTTTTTTTTTACTTTATTGCGTTTTTCTCAAAAACGCCACCGACGATTTTCTTGAAACTCCTTATATAAACTAAATATTTTTAAAACTTTTTATATCAACTACATATCAAGCTACAACCTTTAATTGAAACATTTCTCTAGGAAAAGTCATTTAAGGGCACTTTTAGGGGAGGGGTGGGGTTATGTTTTCCCTAAAGTGCTATCGTAGTTGATTATACAACTATTTCATCCAAACAAACTTAATGAGAAATAAATGGATGGCCAAAATTCCGAGTTAACCGGAAATTAGTTAACCGGAAGTAATTTTACTGAACAGTTTTTCAGTTTTCAACGAATTTCATTAAATTTGGTACACAAACTATAAAATTTGTCAATTATAATTTTGAGAACTGGAGTAAATGAAGTTGTGTGAGTGTTTCACACCAGATTTTTTTTTCTTTTATAGTATGGTAACTGTGTCAAAGTTTGGAAATTTGAGTTTGTAATGGAAATAGATGTTTTTGAGGTCTTTTGAGTACGAAAAAAATGTTTTTAGCTAAAGTTATATATATATATATATATGTGTGTGTGTGGGGTGTGTGTGTGTGTGTGTGTGTGTGTGTGGGTGTGTGGGTGGGTGGTGTGTGAATAAAATATCTCAAAAACTAATAAAGCAGGTAGCTCAAACTTGATACCGTTTAGTTTCAACCACCAAATTCTGACATGAATGTTCGGGCAAAATCCATCAACGAGAAATACGGAAAGTGCGACATTACTGAATGTTTTTTTTTTTTAGTTTTTCGCGATTTTCTCGAAAACGGGTTGAACCATTTTCTTTAAGTTTCGAATACTATCTATATAGTACTACCTATATAATCACTTTTATTTGAAGAATTTTTTTTCGGGGTTCTGAAGGAGCACTGCATCTACACGCATTCTGCACAGCATGGGTATCCAGTCTTTTGGGGTTATCTGGATCACATTGGAAGAAGAAGAACCATTTAGGGTCATTCTAAAAATGCAAACCTTAGCGATAGCTGATGAGCAAAAATATAATTTTCTTGATACCCGGGGCGGTGCTATATTATTCAATCCATAGTAGGTACGAAAGCCGTTTAAGATAGAGATTATGTGTAATCAAAATATCCATTTGTAATTTACTGCTACTGAAAATTTTCAGCATTTTACTATAAAAGGAAATGTGGACAGCATAAAACTAGTGAGATGGTAGTTTAAGAAACTAACATATAATTCGATGGAAGCAGTTTCAAATCTCAGTAAGTTCTCTAGGTGTTCTACAGATATTTGGTTTTAATTTTATTCTTTGTTTACTTCATCCTAGAAAATAGTCGCTCATAGATGTTGATATTGCCAAAAAAGCGAAGACGTGAAAAAGGCTGGTCTGTGAGGCGAGCGATATTAACCTGTGGTAAGATAGGATTTATAAAGTATAGTCATTTAAGTTGAATGTCAGATTGCAGCTCTATATGTTCTTTTCGAAAATCGGCAGGTAACATCTGACATTGTCGTACAATTCTACTATTTATATTGAGGACATGTAAACTAGACAAGCTTTGTTGGTTTTGACGGAAAGCGCTCCATAGATGTGGAGCTCAGGTATACAAGTCTAACCCCTACCATCATTTTTAAGGCCAGCTCAATTAATCATTGTGAACGTTGCAATTTTAAAGAAATCTGTTCATTAATTTATATTAATTGGATTAAGAGAGAAATCCGTGTGAGTGTTTCACGCCAGAATGTTTAGTTTCTCTTAGCGCTGTGCAAAGTATTGAGATCAGTTCAGATATTCCAAATTGAGGGTTTTCATTTCCACCAAATATATATGTTTTGGCTCCGTTGAAGGCATGAAATAATGTCTTTTAGAGTCTCTCTAACTCTCTCTCCCTCTGTGATGTACATGCATGTCTGTGAGTAAGAGCGGGAGAGAATGTAGAGTAATCTAGAAGTGTGGGTGAATAAATATCACAAAAGAATTAAAAAAATCGCACAAAACTTAAACTTGATCTCCTGTTTAGGGTATGGTCATGGGACCGGATTCGAAGGTGATGGTCAAAATTCATGAAACCGAAGGTGCGATTTTTACGAAGGATATTTGAAGGAGCTTTGATCTCTAATCAAATATGTTTCAAAACATTCCATGTTTAAAGAATGTTGGTTAACTGGAAAAGCGTCTCTCATTAACACTCCACTTTTGGGGGGCGGGGAGGTACACTGCACTACGACTAAAAGAGATTTATTGTGCCCCTTCTACAGGTGCCAGAATGAGACCACCCTACAGCATTCCTTCCAAGTTGAGCATTTCTGAGAAATCTCAGATTCTGAGAAGGTCCTAGGGAGTATACATCTTCCTCCAACACCTGGATCTGAATTAGATCTTGTAATAATAATTGTGTGATTTAACGCAACATTTTTAGTTTTAATATAATGCTATTATTATTGGGTGCCCGAAGGCTCGGGCTATTCTTCCCCCACAAAAAAGTGTTACTCCTAACAAGTCTACCCCAGCTACTTACTGATCTGACTGCAATATCTCAAGATATCTTATCTCCAATTCCCCCAAACTTTCTCTTTAGAGTGTTGCCTTCCTGAAAATGAGGAACCTAGTATTGACGAAATCACGACAGTGATCTGTTTCACAGACTCTTTCGTTACAATTCTAAAACAAAGAACTAGACGTCCTGTCTATTCTGTGTAAATCACTGGCTCTGTCCAAGCGGTCCAGTCAAGGGCTCGTATCCCATTCGGGGAGGGAAGATACTTGAAGTTCCTCTATCTTATGCCTTTTATAAATCTTTTAGCCTGGAGAGATACCCTCCATGCCTATCCAGTGCTTCTCAAATTCCTTATTTCTCCATTGTTTGATTTCTCTATCGCAGAATTTTTTGGTAACGGCTATTGCTGGCTCAGGACCACAAAACGGTAATGAGAATCACACTTTAGGCAACTTATCCGCCCTCTTATAATCGAATATCCGAGTACCCAGAAGAGTTGTAGTCTGCTCCTCTGTTCTAGTGATGTTTCTCAAATCCTATCTCCTCTAGAAAAGTGTTTTAAACAAAAGAAAGAATCGTAAATGGTTGAAAAACGATTTCATTACGCTCACAAATACTTTGCTAGTTTTGATAATGAAAACTTTTAATTAGTTTTCTGAAATGACTGTTATTACAAACCTGTTCTAATTTAACCATTTTGTAATTACTTTATCACAAAAGATTAGAAATATTTGGTTTATTAGCAAATTTTCATCGTTATTTAATTCTGTTTTCTATTCTTTTTTTTTGTTTACATTCTTCGGTCGAGTTTCTTCTGATCTACAATCTACGATAACACTGCTATCTCAATAATGTTAATAATTTATTGAATTCAAACAATTTATTTTAATTTAATAATTTAGTAATTTACGGTCAGTTTTTGTAACAGTTATAAATAATTCCGACCTTAGTTTTCCTAATGATTCAAGGCTACATGCAAGCACAATTTCTATATATACCACACTATATATACAACTTTTTAATCTACTATAAATTCATTGGATCGCATCGAGAGTCAAGAGGTTTTTGGTCTTTCTGAGAATCATTGAAGGAATCTCAAGAATTAATATTTGCATAACTAATTGTAATTTTCTTTTCTAGAATTTCTGTCATATGCATCATCATTTTCCTTTCTTTAAGCTCTTCCAAGAAACGGACCGTTTTCGAACCATCCCTTTCTATCCGCTCCCTGCATTTATAATAGTCCTGCTCATGCAAAACTTCAAACTGCCAATACTTGTAGTTCTTGCTACAGCCAGAATTTCTTATTAAGGCTCCTTTGCCTTGAGCTGTAAATCAATTATAACTGTTCGTTAGCTGTCTGATAACTTCTGGAACGTCTTTACAATATCATGAGCGAGTAAAATTTCATAGCAATTCCGAAATTCTCTCAATCAGTATCGCTCAAAAATCCACTTCATTTTCAACACAAAAGCAAATGATGGCTATTGGTATAGGTGCTGCCTTTGCACTGTGCCAGTCTACGTTATCGTTACCACACTGTTTATCAAGAAATCAGTGACGATGCTAGGCGCATCCGGTAGATCACAAAATGAATCACGCTATATTTTTCAGCATTCTGGAACCAAAGCACCATAAAATGAATTAATTAACTATGTGTTCCAAATTTGGACTGACTGAGATTATTTCAAAGGGATTTAATGGGCTAAAGAAGTGGAAGAGAAGAAGTGAGAAGCAGGTAAATGTAGAAATGCAGGTTACTCTAGTCATTGTATACGCAGGAGAAGATTGATGGAGGGAGGGAATCTTTTTAAACCGCTGGCCGCCGAAAGTCATGGAGGTTCAGATCAAGCGGCAGCGACGATGGTGATAAAAAAATAAATTAAAAAAAATAAAAAGAAGAAAGAAAAACAAAAAAAGACAAAAATAAAAAACCAAAGCCGGTCCTTACACACAGCGCTTTATAGTAATGAAAGGATATCGTTACTTGACGGTGTGTGTGTGTGGCTACGGTTTAAGCTATGTACGTAAGTATGGACGCCAAGAGTGTGTGCTCGTATGCCAGTGTGTCGGGTAACATACAAGTTTTGTGTTGAAGGCAGTGGTTCAGTGTGTTAAAAAGCAGTGTTGCCATCATCACACAAACTAAAACTGTTTCACAAGGAGCAGCACACTTCCCCTCCACACCTCTTCTTTCCTTTAGCCGGCCACTGCCTCCTATATTATTTTTGTTTTATTCCTTTTTCTTTTCTATTGTTTTCTTGTTTTTTTTTCTTCCTTTACTAGGTCTTTCTTTCGCGTATCTCCTTGGTTGCTATTATTATTTTCACTTGCCAGACACACATACACACGCAAATTCATACGCTTATATTGACACGAACATAAATACAGTTGTCAACTTGTTCGTTTACTTATTAAAAGGATACATTAAACTAACTATTTAGAACAGTTTCCTAAAATAACCTCGTGATTTTTACACGCAATGAAATGAAAACTCGAAAGTTAATCCTATACTTTAGGAATATTTAAATATTTACAAATCACCACTATGCAAGCTGACTAAATTAACTTATTCTATTTTAAATAATAGGAATAATAATAATATGTGCTGCCCTTGGATTTTTTCGACCTAGGAGCCCCTACAGCTCACTGTCCGGTGATGGACAGTGTTGTCTGTAACGAGAGAACACTGTCCGGAGGCCGGCAGTGCACTGAAGAGGCTCCGGGCGCCAATGACCATAGATGTTGACGCGCCTTAAATTAAAAAAATTATCATAATAATAATAAAAATTTGGGTTGATACCCCCTCTACTTTCTCTTACTACAGGTTAATACAATTTTAAAAGATAGTGGTAGTTGAGGTATACAATCTTTGGCCAACATGGCAGATAGTATGTGAATGTGATTACATAACTATTGAAAAGACGAGCCTAGATCAAATACTAATAACATTTAATATCAATTATCACAGCTTCCCCCACACCCATCCAAACTCCACTAAAATAAATTTTTCCGGAAGTGAAAATGCTGTGTAGTAAACTTTCCACGTTTTAAGACAATTGTTTGGTGTATGTGAATAAAGTATGAAATAATAATAATAATAATAATAAAAAATCTGGTGTGAAACACTCACACAACTTTCTTATACTCTTAGTTTACAAAATAGTAATTGATAAATTGTATAGTTAGTTTAATAAAATTCGTCTGTGTTTTAATGGAGAGAGAGAGAGAGAGAGAGAGAGAGATATGACTCATGGCGAAAGATAATGCAAAAAAAAAAATCCATTTTTACGGATTTTACCGAAGTCCTTCCTTTTAATTTACATCCTTTGATTAAAAAAAACAGAGTTTTAAGTAAAAAAATTTCCTAGCGATTTTTCTAGTTATCAGTAAATCTGGTGACTTTAATTTCCTGTGAAATTTCAAATATCCAAAAACTACTATCAGAGCTAAAAATATATGCCTCTAACAACTGTTAGAGAAAGTAGTTAGAATTAAAAAACCAATATAAAAACACAAAATACTACTCTTTTAATAACTTATTCATTCTCGTTTTAACAATTATTGGAAAAAACAAAAAAATACAATTAGAAACTAATTATCAAATCTTTTGAACCAATTTTGTTTTTGTTTTATTAATACGCAATAAAAGCGGTTTATATAAAATTTCCGTGAACTTGACATACAGTTTTTTTTTTTGGAGTGAAACTTGAAAAAGAATAACCATGGAGTGTGTTGTAAAAAATGTGTAGGAAGTGGGGATTCTGGGTGTGGCGTAACCATTAAATTTTGAAATATTTCCATTAAATATTCAGTTTAGTAGAAAATAATTAAATAAATAGAATCAAAATAATATATTAAAAATTTAAAAAAAAAAAAAAAAAACCCTGGTTTATGATTTAATATTTATTTATGCAGTTATTACGTAGTTATAAATTTAAAATATCACTGAAAAATTATATATTTCTGCATGCGAAATATAATATAATATTCATATTTCCGGTAAACTTATTTTATTTAAACTCGTAATTTCGGCCTCACAAATTTTATGTAGATGATTGAATCGTTATAATGTATTGAAATTGGACATTATAGAAAAGTTTAACCTCACCCAACCCCCTAGAACGCCCCATTAAATGAATTTTCCTGGTAAAATGTATCATTATGAAAGTTCAAGCTCTCAATATGATTGGTTGATATATCAAGTTTAAAGCTGGAAATGTCATTAAAAAACCTTGAGTAAGTTTCACAAACCATTTTCTTATTGAGAAAACTGCGTGAAGAGGTTCCAATAGAGGTTATAAAGACTGCCTATTATGGTCTATTCCATTCTAGAATGGCATATGGTATTGAACTATGGGGAGGTACCTCCGATGCTTATATTATTTTCAGACTTCAAAAGAAAGCTATTAGAGCAATAATGAAGAAAAATGCTCGAGAAAGCTGTAGGCCTTTCTTTCGAGAGTTACGTATAATGACATTACCCTCGGTTTTCATTTTCAAACATTCACTAAAAAAGAAAAAAGACATGTTATTAGATGTTAGAGGTGATAAACATACTCATAATTTACGTAATAAAGAGGATTTATGCGTACCTTATAAGAGACTTGTGATGTCTGACTTCCATTCCAGTGTTATATCGGTGAAAATATTTAACAAAATTCCTTCAAGAATTAGACAGTTAAGTGAGAAACACTTCAAACAATCGGTTAGCGAATTTTTAATAAAAAATTGCTTTTATGATATTAAAGATTTCTTGAACACAAAGTGGAATGATGAACAATTTCATGTGATGTGAAGTGGACTGAATGTATTAAGTTAGTTTTTATGATAATTAGTGTAAAGTTCATTTTATTCTTTGTTATTGGAATTTGTTATTTTGTTGACATTATATTGACGAGCCTTTTATATTATAAAAATGTATCCAGGCAAATAAATAAATAAATAAAATAAAAGAAAAATCGTTGGACCCGTTTTCGAGAAAATCACAAAGAATTGAACAAAATCTATTTATTAAAGTGGTACTAATCCGATCGATCGATTTTTGACTGATACCATTATTGTGTTGCGTCTCCTGGTAGAAACCTAAATAAAATACCAAGTTTCAGTTACGTTCTATTTTCCTGTTTATAATTTATGCTGAACATACATATACACACAAATTTCTAAAAATCACATTTTCAGACACAGATGTGACCTCAAAACATGTATTTCCGGTGAAAACTCAATTTCAGAAAGTTGACACGTTCGCAATATTTTCTCTTACGATTAAAGTAAAAAAAACACACACATCTTTCTCTTCTTAATGCGATTTACAAAGTTATAATTGACTAATTCTCTTGAAACATATTATGATTCATACTAGATATTTAGTTGCCTTCAAATTTGCATTAATCAGGGAATCTATGTTTTATAAAACGACTATTTTGAAGAAAAGTATAACTAACCCATTCCTCAAAAAAAAAAAAAAAAAAATAGCATTTCCGGTCTACCAGAGTTTCTTTAACAACATATTTAATTCTGATTAAGATGTAAGATGATATTATAATCGTATAATAAAATAAAATAGCACTATGGAGGCAAGCATGTGGAGGGGATACAAACCAATGGATATAAACCAATCAATTTTATTTGAAACTTTTTTTTCCAGGAAAATTGGATTTTTGGGAATTTTTATAGGGAATCTATGACGTCATATTTGCGTGTTATTTGGGTTTGATAAAAGCGTTCTCTTCTGAACTACAATGTAGGTAATTATATTCTAGCTGCCCCACTCCACAGAACATAATATACACCCCCATAATTTTGTTAAAGCACTTTTCTTTCTTCTTTTTAACCATTAATTCGCAATTTTAAAAAAAAATTATCAATTTTTGTAAAATACAGGGAAAACTGAGAAAGTGTTTCATCCAGTTTTTTTTTCGATAATCAATTTCGAATAGAATGTTCGATTTTTAATTCACTAATTACTAGAATTCATTTGTTTATAATAGCCTAACTATAAAAATATCGATTCTAAATGTTAATCATCAAACATTTATACACGGTTCTCAAAAAACACACGTAGAATATTTTTTTTAAGAGTTAAGTATCTCCTCACATACATACATACATACATACAAGGTCGTACGACTTGTTTTGTATGCTGAATCTGTCTGCCGGTAGAAGTGTAATGTGTTTTATGATGGAATATTGTTAATTCTATACATATATATAAATTTCTCTCTCTCTCATCCTCTCTCACTCTCCCCCCTCTTCTCCCTCTATTTATATATACAAAATAAGAATGAATTCATAATTAAAGGAGTGTTTATAGTTTCTAATCATTTTCTTAATTTTTTTATTGGGGAAATTAAATTAGTATTTATACTGTTAATTAATTAATTATTTCGTAATATTAAAATATAATTTTTTTTCTTCTTTTTATTTTGTTAAGAACATAACGTTATGATTTGTGGATGGATTTTTAATAAAAGCACTAAGCTGAGAAAATCATAAAGATGCGTCCACAAAAATCTGTTGTGAAACATTCATACAAATTTCTCTTACTCCAATAATTATTATTACAATTGATTGTAATTGACAAATTTTGTCTTCAAAATTTGGAATTTTTATTAAGACCAATTAAATTGGCCTAACCATTAACAAAATAAACACTTGTATGACTGGAATTCTGATTATTGGTTTTTATGAAGGTGTAAGTTCAGGTATAAGTTTACCTGAAGGTGACTACTTCTTTGTATAGCAGCTCCCTTTATCTATCAAAAAAAATAAATAAATTCAGGTGTGATACACTCAGACAACTTTCTCTTACTCTAGTTTTCAAAATTGTGATTGACAAATTTTATAGTTAGTATACCAAATTTAATAAAATTCATTGGTGTTTTTAGGGAGAAAATCGCAAAAATGGAAAAAACTGTTCAATAAAAACACCACTTCCGGTTTACTAATTTTCTTGAAACTCGAAATATTGGCAATCTATTTAATATTAATTAATTTTGTTTGGATGGTAGACTTGTACAATTAACTACGATAGCACTTTAGAGAAAAACATAACCCCCGCTCCCCCGCCCAAAAACCCCCCTTAAATGAGTTTACTAGAAGAAATGTTTCAAATAAAAGTTGTAGCTTTTTGAATGTATAGTTTACATTATAAGTTTAAAGAAAATAGTTGGAGTCGTTTTAGAAAAAATAGCAGAAAACTGAAAAATAATTTTCAGTAAAAACGCACCATCGGTCATCCGATTTTTTTTTTGAAACTCGGAATTTCAACCACATATTTAATTCTAATTAATATTATTTAGATGATAGAATTGTGTAATAAACTGAAATAGGGCTTTTGAGGAAACTGTATCCATATTGTTCCCCCAAATGTAGCCTTAAATGTTTCAAATAAATGTTGTATCCCTTTGTAGATGTGTAGTTGATATCAACTACGTAAATTTGGTATATATCAAGTTTCAAGAAAATCGTTGGAACCATTTTTTTGAAAAAATCGCAAAAAGTACAAAAAAAGCAAAAGTACAACAAAACCGTTCAGAAAAAGTGGTACTTCCGGTTGAGGAATTTTGACAGGTAACTCACTGTCGGAACCCATAGTGATACCTAAACGGAATATCAAGTTTGAACTTTCTATGATTTTTCGTTTTTGAACTATGCTGTTCACATACATACATGCATGCATACATACATACATTCATACACACACACAGACCATTTTCTAAAAACCACTTTTTTGCACTCAGGAGACCTCAAAACGGATATTTCCGACGAAAACTCGATATCGAACATTTGACACGTTCGCAATACTTTCTCTTACTAGGTGTTGAACCGAGTTTAAAGTTGACCTAACTCACATATTTCTCAGAACTTACTGAAATGACTCCTCGGAACAGGAAGTATTGCGATCTTGTTAAATTTCTAAATTGATGTTTCAAGATGCTCTGAATCCGAAAAAAATATTTTTAGCGAATGAATTGTCTGTTTATGCGAACAAAATATCTCAATAAACGAAAAATTGCAGGAAGTTCAAAACTTAGTATTCCGTCTGAACACCGCAACTGATTGGAAGGTTTCGGGCAAAATCCATCAACCGGTATTGCAACTGCGGTTGGAGTTGGATAAATGGCTTTCTTTCTTTTTTCAGTTTTTCGCGATTTTCTCCAAAATGAGTACAACGATTTTCTTTAAACTTTGTATACTATCTACACACACACACACATAAACACCTTTCACTTTTACTTGAAACATTTTCCCAGGAAAATTGATTTGGGGGGGGGGGGAGTTCTGAGTGAACAATAACGTTATGCTTTCTTTATAGTAGTACCACTTCAGTAAAACGTATAGTTTATATCGCCTATTAATAATATTAATATACATTACCACGCATTTGCTAGATTCCAAATTGGAAGAAAAATGGGTAAACCGGAAATATGACATTATACAAAAGGTTATTTAAGTTGTTGTTGTTCTTTTGGGGGGAATTTTCTCGAAAACTACATACTACAACGAGTATTCTTTAAATTTGGCTAAGGAATAAACCAATAATTTATAACTGAACTACTTTTTTGATGAAACACTCTTCTGAAGCAACAATAATTTAACCACTTCTCTGCCTGCCTTTTAGCGAAATAACTGATGAAATGAATACCAAAGTTCAATTAAGATGCTCTGGACAAGACGTAGAAGGGTGATTTCGCCCAGTAATTAATAAATACATCAAATTTAATTAAAAAAAAAAAATCACTTCAAATTTATTATATATAAAAGCTAGAACATATATACGCACAATACAGTCTATAACATATATATATTCTCACTCGCACATACATAGTATATTATCCAGAATCCCTGAAATGACCATGAACTCCCACAATGACTCATCGCCTTCATAACAAACAAGGTAGGAGAGAGCCGACGAGATAGTACGAGCCCGCAGAAGAGTGGAATGGCTTCCATTCAACGTCATCATTATACTTGGGAACATGGGAAAATTTTGCTCTTATAAATACGAAATTATTATTACTTTTTTTCACAGAAATGCGTAAAGGAAAAAGGAACATAAAAAAAATTAATCTTCTTTTCTGAATTTTCAATGAATTTTGTGTTGATCCATTGCTTTATTAAAATGTAGTAAACGATGCCCCATTTGTAGTAAACGATGTAAATGCATTACATATATTCATAATAACAATTGTATCTATCTTTTATTTTATGTTATCTTAGATAATACCTAGACACATGCTACCATTTCATAGGCTTCACCAGAAATGGAATTAAAAAATATGTGACGTTAAACACTCACACGGCTTTCTCTTCCTCAATTAATAAATTTTAATTGACAGAATTCTTTCAAATTGCTACGTTTACGATGTTTAATTGGGCTGGCCATAACAAAAAAACTGTTGGAGGGGTTATATACTTGTATACCTGAGCGGCCTTGTGTGAAGCGTCCGTGTCGAAACCGACAGAGCTTGTATAGTTTAAATTGAAATCTAACTAATAGAAAGCCAAAACCCCACTAAAATCAATTTATTTGGCGAAATGTTTCAAGAAAATCTAAACCACATAAGTATTTATGTGGTGTAGATAGTATACAAAGTTGTTGGTGCCTTTGTCGAGAAAATCGCGAAAAACTGGAGAAAAGAGAATGAATAAAGTCGTATTTCCGGTTGTTGGATTTTCCCAGAAACCTTCGTGTCAGTTGCGGTGGTGGTATATCTACAGGAAATATTAACTTCGCTTTTTTTTATATATTTTTTACAAACACATTCTACGCACACACTTACAGACCATTCAATAAAAACTTTTTTTCATACTCAGGGGACCTCCAAATATGAATTTTTGGTGAAAATTCAATTTAGAAAATTTGACCGCAGTGAAAGAAAATAAAAATTTGAAACATTTAAACGAATTTTCTCTGAGTAAATCACGCAGTAGATTTGTTTCAACATTTTATAATAAATTATATATTAGAAAACACATTATAATTTTGCTTAACTTTAACGTTATGTTTTTTCCCTCCATGTTAGTATTCCTACCATGAGAGAGTTTATTAAATAATTCTACATGCTCCATAAAGATATAATACAGGTAATTTTATTACAATTAATAAGTATATTGTGATTGTTGAATTCATAAATTTAGAAGAGAAATATACAGAAGATGATAAAATGTAAACTGATTTTTTTTTTTTTTTAACCTATTTAACCTGATTTATAAAATTTTAAAATCCCATTTTTAAGAAACAACATGAATTTATCAATGAATTGCTTGTGTAGTAGGAGTTGTTTTGAACTTAATGTTCTAATTTTAAATGAATTCTAAAGGAGTTGTTCTGTAACTTAATGTTGTAACCTTTCTGAAGGTAACCTTCCCTCTTTTATTAGACTAATTTCTCTTTGATGTTGCCGTACATGTATTTACTCTTTTGATATATTTTTTACTTTTTTTTACCCTGCTAAGAGGGCGTATGGCGATCGCGTCAAATCATGTATGTGTGTGTGTGTGTGTGTATGGGTGTGGGTGTCAACAAAATATCTCAAAAACTACAATTGCAGGAAGCTCGAAAGTATTTTGTCTAAGCACTACCCAGCATCTAGCATGAAGGTGTCGGGCTGAATCCATCACTCGGAAGTCACTGCAAATTTACTGTGTTTTTAATTTTTATTTTTTTGCGATTTCTCGAATACGACTACAACGATTTTCTTTAAACTTTGTATACTAACTATACACATAATACCAATCACAGTATTTTGTGGGAGAGGTGAAATTATGCTTTTGTGTGAATGTCTCATACAGGATTTTGTTTTTGTTCTTTTTCCATAGAATTAACTGTAATGAATATTTAAATAAATGGAAGTTTGAAATTAGGTCACATTCACAAATTTTGAAGTAGAAAAATCAATGTTTCCATTGTTTCGCTTACATTGTAGCCGATATAATTTCAAAAAGAGTTTAATGTGGGTTAATATTGACAATCAACAAATGAATTATGATTGTTACTTGGCTATCATCAAAAAATCTTGGTGAACATTCAGTTCCTAACTGGCTTTGAAATTCCTGTTGAAAAAAAATAAAGTTGAAAAATAAAATTGAAGGTTTTTGTTGGGTTCTGGACTTTTGCGGGACATTCAAGTGAAAATGGTTTTTCTAATTTGAAAGTTTGATAATCGAAAAATGTGTAAAAATTTTCTTTTGAATACATTTGTTTATTTTCAATTTACACACACACAAAACAAAAGTTTGCTGGGTGAAAATTGAAAATTGATAATAGGTTTTCTTTAAAAGGTATATATATATATATATATATATAAATTTCATGTGGAAAATAAAAAGAGGCTGGAGAAAAAAAAACAAACTTATTTTTCCTGTTAACTAAATTTTTCTACAAAAGAAAATGACGCTGTTCTTTCTGGGAATGTGGAAAAACGAAACATCAGAAAAGGAGCAATTCTGATCGGTGAGTTTTGCGTCTGTCTGACACTCTCTCTCTCTCACACCTACTCTTTCACTCCCACACTCTGTTTGTTCCCTTGTGGAAATGCGGTTTTTCCTTCACAAGGATAGGATATAGCTCTGTAGCATGCTGCTATTTGAGAGATATACTCAGAGAAATGAGAGACAACCATCAGGTAGATGTGGTTATGGAGAGGTTATTGGAGGATGAGGAGGTTATAGTAACATAGCCTGCCATCCGCTTGCCACTGCCAACCCACTTTCACATCGTGTGCCGCCTTCGCCGGCGGCTGATAGAGCGCTCTCTTTCTCTTTCTCCGCCACCAGAGCGCACTGTCTGCTGTGAGTTTGAGTGAGAAAAATAAGTGCAGAGAACTGTATGTTTTTGAGAGAAGTGAGAGAATGAAAAAACAAAAACAAAAATCGAACTAAATTAAAAGAAAACACACCTTCCAAATGTAAACATTTTGTTTTAAAATTATTTGACTCGGTGTTTTTTAACGAAGTGGTACCGAGTATTTTTTCTTTATTCTATCAACCATCTATTTTCTTTCATTCTCATCTCTCATCAATATTTTTTTTATATTTTTTATTATTCATTCATTTATTTTTTTTTTATTATTTTGTTTTTTCTCTGGAAGCATGATAGAATATATTTCAGATAATAAAATAAATATATCTAAATGATGAGGGTAAATATTATATTTTTATTACATTATAAATAAACGTATATCTTTTATTTTATAGAAATTTTATTTTTTATTTTATCAGCTGATTCAAAAATAATAAATTCCAATAAATCATAATATTTTCGTCTCTAATTTAAAATTCAGCTGACGCGGTATACTGCACTTCAATTGATCCTGGTAATTTCAAAAGAGATATTTATATGTAAAATGATGTTGTCCATGTGCATTTAAAAGATACTTGTCAGAAAGTGTAATAAAATAAAACTGGTATGATTGCACACCCACGCGTCATTTGTGACAGAATACCTATTACTTAACTTCCTGTAGCCAAATTTTCTTCAAACTTGGAATTTTTAGAATTGTCCTTGGAAAAAAAAAAATGCTGAAACCATACAGATTATTGAAACTTTGCACTTTAGAAATCATCAGAGAAGACTGAATTCATAGTTCTCTCGTAAAAATTGCACTTCCTGTGGACGGATTTTGCTCTACAGGAAATACTCAAACTAATTAGTTTTGCAATAGTGTTAAATTTTCTATATCGAGTTTTCACCGCAAATATACCCCGTTTTGAAGACTCCCGAGTCAAAAGAAGTGGTTTTTAGAAATTGTTTTGTGTGTACGTGGTCAAGGACTGCTCAAAATCTAGAAAATCCCAGTAAGTTGAAATTTGATATTTAGTTTAAGGGTTTTGGTCAAAATCGGTCAACGGTTCAACGATTTTCTTTAAACTTAGTATACCAACTACACACACATAGTGATACAATTTTTATTTTGGACATTGCTCCGGGAACATTCATTTAAAAGAGGGGTTTTTTCTGGTGGAGGCGTAATTATGCTTTCCTCTAAAGTGATGTTTTAATTTAATTTACAATTTTATCATCCATCTAATATTAATTAGAATTAACTATATTGCTGAAATTCCCCCGTTTGAAGAAAATTAGTTGACCGGTATGTTTTTACAGAACAGTTTTTTTATTTATTTCAGTTTTCCCCGATTTTCTATATGAAAACATCGACAGGTTTTATTAAACATGGCGTACTACTTCCAGAGACCTATCACTTTTGTCTGAAACATTTTCCGAACAAATTCATTTAATGGAGGTTTTGAGGGAGGTGAAGTTATGCTTCCCTACAAAAGTCGTTTTATTTAGTTTACAGTCTTAATATTCATGTAAATTGAAAGCAACTCAATATCTAGTAAGAATTATAGGTTTGAAGAGAATTTGTCAATTATAACTTTGTGAATCGCAGTAAGAGAAAATGCTATATTTTTTTTTAAATCTAAAAACTTTTCTTTTTAAAAATGTAAAATTGACAGTAACACTAGAATATGGATCATATGTAATTAAATTATTTAATAAAAAGGAAAAATAATCAAACTCATTCGAAATACACACACACACCACATATACACACAATGATTCCTGGCTTAATCAAGGGTACACTGCATATTGATATTGCAGTAGGTTATCTAGGGAGGTTATCAATCATAACCTTGGTTATGTTAAATATTTTATATTAAAATCGTCCGACCTAAATTTAACTTTTCAAATAAAAATAAAAAAAAAAGAATTTATCTTTTAAAATTATATCTATATTTTATCTATACTTTTCGTTTGTGGAAACATTTTAAAAAGAAGTCAGTGTTTTAGAGGACAATAAAAAAAAGAGTTATACAATGCGCCGTTTCAATTTTATACGATATTTTGTTCTGTGGCAGTATTGTTTATTATTATTATTACTTAGCAAAACATATGTTTACATTATCAATATAGTTTTAAACAAAATTGGTGAAATAAAAAAAATTCTGAGGTAATACATATTATTATTATTCCAAAAGGGGAGGGAAGTAAACCCTACGCTATCCAAAGCCCTCGGGCCCATATAGCTGCCTAAAGAATACCTACCACTGGGACTAGAATGAAAATCCAGGCCCAGGTTTTAACATCTAAGTTTCACAACAGACCGAACAAATCGGACCAAAACCTTAAAAGGACACAGCTTAAGATCTCTACCGACATCCTATTCCGGCCGAAGGTCCTAAACCTAATCTCCTCACAACCCAAACAATTCGTCATCAAATGCATGGGTGTTTCCTCCTCAGTTCACAAACTCTACAAAAAGGGTCAGGCACAAGTCCCATTATATAGAGATGTCTCCTTAAACACACAATGCCAGTGAGGAATCCAACCAGATACCTGAGGGAGGTCCGTGAAAGGACATCGGACCCCACGACTCAAAGTCCGTCGGGCCCCCAATGAGCATTTTAGACTGCCGACAACCCACTGCACTCATCCATAAGGATGAGTGCTTGTGAGGTCATCCACGTCTGAAAGCCCGACAACATGTGTCGAAGACACACCAACAGCATGGCTCTGGACCAAATGAAAGGGAGAGAGGCACCTAATTTGGCAACACTATCCACCTCCTAAGGAGGTAATACAAAAAAATGATAAAAATTTCGTAATAAAAAAATATATAATTTTAATGTTTTTTTTTTTAATTAGTCATGTAATTAAAATCAAATCAATATTAAAGATAATTAACTAAAAATGAAAAAGCAAAATTAATCGACAGCTGATAAAATGAATTGTTTCAATAGTCTTCCGGCATCCTGCAATCACGTCTTTTTTCCTCTTTTCTTAACATATACTTTCACATGCACCAATCTAATATGAAAAATTTCACATCACTTTCTACACAATTGAAAAATTGACAAGTTTAAATTTCGTTAAGAGATAACAATTTAATAAATAATAGCAATCTCCATTGTACGATTAAATTCATTTTGGGGGGGGGATATTTTGAAACACTGAGTTTCTACATAAATAGTGAAAAATCTGAAAAGAAAACCCTGCGTAAAAAAAAAGAAAAAGAAACCATTAGTTGTACTTATGATTCATGGTTTGTATGAAACTTTCGGAGGTCACAGAATAACCTTGGAAAATTGCACAGAATAAGTTTAAATTTTATACGTTTTTCATTTTTCAAACTGTGTGCACAAATATACATTACCACGGTATGTATTTTAAACATTTGTTTACTTTCTCGGAAGAATTTACTATCGTATCAATTTTTCAAAATGTTTTGAAGTTTTCTTAAATATGAGGAAAAAAAGTTTTTTTAGCGAATGATCTGTGAGTGTTGTGAATAAAATATGTCCAAAAAATGAAAAATCCCAAGAAGTCAAAACTGGATAATACATTTTAAAAGTTGTTTCATTCGTAGATTCGCATCAAGATCAAGATCTAGTGCTCGTGTGGGGATATTCCGGACACAGCTGCATTGCTAGTAACGAGGCTGCTGATCAATTGGTTTTGGCGTAAGCACAAAAGGCCTGGACTACCCGGCCTCCTTTCTCACTGTCAGACGAACAGTCTAGCAAACTTTTTGAAAGGCGTTCTGGATGAGGACCTCAAACAAAAATCAAAATAAGAAAGCTATGGGCTAATCTATGCAACCCTCAGAACAGACTACCAAGGCAATATGCGCTCGCATGTTTTTTAGAATGGCCATGGGCCATGTCTATTTAAATAAGCCCCTTGTGCCATATAGGAGCGGTAAACTCCTTTTTGTGTACCCTGTGTTAGACGGGAGATATGGATGCTGAATACCTTAGTAGCTGCAGAGCATTGCGAGCATTGAGGGACAATATTAACCATAACAAGATAGGCGGAATATATGTTTTGTATGTCAGAAATATATTGTGTGATTGTGGTAAAAATGTGGTAGCTCCGGTAGTTATAGAGTTTTTAGTTGGCCTCTCAGGAATTAACGAATACTGAGAGTTCCTTAGAGTAGTTATTTAGTATGGTATGAATGTATGGCTAGGGATGAACATATTTATTGTCTGTTGAATGTTTGTGAAGTAGGCGTTCATTTATTTGTTGGTCCTTCAAATTTAGTTTGTTCGTCTTTCCATCACGATTTCCGATCAAAATCAATATCAGCATTTCCGTACTCGTGCTGTTATTGGTGAGTATAGCATGATGGGCTGGTATAAGAATGAACACTCGTACAAACGTACATTTGGTACAAGAATGAACTCTCTTACGTTTCAACGTCGGTGCGTTAAAAAAAAAAAACAATTATTTTGGCAATAATACAAAATAACATTCGTATTTTGCTAGTTCAGGGTTAAAAGTTAAAATAATATATATATCAAAAATATTGTCTTATCATTTTTTTTTTTATTCTATTTAAATATAAAGAAGATAGATAATAAAAGTGACTTTATTAAATTTATTATTTTTTATATTTATAATCGGTAGCACTACCACTGTAAGTAATATCACTTTACATAAACTTTATATATAATCAATTTCATTACTATTCTCGATCTTGGAAAAGTTCATCTTTGTGTTTTTTATCTACATTTTCAGATAAATAACTCACTCTACTCCTCCCCATCAAGAGGATTATCTTGATCATCGTATAATTAAATTATTATATATAATAATACACTGCTATCTCTTAATTAAGTTATTCTAATTGATACTATTTCTTCAATCTCGTATTTACTAAACATGCTGGGGATCATAATTGCTACATTTTAGAGCATAATTTACGTTAGATACATTTGAATGTGATTACATAGCATGGCAGCAACCTTTTCTATCTCCCCGCTCACACAACACCACAAGAACAGCCAATGGCAGTTTAAATCTTATCTTTAAATTCTCTAAGCAGATTTTGAGAAAATTCCAAAAACATTGAGAAATCTGCTCTGTAAAGTCTCAATTTCGGATTTTCTTCAAACTTGGCAATACTTTTGATTTGCCATAATTAAGGCGGTGGAATCGTAAATTACACTGAACTAGCGCTTTAGAAAAAAGTGTGACGTTGCGCAACTTCCCAAGAATCTTCCAAAAAATCAATTTTCCTGGAAAAATAATTTTAAAACTCATAGACTTACAGACGTACAAACATCCATCTGTATGTTACCTAAGAGGTCACAGGAGGCATAGCCAGTACTTCTATCTCAACTGCCTCAACATTACATCCTAGGAAAATCAAGACCCGCCTACTTACCCTTAGTAAAACCAAAAAAGGAGAATTCAGGAGTGGCTCGACCCCCATAAAAGCGAGGGACTTTTCAATTGAAAAAGGATAGTATCTTCAACCAAAGCAAAACTTTTCTAACCTAACTTCACGCTGCTCCGCTCTATTAGCCTTACTCTACTCTTTCTCTGGTTTAGCTGTAAAGTCCTGACAGCATCCCTTATTTTATTTACGATACCATTGAATCGTCAGTGTCTCGTAGTCCGATTATCTAACGATTATAATTCACAGAAATCCATTGCATAAACCATAATTGGCGAAATCAGACAGATACAAAAATAAAATCCATTCAAGTAAGTCCAAGTTCCGGCTGTTTGATTTTGACCGAAAATTGTCGGACAGGAGGGGGTGGTGATAACTAAACATACTGTCAAGTTTGATATTCCTGCGATATTCTATATATATTTGATGTATTTCTCAAATTCAAAAATTTGACATAATCTTAATACTTCCTCTCTAACAGAAGTAATATAAAAAAGACTGGCGGTGACTGGCGTTTCGGACGACACCGACCGCATCTATGGAGACTTTGTTAGGGATTCCACCTCTTTTGTGGAGGTGAAAAACCAGGCAATGAAAGCCTGTTATAGAATTAAACAGGCAGGTTTTTGGCAGGGTAAGCGATATGGTCATTCTACCATTTATCGTGAGATGCTTTTAAGGATTCCCATTACAGGTTTCCCTTCTGATAGGAATTTGAAGACTTTTGTCTTTGGTCATTCCTACAGGGTTAGGTTGCCTTCTAGGGAAGATTGGTTAACCCTGGGTCCGTCTGGTGTGATTCCTGAGAATTATCTCCGATGCTACACGGACGGTTCCAGGATGGATGGTAGGTCTGGGGCTGCCGTCTATTTTGAGACGGGAGATCATTTGGTAGCGCCTCTTGGTGAGTGGGCCACCGTTTTCCAGGCTGAGGTTTATGCAATTCTTTGCTGTATTTTGGATGAGAGGGTGCGTAACACTAATTTAAAAGGTGTTTGTATCTGCTCGGACAGCCAGGCTGCGTTGAAGGCGCTTAATTCATGTGTCTTCACTTCCAGATTGGTGTTGGAATGTTCTAAAAGACTGGAAGATCTTTCTTCATTAAAGGATGTGCTTCTGGTCTGGGTTCCAGGTCATATGGGAATTTTTGGGAATGAGGAGGTGGATAGGTTTGCCAAATTAGGTGCCTCTCTCCCTTTCATTGGTCCAGAGCCTGCTGTTGGTGTGTCTTCTGGCACATGTTTGTCGGGCTTTCAGACGTGGATGACCTCACAGCACTCATCCTTATGGATGAGTGCAGTGGGTTGTCGGCAGTCTAAAATGCTCATTGGGGGCCCGGACGGAGCTTTGAGTAGTGGGGTCCGATGTCTTTCACGGACCTCCCTCAGGTATCTGGTTGGATTCCTCACTGGGCATTGTGGTTTAAGGAGACATCTCTATATAATGGGACTTGTGCCTGACCCTTTTTGTAGAGTTTGTGAAACTGAGGAGGAAACACCCATGCATTTGATGACGAATTGTTTGGGTTGTGAGGAGATTAGGTTTAGGACCTTCGGCCGGAATAGGATGTCGGTAGAGGATCTTAAGCTGTGTCCTTTTAAGGTTTTGGTCCGATTTGTTCGGTCTGTTGTGAAACTTAGATGGTTAAAACCTGGGCCTGGATTTTCATTCTAGTCCCAGTGGTAGGTATTCTTTAGGGGCAGCTATATGGGCCCGAGGGGGCTTTGGATAGCGTAGGGTTTACTTCCCTCCCCTTTTGGGAATAATAATAATAATAATATAAAAAAGAGGACAACAAAACCAAAAAAAAGAGGAGTTTCAATTGTTTTATTTTTTATTTTTACTGATTCATTTCTTTATCTGAAGTTAATCAGTTGTAAATAATTATTATCTAACTTATGTTAACTGTACAAATAACTTGGTCATATAATTTATAAAAGTAATTACTTTTCAAAAATTAAAACAGCTAATAATTTATTGCTTTTCTTTTTCGAATTTTATGTAGCCTTAATAATAATTTTAAATCAGACGTATTTACTTTCTGTTATTGCTGTAAGTATTGCATTCGTGACAGATTTTTTGAAATATTGTCTGAACTGAAAATAAATGACTATCTACGAGTCTATTGAGCATGAATTTTTTTTGGAAAATGGCATTTGGAACGAAATAAATCCAAGAGCATCAGAGACATTTTCCGTGGTAGCCTGCTTCATTTTGTGGTCATCGACCGGTTTCGGGCGTTCGTCCATCTTCGGGATGCGTTTATCAGACAGTGTAACAACACAGACTTGCACAGAACAAATTCAGTTTACACACTGACTGGTGTTTTTAATTGTAGGAAAATGTCTCTGATACTTTCCAGCTCTGTGGAACTAAATCCAAGATGTATGTTCAATGAATTTAAAATTTGAAAAAAATTGCGTCACAGAAAGTGCAACTTTACAGAACAGTGATTCGAGTTATTCTTTTTAAATATAAATCCATTTTATTTGTAACATACCCCTCCCCCCCCGGCAAAATTGATTTTGGTATTTTGCGGGATTTGTGGCTTTAAATTTCAAATGTTTAACGCGGTTGATTCAATAATATCTGCGCTCTCTATTCTTCCCATCATCTCTATATTTATGTTAGGCCTAATGAGTAATATTCGAAATTTATAGAAAATTTGTTTTTTTATACATATTTGTAATAATAGATGTAAGAGAGTAATTTCACACCAATATAATATATATATACATAAAAGATGGTGCAATAAAATTACATACAATTAGAAGGTTATTTAATGGTTATTTTAAATATATTAACATTTATTAACTTTTGCAGTTTTATCGTTTCATTAGATTGTAATATATTTTGGCAACTTATACTTTTATAACTCTTATCTTAACCTAACAAAAAGTCTTATATTTACACGGTTTTAAAGAGGTGATTAATACTTTTTTGGGAGGGAAATCTCTGTATGATTGTTATGCACATACACACGCATACGCATGCACGCATACACACATAAATATATATAAGATTGAGAATAAAACTTCTTCATTATCAAGGTCATTAATAATAACTTACATATTTAAAAAAAATAAATGCTACTAAAAAAATTATGCTAAATTATTACGATTTATTAAGTTTTGATTTTAATAATCAATTAAAATTTTAGATGAAATATTGAAGGCTCTATTTTCATAAGTTGATCGTGTAGTATATGTGCGCTGAAATAATTTTCATTGTCCGTACTAGTTCTATTCAACGATATGCTTATATTTGATTCTTAAATTTTATACACATCAACTAACTGAAGAAGTAGTTTTTTCTTTCAAAATAGTGTTATAAATAATTCTAATATCCTCCGCTAGGAAGTAATCTTATCCGGGAAACTCAATACTTTTCTTTCCAGATATAGTTTTTGTTTGTTGGAAAAAAGTTTCAAATAAAAGTTAAAAGAAATTATGTTTGTATTTAGTAAGAGATGTTAAAAGAAAATCGTTGAAACAATTTTCCAGAAAAATGTGAAAAACTGAAAAAAAAAATATATATATATTTTTTTAAGTTTTACTTCCGGTTGAGGATTTTGACCGAATGTTCGTTCGTAAAGCTGCAGTTATGGCAGTTAAAATTTAACACAGACATACTCGAGTGGTGTTTTTCGTCTTTAGGGATCTCGAAACATATCCTTTGTAAAAATCATTTCAAAAATTTGTCTTGATCACAATAATACTTAAATGCATGACTAGAAAGTTAAAAGATCTGGTGTGAATCATTCACACGACTTTCTCTTACTCCAATTTACACATTTATAAGTGACATGTTTTCTTCAAACTTATCATTTTTACTAAACATTTAGTTATCATCAGTGTTACATCACTGGAAGGATCAAAAATTTAATAAAGCCACTTTATTGAAGAAAATATGACCTTATCCCTCCTCCAAAACCATCTTAAATAACCATTCTCGGACAAAAGATTTAAACAAAAGTGATGATAGGTCTCTGTATGTATAATTAGCATACCATGTTTAATGAAATCCGTCGATGTTGTTATAGAGAAATTCGCAGTGAACTGAAAAAAAATGTTCAGTAAAAACGCACTTCCGGTCAGTCGATTTTTCTTCAAACTCGGAATTTTGGCTACATATTTAATTCTAATAAATATTATTTATAATTGTGATAGAATAGTGTACTAAATTAATATAACATTTAAAAGAAGGCATAACCCCTGCCTCTCCTCCAAAAGCCCCCTTAAATGAATTTTCCTAGAAAAATGTTTCGAATAAAAGTTGTAGATCTTTATATGTGTAGTTGGTGTACAAAATTAAAAAAAAAAATGGTATAGCCATTTTCGAGAAACTTGCAATAAAGTAAAATAATCCATGCAGTAAAATGGAATTAGGGTTGAGGAATTTTAACAGATAACTTACTGTTGGATCCCATAGTGATACTAAATCGGATATTAAATTAGTACTTTCTGCGTTGTTTCGTTTTTGAGGGTATGCTGTTCATTCACATTTTCTACAGACCACTTTTTCAGACTCAGGGAACCTCGAAACATGTATTTATTGTGAAAACTCAATTTCGAAAACTTTGACACGATCACAATTATTTCTTCGTATCAAGAGTAATAGAAAGTAAAACAACAGAACGGTGACAGAATTACAAACAACAATTTTCACTTCCTCTTATCGCTAATAGAACAATTTTTATAATGATCAAGTTTTCATTGTTTGGCAATGTTTTGAAGTTCATGATTGCAAAAGAATGTATTGATTTTTTTCCCGAATAAGTTGTGCCTCGTTTGTCTTTAAACTTGCTATATAAATAAGTGCATGCATAAGGCCGGCCACATCTTCTTGAATCATTCTCTGAGAAATTTTATGGGGTAATTATCGGCAGAACTTTCAATTTTACGCCTATCTTTAAATTCCTTTTTCAATATATTATTGTATGAGTCCGTACAATAACTAAACGTTTGGTGAAAACCTTTGGTTTAATCAAAACTATTATAATGGAAATTATTTCTACATTTAAGTGTTGAAGCGAGGAAATTATTAGTGGGTATGATGAATATATTTACTGGAGATTTTTTAGCAAGCCGATAATATGGAAGGGGAATATTTAAGTACTGAAAGAAGTGGGAGTATTTAGAGGTCTACCTTGAAAACTTTAGTTAGCCAGTCACCTTAAAACATACGCATATATATATATGGATGAACACACATACATATACACACTGAGAAGCAGTACACCAGCAACGTACGTACGTCAATGAGCAAGTTAGTCCATTACCACCAGAATGATATGAAATTTATTTTATAGGCAATGTACATGATTCACAGAAATTTGAGTCAATTTAATAACATTTATTGATTACCATATGGTCATATAACATCCAAAACATCTCAGCGTTGTCCTTCGTACTCCTTAAGTAGAAAATAATGTGGTTCAAGTTTACCTGGTGGCGTATTGATGTTGCTAAATAGTTTCGTTTCTTGGAGTTCTTGTTGTGTGTAACTAAAGCCGTCCGAATATAGAAAGTATCGGAAAATTTAATTCTGGACTCTCGGAGCTGTCACCGGATACGGAAATACGGACACATTTGAAATAAGCTGCTACTTCAGATAGGGATGCTTCGGAATGGGTCGAAGATCACCGTCAGTGATCATGATATTGAAACTACCCCTTGCACTTTTGCCTTCACGCTTACAATCAGAGGATAGTTGGCACAAGATGGCACTTCAGCAAATAAATAGAAGAAAACTCTTTCTTTTATGAAGATCGAACTCATAGGACTGCTTAATTACAATTTAATTAATAACATTTCTTTATATTTAAAGTTTTAACAAACGTTTCTTGGCATGTACGTTTTTTTTTTGGCTAAAACACTCGTCTTTGGCAGTGCGAATTCAACGTTCTGATTCCTCGAGGTTTTTTTTTTCAACGATGATTAAGATCACGGTATGCTGATCATGCATTCCATCCCCAAATAAAAATCGCCGTCCTTCATCGGTTTCGTTAGTACGTTAAATGCCCTTACATATACATAGATAAAGGAACAGTGGATATGATCACATTACCATGAAGTCTCTTTTAGAAAAGCGATGTCAACTTAGTGAATGTAACGGACAAATATAGGACGCTAAATTTTCAATCGTCAAAAGTACAATTAAAATACAAAATCAACATTGCCCACTTGTACTAAAATATTATTGCTAAATAGATAGTGAGAAATCAGTCTATTTATTTATTTATTTATTTTTTTAAACTATGGCCTTAAAAAACGACTTGAAACTACGTGAAATGGGAAAAACGTAATATCATGTCTGCACTGAATATAACTTATCATGGACACGTTTAGATTTTATAACCCAGATATTTTATTGACATATTACATATATATATATATGTATTTATACGAACATTCCAGAAACCTAGAAAGTTAGATAGATGCCTGAGAAAAAATATCTAGCAAATAATACTAGTACACGAATTGATAAAACAGAAAATAAATAACATTTCTAGTTTACTAGTTAACTTCTTATCTTTCTACATTCTCTTAATGCAATAACAGAAAGTATTGCGATATTCTGAGATTTTGGAAATAGAGTTTTCACTCCACTACTTGTTTTAATGCTCCTTGAGGGCGAAGCTTGAGTTCCCTCTACGTTTGCTCTCTCTCTCCCTCTCTCTCTTATGAGCGAAGATATGCAGGAAACTAAACTTACAATTCCGTTAAATATCATCGGAGGTCCTGATATGCAGGTTTATACAAAATTTTAATGCATATTTTTTCCGTCGTATCATGATTTGATCTGTAAAAAAATCCCTATGATTGATTAGTTTTCAATTATACATACAGGTTCAGCAATTTTATTTAAAACATTTTTACTTTATATTATTGGTAATATGCGATCGTATTAAATTTTCTACATTGAGTTATCACCGGAAATGCAAATTGTTTTAGGGCCCCCCTGACTGCGAGGAAGAAAATGTTTTTAGGATTCCGTTTAAGTAACACTCCCCAACATGTGAACTTCGTGATTTTGTCAAAAACGGCTTCAATGATTTTCTTTAAACTTCATATTCAACTTTACGTGCATAAATATATATCACTTGTATTTGAAACATTTTCTCGGGAAAATTGATTTGGGGGGGGGTTGGTTCTGTGGAAACTATAACGTTAGGTTTCCTCTAAAGATTCGCTTCACTAAAATATATGGTTCTCTAGCAAGTTTATAGTATTAAAAAAAATCTGGTGTGAAACACTCACACAACTTGCTCTTATTCCTGTTCTCAAAATAATAATTGGCAAAATTTTATAGTTTGTGTACCAAATTAATTCAAATACGACGAAAACTGAACAAAATCGTTCAGTAAAAGCTCACTTCCGGTTAACTAATTTTCTTGAAACTTGAATTTTGGCCATCCATTTATTTTTAATTAATTTTGTTCGGATGATAGAATTGTAAAATCAACTATGATCGCACTTAAAAGAAAAACATAACCCCACCACTCCCCTAAAAGTGCCATTAAACGAATTTTCCTAGAGAAATGTTCTAAATAAAAGTTGTAGCTATTTTTATGAGTTGTTAATATAACAAGTTTAAAGAAAATCGTCGCAGCCATTTTTGAGAAAATCGCAAAAAAGTGAAAAAAAAAAAAAATCATTTAGTAAAGTGGTGAAGTAAACGCACTTCCGGTTATCCGATTTTTTTGAAACTCGGAATTTCAACAACATATTTATTCTAATTACCATTATTTAGATGACACAATTGTCTAATAAACTGAAATAGCACTTTAGATGAAAACCTACCCCCACCCTTCCCCCCAAAATGCCCTTAAATGAATTTTTCCGGAGAAATGTTTCAAATAAAAGTTGTAGCTCTTTGTATGTGTAGTTGATATAGCAAGTTTAAAGAAAATCTTCGGAGGCATTTTTGAGAAAATTGCAAAAACGTAAAAAAAACAACTAGTAAAGTGGTACTTCCGGTTGAGGAATATTGACACATAACGCACCGTCAGATCCCATGGTGATACCTAAACGTAATATCAAGTTTGAAGTTTCTATGATTTTTCGTTTTTGAGCTATGCTGTTCACATACAGACACACACACAGACACACAGAGACCATTTGCTAAAAACCACTTGTTTGGACTCAGGGACCTCAAAACGATATTTCCGGTGAAAACTCGACATCGAAAATTTTTGTCACGATTACAGTATTTCCTCTTACTAGGAGTAAGAGAAAGTAAAAATATATTAAAAGCATTGATAGTAATTCCAATTTAAAGTGCATCGGTTAACCGGAAGTGCAGTCTTTACAGAGTAAGTTTTTGAGTTTGTTTTTCGAAAACAACTATAACGTTTTTCTTTAAACTTTGAACTAACTGTACAGATATAAACCTTCACTTTTACTTCTAAGATCTTTCCGGCAGTATCTACTGCGGAATTTGTGGCGGTTTAATCTCAAATGTTATAATCACTTCTACTGCATGCTTGGTTAGATACTTTTCCCATCCACCAACGTAAAATTTTGAAGTTTACAGAAAATTTTCATTTTATATAGATTTGTATTAACAGCCATAAGGAAAAGTCGTTTAAGTGTATCACACTAGATTTTTCTCCAAGGAAAATCTGTTTTTTAACGATTCCTCTCAACAGCATAATAAATTCCATTCCTATCTTCCATCACCTAAATAATATTAGGACAAAAAATCAGGTATGAAACACTCACCCGACTTTCTCTTACTGTAAATTACATATTTATAATTAACAAACTTTTTACTAACTTATAAATTTTACTACATATTTACTTAACTGCAATGTTATGTCGATGGGAGAATCTAAATTTAATAAAAGGACTTTTTTGAAGGAGACGTGACCTTCCCAGCTCCCCCACAACCCCTCCAAAATCAATTTTGTTGAAAAAGAATTTGCAAACATAAGTTATTATGTCGATGAATGTATATTGTTAGTACACAAAGTTTAATGAAGCTGGTGGAGCCTTTATAGAGATAAACTTGCAGCAAAAAAGTTAACTTATTTTCTTCTATCTTGGAATTTCAGCGAGACATTTAATTCTAATTAATATTATATAAATGAAGGAATCGTATAATAAACTAAATTTACACTTTATAGGAAAACATCACCCCACCACCTCTTCCAAAAACCAACGAAAATAAATTTTTCTAGAGAAATGTTTCAAATAAAAGTTGTACCTCTTAAACTATGTAGTTAATATATCAAGTTTAAAGAAAATCGTTGCAGCCGTTTTCGAGAAAATCGTAGAAAAGTGACGAAATGCATTCAATGACGTGATACTTCCCGTTGAAGAATTTCAACAGATAACTTATTGTCACATTCCATGGTGATACCGAAACTGAATGTCAAGTTTGAACTTTCTGCGATATTTCGTTTTTGATTTAAGCTGTTCACTAAACACAAATAGTCCATTTCTAAAAACCACTTTTTCGGATTCAGGTGACCTCAAAACGTGCATTTCCTGTTAGCAAAAATGTAACACGATCATAATCCAACCAAGGAGTAAGAGAAAGTGAAAATTGGTATGTAACACTTTACTTTTACAGCAATTCTTATAGTTCTAATTGCCAATTTTCTTCAAACTTCCTGTAAGTATTTTGTTTCCATCTGTAAACAGCTGGTCCAAACTTTCACTATAATGAAATGGCACTTTTAAAATCAATTTTCTCGGCAAAAACATAGTTCAAACAAAAGTGATAGTTCTTTGTATGAATAGTTAGAACAAACAAGTTTAAAGAAACCTCGCTCGTGTCACTATCGAGAAAATTGGGGCAAGCTGAAAAAAATAAGTTAAGAAAATTCGCATTCTGATTAACCCATTTTTTTCTTCAAACTCGTAATTTTTGCAACAACTTAATTTGTGTGTGTGTGTTTGCGTTTGGTGATGAGCTAGTGTTTGCCTATAGATACGCTAAATCCATGTAATGCAAACAATTACCTTTGCAGGCCCTATATGTTCTGTGTCAGTATGAATGTAAGTGTTGCTAGATTAGGATATCCTTTGGGAAGCTAAGCTCCCTGAAGAAATTGCTACTTAACTTCGCTTTACGGGGTACATACATATATACATACATACATTATACAAACATACGTAATGAAGAATTTCACTTCCGCTTTTACTTCTTAGAAGAGAATCAGGTCAAATATTCAAAATAGAGTTGCATAATTCCAAGGAAGCACAAAACTTGATATTCCGATTGGGTATAGCCAAGAGATTCAACAGAAAGATTTTGCGAACAAAACCACACAAACGGAAGTATCATTTTACTGAAATTACTTACCAGGTTTTTCATGAAAACGGCTCCAATGATTTTCTTTAACTTTATGGGCGCACATTACGTATACAATATACTCTTAAGTTTAATGGAACATTTTTTGCTTCAAAAGTTTATTTTATATCTATTCTCTGGCAGCAATGGTGCTTAAATTGTGAGTTTACAAAAAAAATGGTTGTACCGGAAGTGCAGAATTCCTGAACATGTATAAAGATCTAATATCTTTGATTGAAACATTTTTTTTCCAAGATATGGAGGAGGTTCTAAGAAAAAGTTAGGACGCGACGATGTTTTCTAAAGCAGGACTTTCCAACCTTTAACTAACTTCGGACGCTAAGAATTTTAATTGGCCTTGCGGGCGCCAGGATTATTTTTTTTTGTGAAAATTGATAAAAAATATATAATAAAATAAATAGATAAAATTATCTTTCATTTTTATTTATTTCTAATATTATATTTAATGAAACAAATGCTGATACAAAGACTATTAAATATATATACAAAACTGAATACATGTAGAGAATTTATAAAACTATACATTACGCTACAGATAAACGTACTTACCTAAAAGTAAGTTAATACATTTTAATGAAAGATTTGAAAGTATTCTTCATTACACAATTTTTCAAAATCAGATGTCTAATTGGACACAGATACCCTTAAACAATTTTGTGTGAGTTTTCGTCTTTTAAGCGTGATCTAAATTTATTTTCTATTAAATTTAGGTCACGAAAATGTGGCTTTTTTATATAATATAGGTAGATCCAAAGAAAGATTTAATATTCAATGCAAATTTATTTTATTCATTATTTTTAGTTTTGTTTAAAGAAATCATTTGTGATTACTATTTTATGAGTATGAAGAAATTATTCAACAAGTTGGAAAAATAAAGTTAGAGAAAGTAATAAGATCATTCTTTTTGGATAGGATTAAAATTCATAGCATATCAATTAATTTGGAACCAGATATTTTGGGATCATTTTCTCAGAATTTATGAGGAAATAGTTAGGACTAATTTCAAGTTTGTTCAAATTAAAAATGCTTTTACTGAAAGCAAATTTCGTCTCAGTTTTTATGCTTTTTTTCCTTCTATCCTTAAAATTGTTTCTGGCGTTTGACCATTGTAAACGAAGAATATACTCGAAAAAAGACTTTTACTCTGCAAAAATCCAAAGAATAATGTCGCCAAGCGTTACCAGTTCAAAATTCCAAGCATGACCATTTCAATTGTTTATTTATTAACATTTTCACCATAGTGATCGTTTTTTTAGTGGGAAGGGGGGGAGAGAAACAGAGTTTATTGAATGAGAAAATATTATTTTACTCCAGAAGTCATTTTTCTACCTTCAGCATGAGATAGAATATTCTACTTAGTTTTTAGAAAGGGCTGATTGCTTCGCAAATATAGGGTTCTTCTTTTTGTGTTATGATTAGGGGGAAAAAAGTAGACAAGCCATGTAAGGGTTCAATATAAACATAGCATCCCCACAATAGTTTACTGTTCTAATTGAAGGAGAGGTAATAACATTTTAGGGCTTAATTGTCACTTAGGTACTTTTCTTTCGGTAAAAAAAATGGAATAACTTTTTATCATTTCTTGTTAGATGCTGCTCTCGTTACGACAAGATTTTTCGACTTTAAACAAAATGCAACATTGATCTTCAAATTATGCATCCGGTCCTCTCCTGGCTTACCTCCCAGTAATCACGAAATGTTCGATTATATAGTTTAAAATGCCAAATAACCCTTTTAAAAGCTCTATTTTCCGGGCTAACTCTAAATGAGAACTGGACGTTGTAAAAACATTGATAAAATTTAAACACCGATATTTTTAGTTCGCGGAAACGCCATTTCTATCTACATAGTATTTTTGGCTTTCCACTTTTAAATAAGAATGTTTGAATCAGCATTGCTGTTGTCGCCGCTAGGGAATCGAAAATCTGGGAAACGATTTCATTCATTACCCACTAGATACCAGCTATACTAAAGAACTAGAGATATGCTAATGCACAGATGCTAAAGAAATAATGCTAAAGTCTTAGGACTGGACGAAAAACTGGGAAAAAATTCAATATGGTCGCACTTCCGGTTGACAGATTTTCTTTAAATTTGGTATTCTAGCAATGCAGTATTGTATACGAGTACATAGACAGATTGCTTTTTCCGTACATTTTTATATTTCGAACAAAGTTTCCTCCAAAAATTAATTTTCTTGGAAAGAAATGTTCATGTGTTGGTAGTATGCGTAAATTAAAGAAAATCATTGAAGTCATTTTGAGAAAATCCCAATAAGATTATGGAACCTCGGTTCATGGAATTTCACTGCAACCTTCGTGTCGGATGCGAAGTGACGATAACTAAACCGGATAAAAAGAAATTTGAACGTTCTGCGATTTTTTCTATTTTGTTTTCAGATGACCACAAAATATCGTATTTCCGGTGAAAACTGAATTTCGAAAATTTAACGTGATCGCAATATTTCCTTTTGTAATAAGCAGAAAGTAAAAGTCACATTTTATTTAAATCAGCTGATATTTTTTTAAATAATCAGTCGATTTTAAATATTATCATTTCGAAAGATAGTGTGATTATTTTAAAGCTTTCTTTCTATCCAACCTGCTAGTGAAAGTTGTTTAAAAATATTAGCAATACTGTTATTGTGGCTGGTCAGTGTTGAAAAATAGAAAAAGGAATTAGTGATGTAAGAAGAAAAAGAAGAAGATGGAAGCGGCCGAGGCTGGGAGGAGAACGAATAAATAAACATAAAAATAAAAAAGGAAGTAGAGTATACAGGAGGCACAGTATACAAGATAGCGGGAGTTTGTGAGGACGGTTCTATCCTTGCGTGTCTCTCATTTAACACTTGTAGAATTATTGTGCGGAGTGTATGTATGTATTTGTATGACTATTTAACTATACTTTGTAGACAACTCTCTTAATATACTAGTTACTTTCTCTTACTGCTGTGAGAGGAAGTATTGCGATTGTGATGATGTTTGGAAATTGAGATTTCACATAAATTGAGATCTCCTGAGAACAATAAAAAAAAGGTTTTTAGCGTAGATGTGGATAAAAGACTTCAAAAAACGATAAACTACAAGAAACTCATACTCAATGCTGAAATTTTGACTATGGCTTTTTCGCACTTTTCTTGAAAATGGCTGAAACGAATTTATTTTAAACTTAAGTATACCCATAAATAACTATCATTGTACTTTCTCTCACTCGTAATAAGAGGAAGTATTTGCGATCGTAACAAATTTTTGAAATTGATTTTTCACCGGAAATACATGTTTTGAGGTCTCTTGAGTGCGAAAAAATGTATTAGTACGGGTATTTGTAGGTGTGTGTGTGTGTGTGTGTGTGTGTGTGTAGTATGGGAACAAACTATCTCAAAAACGAAAAATCGCAGAAAGCTCAAACTTGTTATCACGTTTAGTACTAATGCTGCATCAAACACGAAGGATATCGTGCAAAATTCATCAACCGGAAGTGCGACTTTACTGAATATTATTTCCCAGCTTTTCGCAGTTTTCTCTAAACCGGCTCCAACATTTTTTTTTTTAAACTTCGTATACCCACACACATGAATAACTATTAACTTTTATTTAATACATTTTCTTGGGATAATTAATTTCTTTGGATCAGAGATATTTTCCGTGTTAGCCTGCTTCTTTTTGTGATCATCGGCCGGTTTCGGGCGTTCGCCCATCATCAGGATGGTTTTTGTCAAACAGTGTGATGACATAGATTTGAACACAGAGTGTATCAACTAAATTTGCTCTGTGCAAGTATATGTTATCACATTGACAAAAAGCATCCTGATGACGGGTGGACGCCCGAAACCGGTCGATGACCACAAAAAGAAGTAGACTAACACGGAAAATATCTCTGATGCTTTCAGCTTTGCGGAACCATCCATAACAATTTTTTTCGAGCGTTCTGAGGGAACAGTAGCGTTATAATTTCGTCTAAAGTAACCAGTATACAATAATATAGCGTTTTTACCAGCTACATAATATTTAGTAATAAAGTGTTTCTTTTGTTTAGAAACCTTATTAGAATTCCAAATTTGAAGAAAATCGAATGACCGGAAGTGCGTCTTTAAGAATAAGGTTTCGAGATTTTTGGAATTTTTCGAAAATTTTCCCTTAAACAACAATGTTTCCTTAAACTCTGAATGCTCAGTGCACAGATAAAAACGTACCACTTTTATTTGAAACATTTTTCTGAAAAATCTTTTTTTAGAGTGGTTCAAGTGGTCTGACAGTTAAGTTTAAATTAACCATACAAGTCCGCTCAGGTATATAAGTATAAGACCTAACACCTTGTTTTATGGCCAGCCCAGTTAAACATTATAAATGTTGCAATTTTAAAGAAAATTTGTGGAATTAATTGTATTAATTAGAGTAAGAGGAAGTTGTGTGCGTGTGTTACACACTAGTTTTTGTTTTTTTTTAAATTATTTTTGCTGGAAAATTGAGTTTTAGTAAGTTCAGGGTAAGCTGGAACTTTAAGCTTTCTTCTAAACTGCCACTTCAGCAAAATTTTATGGTTCTTGCCGCCTGTATAATATTTAGGACTTTGAATGCATTGATAGAATTCCAAATTCAAAGAAAATCAGCAGATATTATATGTTTACCGTGCGATATTACACGATTTTTATTTTAGTTTTAGGAGGAGATGTTATTCTCGAAAATATTTTCCATTTTTTTTAAAACATTTTACCTTCAAAAATTGATATTTTAAATAGTTCCTAGCGAATCTAAGATGTTAAATTTCATGTTCCCTTGGGATTTTTGATTTAGGCGAAATTTTTGCCCCAACAGTATAATCACATAATTAAATAAATATCTAATTTTTATTTACAGGGAACCAACATGTGTATCCCCACCATAACTGAATATTTATGTTGAAATAAATATTAAATATTGAGTAAAAATTCCTTGTTTGAAGAAATTTGTACAGCGAGAGAAATTCCATGTTAATATTTGACAGTAGATTTTTGTAAATGATATTCCCGTATTATACAATGTTTATGATTATAATTCCTTTCTTACTTTTTGTTACTTCAGATGAGAGAAAGTACTGCAACGTGACAAATTTTGGACTTTGAGTTTTCACCGCAACACACGTATATGATGTACATCCACTGAGACCGAAAAACTAGTTTTTAGAAAAGGGTGTGTGCGTGTCTGTGTCTGTGCGAGTGTGTGACCTTGCGCAGCTCAAAAAAATGAAAAATCGCAGAAAGTTCAAACTTAAAATTCCGTTTAGATATCACCATGGTATCTAATAATAAATTCTCTGTCAAAATTCCTCAACTGTGGAAGTCCCACATTACTGTATGGGTTTTTCACTTTTTTTGCGATTTTTTCGAAAATGGCTCCAATAATTATTCTATTTTAACTTGGAGTACAGAGATTAAGAGCTACAACTTTTATTTAAAACATTTCTCTTGGAAAATTGGCTTTTGGGGTGATGAGAGGTTGGTTTATTATTATTCTAATGTAGTTTACTACACGATTCTTTCATCCAAATAATATTAATTACAATTAAATATCTTTCCAAAATTCTGAGTTTCAAAAAACTCGGATGACCGGAAGTGCATATTTACTAAACAGTTTTTTAATATATTTTACAATATTTACAGAATTTTGATAATTTTTACTCTAATGCCCGTTAAACATCCAAATATTAACCCGCTTAGGACTGGTACTCTAAACAGGGAGTAAAAATAATCTGGTGTGAAACACTCACACAACTTTCTGTTACAGCAATTTACGAAGTTATAAACAACAATTTTTTTTTTTTAAACTCAAAATTCTTACTAGATGGTTTATTTTGTCTTCAATGTTTTATCAATGAGACAATCTAATCTTAATAAAACTACTATTTTTTAGGAAAACAATATTCTCATCAGAGATATTTTCCGTGGTAGCCTCCTTTTTAAAATATCTCTGATGCTTTCCAGCTCTGCGAACCAACCAAAACAATGTCACCTTACCATTCCCCCCACCCCCCAGAATCTTCTTAAATGAATTTTCTCGGGAAAAGTTTTCAAACAAAAGTGTTAGGTCTCTGCATTTATGTTTAGTATGCCAAATTTAATGAAATCCAGCTGTGCTATTTGGGTTAAAAACGTATTAAAATGAAAAAAAAAAAATCCAGTAAAAATCCATTTCCGGTCAACCGAGTTTTCAAACTTAATTCTAATTATTAATACTAATTATTATTATTTAGATGAAAGAATCATAAAAAAACACTTTGCAGCAAAACATCACTTCACACCCCTCCCCGAAAATCTGCCTAAATAGAAATTTTCCTGGACTGTTTCAAATAAAATTGTAGCTCTTAAAATGTGTAGTTGATATTCCAAGTTTAAAGAAAATTATTTGAGCAGTTTTTGAGAAATTTGCAAAAACTGATCAATCCATTGAGTAAAATAGTACTTCCGGTTGACGAATTTTAACAGTTAACTTCGTGTCGGATCACATAGTGATATACAAACTATGCGTTTGGACCATTTTCTAAAAATTACTTTTCCGGCTCAGGGGATCTCAAAACGTGCATTTCCGGTGAATTATCGATAATTGGAACTTGGTGCAGAGAAAGATTGACGGTATCTCATATATTGGAAGGGTGTCAGGCATTGCGACATTATAGGGAACAGGCAAGCCTGCCACATGATTTGCGCGCAGTGTTAGAAGAAGGGTCTTCGTATAAAACGAGGCTATTTGCTTTTTTGAAGAGAGTTGGTTATTATTATAACATTTAGGCTAGGTTTAGGTTAGGTTTAATAAAAGGGGAGAGGAATATCGAGTACTCTCCCCTCTGCGTGAATGTGGTATAATTGTACTTATGGGTATGAATGTATTTATTAGCACGACTGTATTTATTAGTGTGAAAGTTTTTTTTTTTTTGGGTGAAAGGACTGAATGAATGCGTGTAAATAATGTATATATTTTGTATATATGTAAATAGAGGTAATAGAGTATGCTATTTCCAAGATAACTAATTTTAGGAAACTTTAAATATTAAATAAAAGTACTTCCCCCAGACGCAAATAGCCTTTTGAAAAGAAAAGATAATAGAAATTGGAAACGAGCTGAGTCTGATAAAAATTTAAGATTAAGAAAATAAGACAAAAAGAAATTAACAGTAAAAGCACTACATGAAATTAGAGGGTGTTTTACCAATACTATTACGCCCAAAATGATTTTATTATTACAAGGGATGGCACAATCAGAATATCCGCGTTCCTTCTCGTCGACTAGTTTGATGAAGTAAGAGGGGATGCGTGGGATCATGTTCTATAGCCGACTGCTCCACCTTACCTTGCTGGACAAGGTACTGTGTTGGATGCACGAGGCGGAAAAGAACGTGCCATCTCAGTTTGTGGAGACAAAAGATCGAGGAGAAAACAGTTTTAGGAGCGCTAATGACCACAGCTGTCGATGCGCTGATAACAAAAAAAAAAAAAAAAAAACTATCGATAATGGAAATTGGACACGATCGTATTACTTCCTCTTACAGGAGTATGAGAAAATAATAATTGGCTATGTTTTTGTCTTTTTAGCAAAAGTTTGAAATGAAATATAACTTTAATTTGAATCAATACTTAAAATCGTTAGAGACATTTACCGTGATAGCCTGCTTCATTTTGTGGTCATCGACCGGTTTCAGGCGATCGCCCATCTTCAGGATGCGTTTATCACATAGTGTGATAACACAGACTTGTATAGAGCAAATTCAGTTCACACATTCGCTCCATACACGTTTACACACAATTTGTTCTGTGCAAGTCTGTGTTATCTATCACACTGCGTGACACAGGCTATCATGGAAAATGTCTCTGATGCTTTCCAGCTCTGCGGAACCAACCACAACAACTTAAAATCGTTACTTAAAATTGAAGTCTGAATTCGTTTTCTCACAGATTTTTCATAGTATTGCATTTCACAGCCACTAACCCCCCCCCCCAATTTGTTTGTCCTTAAATTATATAGTAGGTAGAATTTTATAACGCATAGCAATTATATTTTATCAATAATTTTTAGTTCATAATTCTTTCGGAACCCGATTTTAAAATAAATTTTTGCGGAAATAAATATTAATGGGGAAATACAATTTTGCGGAAACAAATGTGGTTAACTATGTATGAATAAGGAATTATTTGAAAAAAGGAATTATTTGAAGCCTTTTTCGAAGAAAATCCCTAAACTGAAAAGCTTATTCAGTCTATTAATAACTTTCGGTCCGAACCGTTCGTGTGGGGTTCTCCGGAGAAATTTAAACGAAATTTTAAAACCGTATATATATATTATATATTTACGAAGACATTCGCACAAGTAAACCAACCTAGATAATAGACTAGTCTGTAATAACATGTCTTTCGTCCTCATGGGAGCACAAAACACATATTCCCGGAGAAAATTCCATTTCAAAAATATGATAAGATCACAAACTATAAAGAGAGAGTATAAAGAATATTCATTGACCTAAATAATATATTTTAGAGCGCCCATTAATTACTTTATATGGAGTGACCTACAAAATTAACAGGTTTTAATGAATTGTCCGTAACTCGGATCTATTTAGTTGAATAAAAACAAATTGTTGGAATAGGTTGATAGCTATCTACATCTTTTCTAAAAGTATTCAACTGTTTAGTTTAAACAAAAATAAAATATGTCGAGAAACACTGACACGACTTTCTCTTACTGCACTTTTGACACCGTAACTACTGATAAATTATCTTCAAACATGCAATTTTTACTAAATTTAATTGGCTTCAATATTATGTGGTTCACTGAGAAAACTAAACTAAAATACGACATACGAGAGAAGCATGACTTCCAGCTCCTCTACACCTCTCTCCATAAAAAGTATTACTCGAAAAAAATGTTTCGACCAAAAATAAGAGGTCTTATATATGTGTAATTAGAATATACCAAGTTCAAAGTAACTAAATGGTAAATGTATCGAGGAAATTTCCGAAAACTGAAAGAAAAAAGAAGAATTTTAACGTCTCAGATTCCTCCGGACTATCTAAAATCAATATTATAAAAAAAATGTTACAAATAAAAGTAGTAGGTTTAGATCTGTGTAGTTAGTATTCCAAGATTAAAGGACGTCGATATAGTCATTTTCAAGAAAATTGGAAAACTTATTCTGTAACAAAAAATTTGGGAATTCTCTGTATACTTGTAATGTGTATTAATATTTAAATACTTTTCTGTGATTTTTCTCGACAATTGCTTCAACGATTTTCTTTAAGTTTACCACATCAATTACAGATATAAACATCTATAACTTTAATTTTGAAACTTTCACATGACTATCTCTTAATCCTTCCTGTTATTACAATTATAATATATAAAATGACAGATTTTGTGTAAACTCAAATTTTACATATTTGTCTTAGCATAAACAGGGGCTTACCTTGGCAGATAGAGAAGTGATTATATTCTGGCCCAGTAGAGCGCACCAAAAACACCGAATCAAGTGCATATAATGTTTGAAAATTAATGCCACAAATTGCGCACAACTATTGAAAATCCTTTTCTTTTTTTTCTTTTTGGAAAAATAATTCCAACAAAATTGATAGGTTTTATATCTGTGCCGTAATTAGCATTCTTAGTTTTAAAGCATACCAAATTTTAATCGTAATTTAAAATCGTTTTCGAGTGAATTTCTAAAAACTCAGGAACCTACTCTGTATAGGCGCACTTCTGGTTTACCGATTTTCTTCAATTTTGGTATTCCAACAATACTGCTAATGTATATTAATAATGTAGCACCATATATAGTATTAAAGTGGTACTTTAGAGGAAAACATAACGCTACTGTGCCCCCTAGAAACCACCGAAAAAAATCAATATTTTCCGGGAAAATATTAGAGACATTTTCCGTGATAGCCTGCTTCATTTTGTGGTCATCGACCGGTTTCGGGAGTTCACCCATCATCAGGATGTTTTTGTTGAACAGTGTAATAACATAGACTTGCACAGAGTAAATACACTTGATGCACTCAGTGTCTATGTTTTTACACTGTTCAACAAAAACATCCTGATGATGGGCGAACGCCCGAAACCGGTCGATGACCACAAAATGAAGCAGGCTATCAAAATGTGTCTGATGCTTTCCAGCTCTGCGGAACCAACCACCACAACAATTCTGGGAAAATGTTACAAATAAAAGTGATAACTAACTTTGAGCATAGTAAACGAAGTTTAAAAAACATGGTTGGAGCCGTTTTCGCGAGAAAATAGCAAAAAACTGAAAAAAAAACATTAAGTAAAGTCGGACTTCCGGTTGATGGATTTTGGCCGGAAACCTTCGTGTCTAATGTGGTGGTAAGTAACTAAAGGAATATTCAGTTTGAGCATCCTGCGTTTTTCAGTTTTTGAGATATTCTTTTAACAAACAAACACGGATACATGTATTTCCGGTGAGAAGTTAATTTCGAAAATTGACAGGATCGTAATGCTCACTCCTACAGCTGCTAATATATAATTATAAAATTAACAAATTTTCTACAATCTTGAAATGTTACTCATTTGCCCTTACATAAATAAATACGGAGGTGGTGAGAATACATGGGAACTTAACCAAGCAGGTAGTAGTTGAAGTGATTATATTATGGTCCATAAGAGAGTGGCAGTAACATTGAACAAACCCAAATAACATTTGAAATTTAACGTTACAGATTCCTTCAGAACCCCCTATCAATTTTCCTAAAAAACATGTGTCAAACAAAAGTGATAGCCATTTATCTGTGTAGATAGTATACGATGATTAAAGAAAATCATTGGGGCCGTTTGTGAAAAACGGAAAATAAACCATTCAGTAAAGTCTCACTTCCGGTTGATGTATCTTGAACAAAATATTATTACTACGATGCGGTAGTGGTAGCTAAACGGAAGTCAAGTTTAAGCTCTCTGCAATTTTTCTTTTTTGAGGTATTTTGTACATTTTTTCATACTCAGGGGACCTCAAAATATGTGTATTCCAATGAAAACTCAATTTCAAATATGATATGATCGTAATACTTCCTCTTAACAGGAGTAAATAAAAGTAAAAATTACACCAATGAGAAATAGAAATATCTAGGAGTGAACTACTCATACAGCTCGTCGTACTGATGGGCCATGAGTGTACCTTAGACTTTTCTCTAAAGTGTTATTTCAGTATAATATACGCTTGAACCTCCTAAATAATATAAATGAGAATTAAATGTATTGCCAAAATTCTGAGTTTGGTGGACCGGAAGTGTACTATTTTACAAATTCCTTTTTTTTCTTCAGTTTACCTGCAATTTTCTCGAGAAAGTGGCTTTATCAAAACGGGATTTTAAACTTGAGATACACTCTTAATTACACATGTACAGAAGTATCCCTTTTTAATTTCTCTTACTACTACTGGTAGGGGAAGTATCGCGATCATGTCAAATTGTCAATATCAGCTTTTCACCGGAAATACTTGTTTTGAGGTCTCCTAAGTCAGAAAAAGTGGTTTTTAGAAATTGGTTGGTGTATGTGTGCGTGTGTGATTCAACATAACTTTAAAGTGGAAAATCGTAGAAAGCTTAAAATTGACATTTAGTTCAAATGCTAACACGGCCAACCATGGGTTTCTGAACAAAATCAGTCAACCTGAAGTATATTCCACTTTACTGACTGGATTTCCAGTTTCTTGCGATTTGCTCGAACATAGTTCCAACGCTTTTCTTTAAACTTGAAAAAATTAACTTTACATATTAAGAGCTACAAATTTTATTTGAAACGTATTTCTGGGGAATTCATTTAAGAGGGATTTATGAGGAGGGAGGTGGGTATTATGTTCTGCACGAAAATGTTATTTTAGTTTAGTCATTCTATTATACACATAGTATTAATTACAACAAAATGAGATGCCAAAATTTCGAGTTTGAAAAAAAAAATTGGTTGACCGGAAGTGCGTTTTTACTGACGGGACTTTTCCGTTTTTTCAGATTTTCATCAAACTGCTCCACGATTTTCATTAAATTTAGTATAATAACTATATATACAAAGAGCTTCGACTTTTATTTGAAACATTTCTCTGGGAAAATTCATTTAAGGAGTGGTTGCAGGGTCGGCTGCAATACTATCGTGCACATAATAATAAATAAAATTAAATATGTGGAAGATATTCCGAGTTTGAAGAAAATCGCTGGTCCGGAAGTGTGACATTGCTGGACAGGTCTTTCAGTTTCTATGATTTTCTTCAGAAAAACATCGACGAATTTCATTAAACAAAACATCTAGTAAGAATTATAAGTGTGAAGAAATTTTGACATGTTTGGTAACTATGTAAATTGAAGTCAGAGAGAAAGTCGTCAGAGTATTTCACAACAGTAGTAGTGGTGGTTGGTTCCGCAGAGCTGGAAAGCATCGGAGACATTTTCCGTGGTAGCCTGCTTCATTTTGTGGTCATCCACCGGTTTCGGGCGTTCGCCCATCTTCAGGATGCGTTTTTCAGACAGAATTGCCCAGAGCAAATTCAATTTATACACTGAGTTTATAAACACTGAGTGTGTAAACTGAATTTGCTGTGTGCAAGTCTGTGTTATCACACTGTCTGAAAAACGCATCCTGAAGATGGGCGAACGCCCGAAACCGATCGATGACCCCAAAATGAAGCAGGCTACCACGGAAAATGTCTCTGATATTTCACAACAGAATTTTTTTCTCCCCATTAAAATTAATTTTAGGGGATTTCTAAGGTTTGCGACATCGTGCTTCTTTACAAAGTGTCATTTTATTTCGGTGCAATATATAATGATGCCAATATTGATGGCACGTAAGAAACTTTATCAATTATAACTATGTAAATAACAATAGAAGATTCTTGTGCAGTTTAACACCAGCTGTTTCCAAATTAAATTTAAGAAAATTGAATTTTTAAATTAAATTAGTAAGCACATGTGTTTTAGTACAACTAATTACATACGTAGGAAAATTAGAAAATATTATTATTTCCAATGAAAGGTGTTAAGACGAGTAAAAGGGAAAAATAAAAGAGGAGTCCTTCCTTTCTAAGTGCGTCCTGACTTGTACTCCACTAAGTTGAGACTGGTCACGCACATTGTCCTATGTCAGAATCCTATCACACAAACACACATATGCGCTCACATAGTTTGGTGTACTTCGTGTGCGCGTACAGTATTACGCGCGGGAGTTTTCAAATGTGGACATGGCATCACCCTTTTTATCTCTCGTGTAAGAACGTGTGTGGATTCTCTTGTATATGTGCGCATACAGTGAAACTGAGAGAAGAGAAATAGAAAGAAACTAAAAAAATAAAATATAAAGGAGAGAAATGGTTAAAGTTGGTTGGTTTGGAACTAGCTGTACGTACGGGTGATTGAGAGAGTGGAATGATTTTTTTTTGGAAGAGAACGGAATAGAGAGAGTGTGATAGAATGACAGAGAGGAGAATGGCAGCGGTGTTGTGTTATAGTCACACAGACAAGTATATCGATCCTCATGGTCTGGCTCTGATGCCCTGCCCGCCTGTCTGGCCTTAGCTAGTACGGTGCGGTGGCGGCAACTCAGCCACTGTAATGGTGGAGGTAGTAGTAGTGGGGTGGGTAGGAGGGCCAGGGGGGCAAAGTCCTCCCCGCCATAGACACATATACACACACTCACACAAGTATTTCAATATACGTACACTCCCGGGGCCTTCTATCCTTTATGTGCACGTTGGTTGTATCCACTATGCGAGTGTGCCAGTGTGGCGGAGTATAGAAAGAGAGAGACTGTGCAAGCTAGTAGAGAGAGATAGAGTGATTGAGTGAGCGTGTGAGTTGGAGCGAGAAGAGAGGTGAAAGAAAAAAAAAACTGCGCGCGCTTAGAAAACTAAAGTAGTGGGGAGTGGAACAAACTCTAGGTTGGAATAGCTTGGTGGGGGCATACCGGCAGGCAGTCGGCCCAAACAGGCCTATACTGTGCGTATCTTTAAAACTAAATGGTGACCATTTAGTTGTGTACTTTCGTGTATTCATGAGATTCTAAAAAAAAAATCCTTTCTTTAACACTTTTGACCGGTTTAGTTTCCCGCCCCTTTACAGGAGAGTTTTCTTTCTTCTTTTTTTTTACTTATCGTTTACTATTTCCGGTTTATTTTGTATTGATATAATTTCTTTACTTTTCTACACATCAATGACTGTAAATCAACATTATTCTAGTTTATATTGGTGTTGGCAACTGACTAGATTGGTGATATCATCACTTTTATAAAAAAATATAGCAGGTTAGTCATCTACATATATATACATATAGTTCTTTAGTTTCTTTTAGTTAAAAGAAAATATAACCTTCCTTTTGTGTGCCAATTACTATGGATTTGGGGTGTACAGGTGTTTGAAGTTTTAACGTGATGGTTTCTTTTAGGAAGTGAAAGTGTAACTTAAATTAGAAAATATTTTCAGTGATAATCGAATGCTTTTTAAAATAATCATTAAAGATTCTAATCGACAAAAAATAAATTGACACTGTATTCAGAGTCAGCCTGTCGGCTAAAAATAAAGAAGTTAGAATGCCGTTTGATTGAACCCTATTACCATGTCTTTTTAACATTCATGCTAAACTTCACAGGGCCCTCCTGCTTAATCAATACTTGTCTTTATTTTAAATTAAACTCGAGTAGTACACTTGGTCGTATTTTTTTATTTTATATAATATGTATAGTTTCTAAATTCTGTTGATTAAAAAAATGTGAATTGCAGAAGAAAAGTAAGTTAATACAAAATGTTTTTATATAAAGTAAAACCTCCTCGCTCGGGTTTAGCGCGCGCAAAAAAAAATATTTGCCAAACTTGTCATGGTAATTTTCAAAATTTCAAAGCCTACCGGGTTATAGAATAGCGCGCTCAGTTTTGCCAACCTTAGTCTATAACCAAACCAAAAAAAATAAAAATAAAAAAACTGTTTTTTGCTCGCTTAGAAAAGGTCCTCCGTTCGGCTCTCGTTGTTGTGGTGGTTGGTGTTTTTGCCCGCCTCAGTATTACCAACCGTACCCCCTCAATGTCCGCCTCTTCTATTCCCGCCCGGGTCCACACTATATGCGTACTTCTTCTTCTCTTCACTTAGGGATGAAAAAAAAGCCCTTGGCTGGTGTTCTTCTCTTCGCCCCCCCTCGCTCCCTCTTACTCTCTTTGCCTCGTCTGCAGTTACTGTACACAGTGTGCTGGGTTTTACTCTCCCGAGTTTAAGAGAGGAAGGTTTTTTTTGTACCCGTTGTGTTGTTAGTACTCCTCTGTGTTGGCCCTTCTTCTTCATCTTCATCGTCTACCATCTTCCTACGTCTCTCTCTCTCTCATTCACTATTCTGCTTCTCTCTACCCCGTGTTTTTTGTTACGTTCACTGTTTCTCTTCGATGCTCTCATTTCTATATCCTATGCTAGTTTCTTCTTCTACTTCTGCTGGCACTTTACTTCATGACGTTCCCTTCCAAGTTTCTCCCGGGAATATTTAAAATTGAATCCCACCTACAACTTCTCTCTTATCTCTTTTTTTTCTCTCTCTCTCTCCGTAACACTTCTAGCTTTAATATTTTTCTTTTTCTCTATTCTACATTTTTTTTCTCCGGTTGGTTTATTTTTTTACAGCTCAATCTGTTTTTTTATTGGAGTAATTTTAACTTATATTAAACAATTTTTTTTTCTTTTTCACTTTCCCAAGGGAGCATGGGTTTAATCACTGTACTGCAACAGGAAAAAACTGAAAATACAAAAATGTTCTTCCATTGTTTTAAAACTATGATCAAAAAACAGCTGATCATGAAAAAAAAAACTGAAATAAAAAAAATAAAAATAACTTTTAAACACAATTTATTTAAATAAAAATAAAGAATTAGTTAAAAACCTTTGTATGAAATATAACAATAGATTATATTGGCATTTGTGTTTTAGGTTATTCCTCTCTCAGCTGTTTATGTTTTGTTTACATTTATATATATCTAAAAACAGCTGTTTTTTTTTTTAAATAATGAGTAGATTTTTTATTTTATTTTCTTAATTTTTTTATTGAGAAAGAAAAGTTGTAATAGTAGAAGTGACCTTATATAATTCAAATTATAATTGACTTTAACTTTTTTTTTTATTTATTACAAAATATATTAATATATAAACATTTATTTATTAGAATGACCCTTTATTTTAAGAGTGGTAGTGAAACTTGTTTGTGTGAACACAAAGGTGGTGTTCATTATATTTCTGTGCAGGTTAATCTTAAACACCCAAGTATTCCACCTTGCTTTCTTTCTTTGTCACAACAAAGTGTTCTTGTTCCTAAACTAGTGCTGAACAAATCTATTTTATTGTTCTCAACTTTTAAACACTATTTTTCTTTTTGTGTAGATTCATTTAGTGACGAATCTTTTAATGATTTATCTGAAAATTTGTTTTTTAATTTATTTTGAATACAAGGTGAACGATAATTTTTATTTTTTTGTATTCATTATCACTTCATTCGAAATTCTAGCAGTTGTTATTACCTCAAAATTTCGATTTATTTGATACGGTAAAAGAAATTTAAGATTATCCCCTTCCACTCAAAAAATATTTAATTATTTCCTTTATATTTATTTTGTGAATTGTTTAAACAAATTTCAATTAAAATAAAAAATGAATTGAATGAGTGACATCTTTTACTTCTTATCATTCACGTGATCTGTTAAGGTCATTTCTTCGTAGATTTATATAATCACATTCGTGGATTTTTGATCTCTTGGATATTTTAAGTTTATTTGTTTATTAAATGTATAATAATGGTCGTTTTAATATTTATACGCACGATGTATGATGCGTCATTCAATAAGTTAAAAAAACAAATGTTTGTAGTTTATTGGTTAAATGGAATCCCACAAAGTTGTATTATTTACAAATAAGTCTTGCAAGTTGTGTTTGTACCAAATATAGATTTAGATTTTAGATTTTTTGTTTATTTGTCACTAGGAGAGAGACCCCATACAAACAGAGTTTGACACATATTTCACAGATTTAACATACTGTAAAAATACAAATATATTCAAAATATTTATAATATAAATGAATACATAAATGCATAGGTAGATAATATTAATAATAATACTAATGCGAATAATAATAAAAAAGAAAATATTGTCTCTTCTAGGAACCAAAAATGAATCAAATTAAATTTGATTAAGTAGGAATTTAAGTAACGAATTACTTTAATTTTTATTACAATCCCTGTCTAAAACAATCGATTACTAAATTAATATTTCGCTTTATTCATTCACAATTAAAGATTTTGTAAATTATGTAAATTATTGTGAATAAAAACCGAAATTCGTCTGTCTTCCCGAGAGCATTAGGATATTTTTCTAGTGATAAAGTAGCGACATGTAGGATGTAATAGTTTGTTATTGAGGAGTAAATGGGGCAAATGACAATTAGATGGAAATAGATCTTGTGCATCGTTCAGATTGTAATAAATATTATACTGTTGTGGTCTAGAGTAAATGTAGGAATATGCACTTGGCAGTCAGTAACTCTTCTGAGGTCCTGTGACATATGTAAGTCTTGTTTTTTCGTATTTTTAGCTGGGATATCAGCAGAAACGCCAAGACCCCGCCTCGCTAGTGTAAGTGCTCTAATTCCACTCAAATATTTTGTGAATTGTTGATTAAGATGTCACAATTAATGAATTAATAAGTGGTTGCTACGAGATTGTGCATCCACCACACTTCAGAGTTTCTTTTCGTGTGGAAAGACCTGCCTTTAGAACTAATTGCTGATGTTATCATCTTGCCACATTACATCCAACAAGCAGTATTTCCGTCACTGTAGAATGATCACAATGACCAATTGCCATTTGAGAAACCAGTCTTAAAGAAAGTCAAGAAGAATAAACAGAAATAAAGCCAGACGATTTTCTCTTACTGCAAATAATATTTATTAACACATTTTCTCTAAAATAATTGGAAGCTTATTGATTCGTGGATCCCAGATGAAAATCGAATTTTCTGTGAATTGTTATACAAAGTTTTATTCACGTTGTTTCCGATAACTAATTAAACTATTGTATTTTATTGAACATTCAAATAGAGTTTTCCACAAGCCTAAAATAATCCACTATTATCAGCTGTATGATATCTGACCTAGTTTCCACCTTCTGCAATTGTTTTCCTACCATGAACGGACACAAGTGGAAAAAATCTAACACAGTTGTTATAACGTAGTGTTTGTAACATTTTTCTTTAACACTCAAATTTTTACTTTTTCTTACTGCTGTAAGAGAAAGTATTGCAGTCGCTTTAAATTTTCAATATAGAGTTTTCACCGGAAATAAATACATGTTTTGAGATCTCTTGCGTACATATCGAAAAAAATGTTTTAAACTGTGAATGAAGTATATCTCAAAAACAACAGAAACCCAGAAAGCTCAAGCTTCATGTTCCGTTTATGAACTACCAGCGCATTTGCGAAAATTGCATATTGTTTGCACTCAAATCCCTAAGACTTTTATTTCGAGCGTTTTTTATCCAGGATAATTAATGTTTTGGAGGGTTCTAGGGGAGCAGGTACGTTTTCAAATTTCCTCTCAAGTACTACTTCAATAGAGTGCCTTATTTTGCCACGTACATAATATTATGGTACACTAGCAGCAGCGTTGGTAGATTTCCAAATTTCAAGAAAATTCTCCTTCTTCTCGTATGGCATCCTCAATAACATCTAGACTTACGCAGGGCTATACTGGGCTAGCCTTCGCCATCCCCCTTAACTCCCACCACCTGCACATCCTTCTCCACATTATCTAATCAACGCATCCTTGATCTTCGTTTCATTCGCTCTCCTTCACCGGATGCCTGGCAAACAGATTTTTGGAGATACTTTCATCTCCTATCCTTTCCAAATGTCCCAGCCAATTAAGCCTTTCTCACTTTATAGTACCAACAAGATCTTGGTACTTAAACAGGTCCCATAATTCTTTGTCCTTATCTTCAAATCTTCTGTATCTTTTACTGTTTCGAATATTCTGCTTAAAATTGTTCTTACCCTTATTCAAAAAAAAAAATAATAATAATAATAATAAAATGGTTAACGAAAATACTGAATTTTATAGCATAGATTTTTTTTTCGAGTTATTTGGAAATTTTTCTCGGAAACGAATCGAAACGACGATTTTCTTGAAACAATTTGGAATGGATAATGCCCAAACATAAATGTATCAGTTGTACATGTAACATGTTTTCGGAAAAATTGAAATTAGGAGAGTCAGTGGAATCTGGACGTTAGATCGTAAATGTTGTTGAGTTTTGTTCACTCTTCTGTGACTAAAATGTAATCACTTGATGATCTTGCTGGCTGGATACACGTGTACCCTTACCACCTCTGTATTTATGTCCGGGCAGCTGACCGGAAGTGCCAGTATTGAGTGCATGAAGAGAAAATGTTTTCTCACCAGCTACTTTTTTCTTATTAGATTACATTTTACGCCCTACACTGCAAGGTACAAGGGTTATAGACTGAAAAAAAGAAAAAGATTATATTTTATATGTAAAACTGCTTTCGTATTGATCAGTTTTTTGATGGTGGCCATCTCGATTGATGTAGATTTTCTTTGAGTTTTTATATTCATAATGTTTTTTTTTTTCTTTTGATTGCTGATAAAAATGGAGGAAGAAAATCATGCTATAATGTAGCATCAAGATATATTCAACTCATTTGTTCTAACTTGCCTGTGCAGCTCATCAATCTAGTTTCTTGTTGATATTTTTTTTCTTTTTTCATTTTCTCTTCCCCATTTTCTCATTACCCACATAGCAAATTAAAGCAAGCAAAAAGAAATGAAGGAAAGTGTATTAGTATGAATCCATGTTTTTTCTCTGCAGATAACAAATTTGAAATTTTTTTAGACATTTAGCAATTTGTTTGCAGAAAAAAGTAATTACGCAGATTTTTTTTTTTTCAACTCGAACTTTCTTTTGTTTGTTTTTTCCTCATTTTTTATTCTATGGATTTATAAAAGTGTAATTTATCCTTGAAGCTGGTCACGTTTCTTTCATCTAGGTGCCTACCATTTTCTTTATCCCTCATCGTCTTCGTTTTCCTTAAGTCATTTTTTTTTTTCCTTTTTAATTACAATTCTTTATTTATTTTAAACATAAATATTTCTGCGGCTTCAATTTTTAACTCACTCATTTAATGTAACGGAAGCAATATGATTCAGAATTTGGATTTCAGGCTGTAATGTAAAGACGAATATTAAAATCGTCTCTTGAGAAAATACAAAATTTATTTACTTATTTATTTATTTATCCTGTACAGCAATAACAGTCACTTAGACCATAAAAATTGCAGTCAAATACAAGGGAAAAAAAGTAATTCACAAGAGAATAAAAAAAAAATTACCACACGATTATACATAAATACAAATAAATAAACTGCACACAAACACTAGGAGATGCAAAGATTTTTAATATAGCTTTTATTAATATAAATTAAATCCTTTTCAGAGGGAATTAAGTTATTCCAGCTTCTGCAGCAACGAGTGATTAGATCTCTGTTGGCTGAATGTTTAGATGCTGAGATTGGTAGTGCAAATGTCGGAGTCTGTCTCAGTCTAACGGGAGGCACATAAAAAGGAAGGCTTGCTAATAATTCGGGGCAGTCTATATCTCCATTAAACAGTTTGAATATAAATAGGAGGTCTTTCCGGCATCGTCTCTTTTCCAATGATTCTAAAAAGATTTCTTCTGAGAGCCTTTCATTTCTCCTCAGGAAGTAGACAAACTTATTTTGAGACCTTTCGATTCTCTTGATGCCCTCAGCAGTATATGGAGAGCATATAATAGATGCATATTCGAGCTTCGTACGGACTAGTGCGTTGAACAAAACCAATAGAGCCTTTGCATCAACAATTTCCTTGCAATGCCTCCAGAGAAAGCCTTGAAATTTGGATGCTTCCCTCCATGCATGGTCTAAAATGCATCTTTTTTCTTTCTGGTTTTTATCCTCAATTTAGAACTAGCAATTTATTGACATCATTATTTTGTAGTCATGTTATCCCCATAATACAGTGGCTCTCCATTTGTTTGTAATACCTCTTTATTTTTACTTTCTTTTACTGACGGTTAAGAGGAAGTATTGCGATCGTAAATTTTCTAAATATTGAGTTTTCACCGGAAATATATGTTTTTTCCGGTCCCTAGAGTGCGCAAGAGATTGTCTTCAGCTAATTGTCTGTTTGTCTGCATGTGACTGTGAACAAAATACCTCAAAAAAAAAAAGCACAAAATATGGTAGGAAGCTCAAATTTGGTATTCCGTTTAAGGAACTGCCACCGCAACTGATACGAAAGTTTCGGTTAAAACCAATCAGTAAGGGAATGCGACTTTATTGTTTTTCAGTTTTTCGTGAAAACGACTCCGGAGATTATCTTTAAACTTCATGTACCTACTGTTTAAATGCCTCAGAAAATTGATGTTTTTTTAAGGCATAATGGTAAGCTTTCCTCAAAAGCACTACTTCAAATCAATGTATGGTTCTTACCACTTTATAATATTAATATAACTTAGAAGCATTGCTAGAATTTCAAATTTGAAGAATATAGGTTAACTGGAATGGGACTTAACAGAATAACTTTTCAAGTTTTATTTTATTTTTTTCTCGACAATGACCATAGCGATTTTGTTTAAATTTGGTGTGCTAATTTTACTGATATAAACATATCACTTTTATTTTAAACCTTTTTTCAGACAAAAAGTGATTTTAGTGAGTACCGCTGAATTTGACATTAAATTTCAAGGGTTATTTGGTTTTGTTCAATTTTTGGCGGTTTATCTGTCGGCCAATAATGTAATCACACTTCTACGATCTGCTTAGTTAGGTACTTGTTCCCCCCCACCACTTCTATAATTATGTTAGGACAATATTGTAAAATTTGAAGTTTAAAGAGAATTCGTCATTTGATATAGATACCTATAATCGTATTAACAGCATTAAGAGAATGTCGTGTGACATTCCACGCCAGTTTCTTTAATATTAAAAATAATTTTTAATATTATGCCCAGCTCTGTCTTTGCCTCCGTTTATGAAATCTCAATCATTATCAGAGTCTTGGTTTAACCAAGTTTATCAGTAGAAAAGACTGACTGTATGGGGGGGGGGGAGAGAGAGATTATTGTTTAATAACCTCCCTTCATACCAGTCAATCAGTTCAGTATGAGACAGAAACTTTAAAAAGTGAAAGTCAACGTTTCTATATAAACTTAGTAAATCAGACGACTTTTTGATGAGGACGAAAAACCGAAACCGATCCAAATAAAAGAGGCTCAAGATATGACGAATATGTATTGTCAGCAGCATGGCCACCTGTTAAACAACTATTTGCCCATCAGAGGGGAATGAGAGAATTAAGTAATTGGTTTACAGTATTATTATTATTATTATTAAAATCACCATGGATACAGTTGTTAATCAGGATTTATAAGGCCTTATATTTTTATCCTTTCATGATTTTGTTTTGTGCTTTTATTTTATTCAATAATTCCGGAGCTTTTTTTTGTAGAAATAGTATTCACTCTTTCTTTAGGAAATTTAAGTCTCGAGCTGTGTGTAATATGAAGTATGGAATATTTTAGGAATTCACTCTTTCAAAGAAGATGGAATGGAATCACACTGTATCTATAGATCTGTTAAGTGTTTTATAAGCGCATTTAAATTCAACTTCAAGTTCATAAAATGTTTGATACATTTTACATTCTCTTCCTGCTGTAAGAGAAAAGATTGCCATCATGCCAATTTTTTATAAGATCTCAGTAACTGAGAAAGTCGGAGGTTTTTTTCTTTTTCATTAGAATTTTCTCGGAAACAGTTCCATCAATTCTCTTTAAATTTGGAAGGCAATCAGCACATGTATAAATCTATCAGATTTATTTGAAACCTTTTGTTAAAAGAATTGATTTTTAGAATGATTGCGGGCTATCTATGACAAAGTTTTCTTATAGTGGATAGCGCTGACTGTTTGGAGAAAAATGTAGATTATATTTATAATATTCTTGTTACTTGTTGATAATCAACTGAACCCCCACCCCATGCTCACCTAGCAGGTGTCATTGTGAAGGCCAACGAAATGTTGAGGAGAAAGAGAGGAGTAAGAGAAAATCGTGTGCGTGTTTCACCCAAGAATTTTTCCTTTATCTTGAGGAAAAGAACCTTATTTTAGAGGGAGTTTGAAAATACGGGTGGCGTAAGGGAATGATCCTAAAAGCCAAAACCATTGCGGTCAGGACAAACCTTGTGAGCGGGCTTGCTACTAAGTATTCTGTTGTCTGTGAAAGGCTTCAAGGAGTATCATCCCCTGCAGAATCTAAAATCAGAGGTTAGTATTCAACAAGAAAGAGTGGCTATAAACAACCTAAATCTATTGCGACCCAAAAGATCTATAGTAAATTTCCTTGGGGGTGTCAATGTTTGTCAATAGAAGGTAGTCATCAATAAAGAGTATAATGTGTAAATGTGAATGAAGGATTTCTTTAGCTCTTTTCCTCCTTCTCTTTCTGAAGTCGATGGCTTCTCTGGGCGGGTGTGAGCGCAAGCTGAGGGACCGCCCGAATGGTGTGGGGAAAAAAAAAAAAATGTGAATGAAGGTGAGTTTGATGGATAGCAAAAATCTGGCCATGGGAATGGTAAACCCAATTAGTCGCTCACGTCTGCAGGATTCTTATATTTATTATTATTAAATATTTAGAGGTGGTTTTTACAGGTGTAAAGGGTTGTTGTGATGTTGTAAGGCTTGGATTATTCCCGCAGAAATATCAGAGATCCAGTGAAAGAAAAGTGGCTACTAGTACAGTTTCTTCTTTAGGTGTCACTAGGTTCTTCGTCTTCAATCTTGTTAAATCAGTGAGATAATCTAAGCTTATTACGACTTTTTTGTGAAAAGCGTGTCCTTCGTTAAAAAAAAAAAAGTTACGAACAAACGTGACGTACAGTTAGTATACCGAGTTTTAATGAAACCAGTTGGTGTCTTCATTAGAAAATTTCAGAAAATTGAAAAAAAAAAGTCTGTTCAGTAAAGCCATAGTCCTATCTTCTTTAAATTAATACTATATAGATGATAGAATCATATAATAAAATAAATTAGCATTTTGAGGTATAATTCCCCCACCCCATAAACCCACCAAAAATATGAATATTGTCGGAAAAAATGTTTCAAATACAAAGTTACAGCTCTTAACCTATATGAAGTTAGTGTACCAAGTTTTATGGGGATCGTTGGAGCCATTTTCGGGTAAGTAGTAAATTACGAAAGTATTATTATCCGTAAATTGATAGATTCGATTGTCCGATTTTGATTAAAACCTGATAGAAAAGCCAGCATTTCCTGATAACAAGTTTGATGTTTCTGCAATTTTCCGTTTTCTACTTATGGTGATCATAAACACGCACACACATACATACCATTTGTCAGAAAACACTTTTATCGCACTCAGCGGACTTCAGAACATGTATTCCCGGTGAAAACTGAGTTTCCAAAATTTGGCATGATCGCAGTACTTCCTATTTACTAAAGACTAAGCGAAAGAAAGTAAATAAAGATCATTCTATTTAAAGTTTTAAGAAAATAACTTTTAGTTTATCTGAACTATCTATTTACTTACCATTAAATACACTTCCTCAATAATAAACGTTAATAGAAAAAATAAATACACTGATGGACAAAATTAGCGCACCACTCAATTTTTGTTTAGTTAAAATTAAATAAATTATCTTCCCGATTTTGTTTTGGTGAACTATTGATATTTGGGTGATATCAGAGTCAATATAAACCATGAATAATACTTTCTTTACTCTTTAATCCCATTTTCACAAACATAGCCTTTGACCCGACCCATCCAATCTACACATAAAATTTATTCTAACTCATTCTTTCTCTTTACCCTGAACTTTTTTGTTTTTTATCTTTGTGCATTTTAAAAAGAATTTTGTTCAATGGCCGCAGTAAGTAATTTAAGTGAACATGATTTGCGTTAAAGCTGTGACTTTGCTAGAGGAAGGGTACAGTCAGCGTGAAGTCGCTAGGAGACTGGGCGTACATCACTCGTCTATAGGCAGGGCTCTAAAGCGATTTAGAGAGACAGGAGGTCATTCAAGAAGAGAGGGGCAAGGTCGGCCTAGATGTACAGCAGAGAGAGACGATAGGTACATCCGGCACCTGGCTTTGAGAAACCGGAGCATCACGGGAAATGAGATAAAAAGTCTCATAAGGCAGGTCCGAAATGTTTCCATTTCCAGCAGGACTGTTAGAAGAAGACTTAACGAAAGTAACCTTAGAGCCCGACATCCTGCTCGTGGCCCTCTCCTTACCACAGTCCACAAAATGACCAGGCTTCAGTTTGCACGTGAACATGTGAATTGGACTTTAGACAAATGGAAGAGAGTGCTCTTTACAGATGAGGTGAGAGTGGGTTTAAATTCTTCAGATGGCCGTAATTACACATGGAGACGCCCAGGAGAGAGGTACGCGCCATGCTGTATGGTCCCTCAGGTGGCATTTCGTGGGGGCTCACGGATGTTCTGGGGTGGCATTTCCTTCGATGGTCGTACTGAATTGGTTGTTGTGCGCGGAAGGTCTTTAACGTCTCAGAGGTACTTAGAAAACATAATCGAAGAACATGTAGTGCCATTTGCTCCTTACATCGGCGAGGGATTCTTATTAATGGATGATAATGCCAGACCCCACAGAGCACGAATTGTTGCTGAGTACCTGATTGAGGTTGGGATTGAGCGTATGGTATGGCCACCACGGAGTCCAGACTTGAACCCAATTGAACACGTCTGGGACCAACTTAAGCGAAGAGTACGACGTCGGAATCCGTGTCCAAGCACCCTTGATGAATTGGAAAGGGCTGTTGTAGAAGAGTGGGACAGCATTCCTCAGGATTTCATCCAAAACCTCTTCCAATCTATCCAAAGGCGTTTAAGAGACGTAATTCGTGCCAGAGGAGGAAATACCCAGTATTGAGAAGGTTTTCTTTAAAATTTTTCTTTTTTTTTAAGATTTTTTTATTTTTAAGTTTATCTTCTTTTTTTTAAGATTTTTTTTAAATTCATTATGTACCTTTGATTTACCTATGTAAAATACAATTTCGTTTTCAAATGACTTATTTTTTCAACCAACAATATTTTTAAAGTCCAAAATTTGCACAAATTGGAAATTATAAAAAAAATAAGGGTGGTGCGTTAATTTTGTCCATCAGTGTAAGTAAAAAAAATATTGCCAGAACAAAAGCACCAGTTAATAGTTTTAAAAGCTTTATCCTTTTGTGTCCCTAATTCTATAAATAGCTGTCATCTTGATATTAATAATGGTAACTCTATTAATTGCCCCTGATGAAATAAAAATAAAAAATAAGAAAGACCAAGGCAAAGTTTCAGTTAGTCATAACAGTGAACAACATAATCACGCAAAGAAAATATCATTTTTAATATTCTTTACTGAAACCAGTTTTTACTTCCCCTCCTTTTGCTGGTGATCATGTCAAATTTTGGAACTTGAGTTTTCACCAGACCAGAAACACTGAGTATTGAGTATTTTTGAGTACGAGTTTTTTTTTTTTTTTTAAGAATGTGTGTATGTATAAGGTGAGTTACCAGACGTCATTGTGAGGACGTTTTTCACAATCATTATCATATTTCTTACCAGCCTTGCTTATCACGCGCTATATGAGGATGTAAATACTTTATTATATGATAATATAAGTGGATAAGATATTTCTATGTATTTTACTATTTGGACAGATGTGTCAAAAAAAAGTTGTTAAAAAAAAATAAAAGAAAAACCTTGCATTTATATAAAATCAAAAACCTTAAACCTAGAATTTTCGGTAAATATTTATTGACATTAATTTTCAAATAAATAATTGGTCATTTTTCATGTATTATGGTTACGATTCAAAAAAAAAAAAAAGAAACAAAGTGTTGTGAAACAGACAAACAACTTTCTCTCACTAGTCTCAATAGAAACATATTGAAACATTTTCTCTGAAACATCAAATTTTACTCATTTGTCCTCACAGAGAGGTAGTGAGGGGATAAGTGCCTACTCAAACAGGAAGTGATTAAATCATAATTCCAGAAGAGAGCGCCAATACAATTTAAACGAATCCCATATAATATTGAAATTTAACACCATATATTCCGCACAACTGCCTAAAATTAATTTTTTTTTCTGAAAAATATTACAAACAAAAGTGATAGATTTATATTGTGTGCAGTAAACTAAGATGCCAAGTTTCAGGGAAATTGTTATAGTAGTTTCCGTGTAACCTATTTTATAAAGTCACACTTCCGGTTAACCGGGAAATTTTCTTCAAATTTAAAATTCTACCAATGTTTCTAATGTATAATTAATATTTGTGATATTTTCCATGACAGCCTGCTTCATTTTATGGTCATCGACCAGGATGTCTTGATAAAATAGTGTGATAACACAGACTTCCCCTGAGCAAATTCAGTTTATACACTGAATGTAAATTTTTTACATTTCTACTGTCGTAATTTTCTAACTTATATAATCCATTTAAAATTAAAACGTTTTTTGTTTTCTTTTTAATTAAGTCAACCAGATCCAAGCCGCAGATAGATATTTCCTGCTTGGAAATAAAGTATACGTCATTTGATGATTTTATTTTTATTTTATATTAATTTATTTATTTTCCTAAATCGTCAATTGAGGAGGGCTTTCCCAGAAAGTTATGGGGTCTAGTTCATTAATATTGAGATCTAGTTTTACTTTCTAGTTTATCTCAAAATATATAATCTCCAAAAAATGAAAACCTCTGGAGTTATAAAACCCTCACAATAACAAATTTTGTTCTTCGTCTTATTATCACACTTCTAATTGACACATTTTCATTTGAATTATTTTCTGTTGGAATTATTTTTTTAATAAATACATTATTACACATGGCGATAACTGAATTTGTGACTATATTGCCTGGCATGACAGTGCTAGCAACTAATTCAGAAATACTGGTTCTGTAATCAAAAATTTGTAAACCAATTTTACCTGTTAGTATTCTCTAAGTTTTCTACAAAATATTAAAACGGTTTTCAACAAAATTCACTTATTCTACAAAGTTTCACTTCCGCTTAAGTTTCACTTCCGCTTAACATATTTACTTTGAATTTCAAATTCTATCGTTAATGTTAAATATGTGCCAGCGCTATACATATATCTGTGAATTGACCTACCTTAAGGGTACAGTAACTTCAGACTTTTCCGTCAAATCAGTTTTTTTGGAAAAGTGTTTCCAATAAATCTGATAGATATTTATATGTACGAAGTTTTTAAAAAAATATTTGGTGTTTTTTAAATTTCGAGACAACCATGAAAAAAAAACCATCAGTAAAGAGTCACAGTTTTAGTTGATAAATTTTGATTAAAATCTTACGTTAATTTCGGTGATATCTAAATGGAATATCAATTAGCGAGCTTCCGGCAGTTTTCCATTTTTCGGTAATTTTGTTTACACACAAAGACACCACCCGCCAAAAAAAAAAAATGTTTACTTTGTCTTTATTCTGTAAGTCGAATATTGTGAGATCGTGCCACTTATTCAAAATTTAGTTTTCATTAAGTTTCTGGAAAATATAAATTTGGGGGGGTCTCCTAATTATGACAAAATTATTCTTAGCTATTCGCAGAAAACTCAAACTAGATATTCCGTTTAGGTACTAACCACTGTACTAACAAGATTTTGATCAAAATGTATCAATCTGAAGTGCTGCAAGTTTATTGAATATATATATTTTTTTTTTTTCAGTTTTTCACTGTTTTCTTTGAACTTCGTATACTTTATACACACATAAATGCCTATCACTTTTAATTGAAGCATTTTTTTTATTTTAGGAAATACGTTTTTTTGTGGTGTTCTAGGGGACCAGCAACGTTAAGCATTCCTCTAAATTACCACTTCAATGCAATATATGGTTCTATTAACTGTCTATAGCTGAAGGAATAGTAAATTCCAAATTTGAATAAAAATGAAAAGAAAGTCATTTTGAGTGTTTCATACTAGGATTATTTTGTTTCTTTTCATACACAGAGGTCCTCAAAACAAGTAATTTCGGTGATTGATCGGTTTCGAAAACTGACACGCTCACTTCCTTCTTGATACTTCCTCTTTTAACAGTAAATAGGAGTTATCAAATAAAGAAAAAAAAAAAACAAAATCATTATTTACCGTAATCTCTTAAAGTAACGCTAACTAATATAATATTACGAGGGTAATAAAAACAAATAAAAATTATCCATAAAAAAATAATTGTTACTTTTAATTTTTTCTTAATAACTTTTGCTTTTATTGGCCATCTCTTAAACAACTTTTACTACTGAAACATATGTTTATGTTTGATAAAAATAAAAAAACATTAAGATGTTGACTTTGTGTTCCTCCATCCCCCACCAGCATCGCCATCCGTTTGAATCGCGCTATATCTCTAACTAAGGAATAATATGTATATATATATCACATATAAGTTAACGAGAAAGAGAGAGAGAGAACACACACACACACACACACACACACAGAGTGAGAGAATACAAAAAAAAAAACCTTGATTTCCTCAGATGTTTGACCTATTACGTAATCTTTAACCAGCTGGAGTTGTTGTGAATTGTATTCATTACTGATTTTCATAATTTATATTACTTTATTTGAATTTAAATATTATGTATATGTAATATTAGGTCACCAGAGTTGTTTTTTTTGTTTTTTTTTTTGACTGATTGAAAAGATAAAACTGTTATCTTAGTTTTTCTATTAACTTTTTGTTTGAATTGACAAAAATTATTATTAATTAATTTTTTATCGTATGACAAAGGAGTGGCTATAAAAATCTTATCCAACAATATCCATTGCAACCTAGACTAACTTTGTTCCTGAGTTTGCTCCATTTCCTGTCAGGAAATCGCCTAAAAAGTGATGTTTAGCAAAGGATGTGAGAGTATGTTCAGTGTTAAGCTGAAATTTGCCCATAGATGCATTAAACTCAAGGTATTTTCCAATTTCAATCTGTGCAAGTGTATTGGTAGGCGGGGTATAAGGGTTTTGACGATTTATACTTGAGAGGAGAAAAGAGTGTATAGAGTAACCGAGCGAAGAGTTATGATCGTGATGAATGTTGGATACTAGTTAAAATTCGTGCTGGTTCTAACATTGGTGAGCTTGTGTGTCTAGCACCTTACTTTAACTTACCAAGGTTGATCTTCGCAATGATGTTTTTTTTACACTATGAAGTTTATCAATTTAACTCAAAAAAAATATATTTTTCCACCAAAACAAGAAGTCTGAGTACAATTTTATTACAGGTAAAAGGTATTTAATTCTGGCTGATTGAAATAATAAAAGAATGATTACACTGCCCTTCTCTTACTCCAATTAATACAATTGAATTAATAAATTTTCTTTAAAATGGCAAGTTTACAAAGTTTAGTTTGGCTGGCCATATCAAGAGAAGATAGGGGTTATACTTGCCTGCCTGAGCGGACTCGTCATGGCGCCGTCTGCCAAAAATCCACAAATCTTGTTAAATATAAACCTAACTTACAATTCCCCCCAAAATCCTTTAAACAACTTTTTTTTTTAGAAAAATGTGTAAAAATTTTCCAATAATGTGATACAGTTCGATCTGTGCTGAGAGCATTCCAAATTTAAAGAAAATCATTCCAACCATTGTCGAGAAAATTTTATTTCTGAGTAGCACTTACTGTACAGGTTAACTTTCTTCAAATTTGGAATTCTATCAATGCTTCTGATGTATATTAATATTACTTCAGTACTCTAGAGAAAGCATGACGCTACTGTTCCCCCAGAACTTCCCAAAAAAAATCAATTTTCCCAGAAAAATGTTTCAAATAAAAGTGATGTTTATTTATATAGATAGTATATGAAATTTGAAAAAAGATCATTGTAATTTTAAGACCTGACGATTTGAATACCATAAAAGCATTTTGTTTTGTACTTAGCGGATCTCAGAACATGTATTCCCCTGATAAAAACTCTATTTCGAAAACCCGCACGATTGCAATACTTTCTCTTTCTAGGCTAATAAGGGGTAATAAGGAATTCATAGAACAATATGAAATTTGACAAAAAAATTCGATAATCCATGTTTTGTATTAAATGGTCACTCTGAATGGTGGGCAGTAACTATTACTGTTTTAAGAATTGCAAGGTGATGTTTGCGGACGCTATTGGCCTCAGTTGACAATTCGCCAGAAAATTTTAAATTTACTCTACGATTAACTTAGGGAGGAAAAAAAGTAGACTAAATATTTAAGATCACAAAATTATATTTATCTAAATTTATATATTCTTTTGTTTAATATTTTTTAAAGCGATTTTGTGTGTGTGTGTGTACAATTTTTATCGTACGTTGGTCTGCTTGTCGTTTTCTCTACCTCTCTCTCTTGTGGTAAAAAAGAAAGAAAAATAAACAAATAAATTGAACCATGATCTTATAATATCGATTATTATTATTAAATCACTTCTCGGCCCCCCCTTGGTTTTGTAATTTTGTTTTTTTTTTTATTTCTTATTATAATGTATTGTTTATGCCAAGGTTATTGGAGGTAAGATTGAGATCATTGTACAGTGTGTACGTATGTATGTATGTGTAGGTTACAATGTTGTTACCTTGTACCATGGTTAAGGTCATGTTTATATAGTTTGTATTTACATTAAGAAAGAGATTTAACTATAAATTGTATGGGTAGGAGGCCCATAAGTTGTAATTTAATAGGCCGGAACTAAATGTATATATACCTATACTTTGTTCATAAGTACGCGTACAAAATCGTATATATAATTGAAATGTCTTTTTAATGGGCAAATTCATTAATTTAGATAATATGAATGGAATTTACATTTTGTAGAACAAGTATCTTTTGCCGATTTTTTTTTTAATTTAATTGCTACGTCAGAGATACTTACACTATTAACTAATATCGATAACATTACAATCACTTAATTCGCGCGCTTGCACACTCCGAGGGGAGAGGCTATCCAGCGGTTATACTCCCTATACGCAAAACTAATTGCTCGCATCACTTGCAATGAGAAGATCACGAGGCCACTGGCGTTTTAAACGCCTTGGTGGATTGTCTGGAATAAGTGAGGAATGATAAATGACGGATTAAGGGATTAGAATGGCATGTAGGGATTAATGGATTTTTTTTTTTATATCGGTTGTGGAAACTAGACTGACAAAAGGAATTTCAAGGTCTCTGTGGATGGTTAGGTTGGAAACGTAAAAGTAGGCATCCAACTCTTACTCGAAAAATTCTCGGGTCTTCTTACTCGATTTTTGATTGACGGGATTGTAGTCTTTGGAGACTGGAACGTTTTGTTGTAACCCCACAGTTCAAAACAGATGAACGAACCAGATTGGGTTCAATATAGAGTTATATTTTAGACCATGACATATTCTGTTCAAAAACTATAAATAAATAAAAAAAATATTTAATTTTCTTCTATTATTCAAAAAATTATATCGATAAGGTAAGGTAAATTACCTTACCTTAGGTTTTCTCTTCCTAGGAGCCTTTACAGCTCACTGTCCGGTGATGGACAGTGTTGTCTGTAATGAGAGAACACTGTCCGGAGGCCGGGAGTGCACTGATAAGGCTCCGGGCGCAAAAGACCGTAGCTGTTGACGCGCCTTAATAAAAAAAAAAAATAATAATAAATTACCAATCGAAAAACATCTATGGTTTAATATCCGGGTCATTCTATCCTGTTCGTTATTATGATTCATTTCTAGTCTTCTCTTTTGTTTCCTACTTCTTTTCTTAGTTGCTATTATTTTTTTTATGTTGTTTTGCCTTTTCCTTCAATTATTTCATGAAGTTTTTTTTATGTGTATTTAAATTTTCTTATAGACATTAATTAGTAAGCATTTACCAATATTATCAATATTGTTGTTATATTACCGGGAGCGCTTGGATTTTATAAGGAACATATTCTTTGCAATCAACATATTCTTTCATTTCTGTAGATTGAAATTAAATCGGAATAAAAAAAATTTGTATTTTTCCTAGATCTTTGAACAAAAGGGATATTCAGTGCATTCTGAAAAAAGATGTAGATATTTAGCGGGGTGTGGGTGTGTATGAAATCAAATCCACTGCAACATAGAAGATCTATTGGGATATCCTCAGGCGTCTTTTCTTTGTACTTAAAATGTAGAAGGTATGTTTGACCAGCTAAGTTAATTTATGATTATGCTAATCTAAAGTAGTTGCAAATATCAAGTTCCTCTGCAGGTTCTGTATTTATTGTTATATATTGAAACCACTAGTGTAAATGTTGTTCGTGATTGTTTGAGGAACGCTAAGGTTTCTGAACTTCCACGTTTTTCTTTAAATTTGCTAATTATTAAATATATATAGATATTTTGGCGGGCTTGGCTTTACCGATCACTTGTCATGGACGGAGGCAGATAGCGAACATACTTTGATTACTCATTTTAATACATCAAAGAACCAGGAATCTAACCCAGTTTCACAATACCCTCAGCTATGCGGGGTCCGCCTACTTATGAGTTACTAAGGCACAAAAATGCCTATCACTTTTATTAAAAATATTTTCTCTAGGAAACTTGATTTTTTTTTTTGGAAGAATTCTGAGGAGCTGCAGGGCTTAGACTAAGTATTTTTGTCTATAGTGCCACGACAGTACGATTTATGGTTCTACCATTATAAAATATTAGGTTACGTACATTAAAAGCCACGTCAGAATTCCAAATTTGAAGAAAATCGATTAGCTCGAATTTAAAGAATAGTTTTATTAGTTTATCGATTTTTTTTTTTTCAAAAGCGATCCCAAATAATTTTTTTAGCATAAACCTATCATTTTATTTGGAACATTTTCTCCGGGAAAAACTTACTTTTCCCGGGGTTCATTATATGACGTTAGATTTCAAATGTTAAGGAGCTGTCTTCTGAACTATAATGTAATCAATCACAATCAAATACTTACTACGGTATCTGCTATCTACTATCTGCTATGTGTGCTGATAATAATGTAACTCATTCATCACTATATTTTTGCTAGGTAGGACAATTATTAAACTTTGAATTTCAAGATAATTTGATAATTTTCTACTTGTATTTACTGGCAGTGAGTCTCATGAATCTTTAACACCAGATTTTGTTTGTTCTTCTTCTGCGATTCAATATTTACCGTTTTGTCCAACCGAGCATTACATTTCTGTAGTGTCTTCAAGCAATCGCCAATTTAGAGACGTTGAATTTCCCAGAAAACTTCCTTAATTTTAATAATTTTTGTCTTTGCAGTGTTTATCCATTTTTCTTTTAAATTTCCTATTTAAAAGGTCGAACTAAAAAGTTAATTAAAACATTATTTATTTTCCTTAATTTTTTTTTATGATAATTTCACTTGTTACCAGTTATCTTGACAGTTTATCAAGAATATTTATCACCTATAGTGATAACGAATTTAGATTAAATAATTATGTGACAAAGGGGTTGGAGAACTTGAAGTTTACTTTGTGTTTATGACAGCAATAAAGAGTAGTATTATTTGATAAATTAATGCCAATTTTAGAGGGGGAGGGGATGATCTTTGTTTTGCCTATATTCTACCTAAAACCTGTTAGCTTCTATTGTTATCTTAGAACATAAATCTTGCCTTTGCCCAGGTAGTAGACTGCCTGATGTATTAGTAAAAAATCTAGTTAAAACTCACACGACTTACATACCTACAATACAACTTAATTCATAAATTTTCTTAATAACTCAATGTTTAGCTAGGCTGGCTATACAAACAGCTGATAGGGGTTTATTATATACCTGATCGGACATATGTGGAGCACCCACCGCCAACTCCAACAAAGCTTGTAGCGCCAGTTTAAATTTAAACCTAATTGGCAGGGCCCAAACACCTCAAAAATCAGTTTATGGATGTATTGGGGGGAGGGCGTATTTCTAAGATAGGAATATCGTTATTTTTGAGAAAATACCAAAAAAATTGAAAACTGTTTTGTATAGTTGCACATCCGGTCAACCAATTTTATTCAAATTTGGAATTCTAGCAGTGCTTCTAGATATATATTAAACTATATTACTGGTAGAACCAGATATTTTATTGAAGTGGTATTTTAGAAGAAAGCTCCTTAACGTTACTGTTCCCCCGGAATGCCCTTCACACAAAAATCAGTTTTCTCTGGAAAAAGTTTCAAATAAAAGTGATAGGCATTGATAAGTGGAGATACTATATGAAGTTTAAAGAAAATCGTTGGAAGCTATTTCGAGAAAATCGCGAAAAACTAGGACAAACATTCAGTAATGTTGCCTTCTTGTCAGATACTGTGATAGTACCAAGTTTCCACGATTTTTCGTTTTTCAGATATTTTGTTTGCACACACACACACACAGACCATTCGCTAAAAACATTTTTTTCGTACTTAGGTACCTCAAAACATGTATTTCCGGGTGAAAAATCAATTTCAAGAATTTGGACGCGTTCGCAATACTTACTCTTTGTATGAGAGTAATAGAAAATAAAACCAGACAACAATTTGGTATGAAATACTTACTCGGCTCTCTCTTGGTACAATCATTTCTACTCTGTCAAATTTTTTTCAAGACCAGAATTTTGAGCCTTCATGCGCAGGTCCTGGTGGCTAGTGGTCGGTCCTAGTGGCTAGTGGTCGGTCCTAGTGGCTAGTGGTAGGTCTTAGTGGCTAGTGGTAGGTCCTAGTGGCTAGTGATAGGTCTTAGGGGCCAGTGATAAGTCCTAGGGGCTAGTGGTAGGTCCTAGTGGCTAGTGGTAGGTCCTAGTGACTAGTGGTAGGTCCTAGTGCTAGTGGTAGATCCTAGTGGCTAGTGGAAGGTCCTAGTGGCTAGTGGTAGGTCCTAGTGGCTAGTGGTTGGTCCTAGTGGCTAGTGGTAGGTTCTAGTGGCTAGTGGTAGGTCCTAGGGCCTAGTGGTAGGTCCTAGTGGCTAGTGGTAGGTCCTAGGGGCTAATGGTAGGTCAGTGTCTAGTGGTAGGTCCTAGGGCCTAGTGGTAGGTCCTAGTGGCTAGTGGTAGGTCCTAGCGGCTAGTGCACTCGCCTTTAGTATCGTGAGGGCAAACAAGGTGTTAACCCAGCATCATGAGAAAAAGTGGAGAGCTACAATTTAGTAGCACGCCCTAGGTAACGATGGCCATAATTAGTTCACGTTCAGTTTGTCTTAGTACTATTATTTATTAGGTGGTGGTGAGGGATATCGTGTTTCGTTTTTTAGGATAAAGTTTATCTGAAAGTGACTATATACTATGGAAGCGCCCATTGTCTCATCCTTCTGTAAAACGTCACGGCCGTTTTACATTTAACCTTAACGTACAGATACTTCAGAATTCCCTAAAATCAATTACTTTCCAGAAAAACTGATTCCAATAAAAATGATTGGAGTTTTATATTAAGTAATCCTTCCAAATTTTAAGAACAATCAAATAAAGCTTAACGTTGCTCAGATCTCTCTAAAAGAATCAGTTTTGCTAGAAAAATGTATTGACTGGACAAAATTCCGTAAAACTGGAAAACGCCAATCAATAAATGACATCCCCCCTCCACACTACCGATTATCAGATTTTTGTCTGAATTCGTCGTATCGGTAATAATGCCTGAATGAAATATAAAATTGAGCTTTTTTTAATTTTTCTATTTGAAATATTTTCTTCACACACACAGACCCACACCTATTTTTTCGTACTCAGAACTAGAAAGAGTTTCCGGTGAAAACTCAATTTGACACAATCGCTATACTTCCTCTTATAAACAGTAAGAAAATAAAAACAGAAATAATAAAAATAAACCTCTAGTTTTGTGTTTGTGTCCATATACGACACAGTCTCCTAGATATCTCTCCAGCAAACGGCAGTTTATTATCTCAAGCTTAAAGTCAACATAGTTTTGTTATTTTTATCTTATTTTCACTATTTTGTGCGTACGTCTGTATGTCTGTATTTTTTTTTTGCTTCTCTTTTATTCTGATAATATTGTCGTCGGCTTCTTTTTGTGGACTATATTTTTGTTATTTTTGGTTCATTTAAATTCAAAAAAGTAGGAAACTAAATATGTTTGGTAAGGAATAAAATTACAGATTTATTATTCTATCAATTCTGTTTATGCTGAAAATTCGCAAAATATATTTGAGCAAAACTTTTTTGTATTTATGAAATTTTGCGTGAAATATATACATAACTTTCTATAGTTGCGTAATGATCATCATGATTACACAAATATTCTTCAAATGTAGGAATGTTTACAAAAATATCTTGTAATATTCGGTATTTTATCCGTCGTAGCATGCATATTAGTTTTGTTCCTGACCGGTTTCGGACATTCATCCATCGTCAGAGCAAATTCACCAAGTTCGTGTAGAGAGTTCACTTCAACAAAATGTTTCTGTAGTGAACTCTCTACACGAACTTGGTGAATTTGCTCTGACGATGGATGAATATCCGAAACCGGTCAGGAACAAAACTAATATGCATGATGCTACGACGGATAAAATACCGGATGTTATCCAGCATTTGCGGACCCAGCCACATTTTCAACAATCTTGTAATATTGTTCAGAAGTTGGGAATCGTTAAGCGGAAATGACACTTTAGAAGGAAGACTATGTTCATAGACCAACCACCACAACAAATATGTTCATAGACTTCGAATAATAATTTTTTTCCCATAAAAATATGTTGGAGATGTTTTCGAGGAAATTATAACATAAAATGTCCCGCCCCCAAATTTCTTTCTTATTATAAAGTTTCGAGAAAACTATTGAGAAAAAATATAGTAATTTATTTTATCAACTATGTAATTTTCGATAATATGTGCTTCTAAATATTGATACTCTAAATCATGAAAATAAGAAGCTGTTAACGTTAACTGTGCATAGTGATGTTACAGGCGAAAGAAGACTTCTCCATCCATAATCATTGCACTAGTTGTTTGTTTTGAATCTTTTCATTCTCAAAAATCCCTAATTGTGAACAAAATATCTCAAAAATGATACATTGCAGGAAGTATAAACATGATATTCGTTAAGGGATTCCGATCTATGTATATAAATGTGTCGAACAGAATCCATCAAAACCGGAAGTACGACTTTGCAGATTTTTTTTTCGGCTCGAATGATTTTCTTTTGGCACTTTGATAAACAGATACACACACACACACTCGTAGCTATAATTTTTATTTGAAACATTTTTCAGGATTTTTTGGATGATACTGGATAAAAGCTTTCAGTGAAGACCCCATGTAATGGTATTTTGTGCGGTTGCTCTGTATATAATGTTTATGTCCTTTAAATTCTTTGTTAGAATTCCAAGTTTGAAGCAAATCGATTAACCGGAAGTGCATCGTTTTAGAGTTCGCATTCAAACAGCCATTACTCCCTAAAACTCAATAAATATAACCGATTTACCACCAACCAATTTTTATATTTCATGTTATTAAAAAAAAGCCATGTGCCTCAAAAAGACAACGCAGACTTTGTGTGTTCTGTTTCTATGTAAATAGAGTATTGAAGGGAAATATTTTGATAAAAAAGTTGTGGATAACCGGAATCAAAATAGCCATGAATAGATTCACACGTCGGTGTATTTATCACGATTTATATAATTTATTTGGAATTGCATAAAAATATTCTGTCATTTAAAGTTAATTACTAAATATTGACACATATATTTTCAGTAAAAAGTCTGGCAGCAATGATCAAACATGAAAGCAATGCAACATTAATTGGTTTGTTTCACGGTTTTAATTAAAGTATAAATTTAATATTTGATTGGTTATTAATATACATTCCTGGAATCACTGAATTTATCAAATTTAACTTAATTAGGACATTGCCTTCCATAATGATGAGTTTAATAAATGAATGGAAAATGGTTTATCAAATTTTCATACAGATTGTTATTTTTGTTTGATGGAATGAAAAATTTCTCGTTTTACGTTCAGAAGAGGAGGGGGTACATACATTAACTCAGCCAGGGATCATCGCCTTTCCAAGGGGAATTTTCAAATATGATTTTTGGAAAAATTTGATTTACTTTTTTCTTAAAGAAACATAAAGCGGATCTTATATGGACAAAAAACGTTAGTAGGACATTAGCCGATAATAATCGTTGACCTGCTGAAGTATTGGTGAAACCTGGAGTAGAGCATAAAACTGTCATCCTATATATTTGATCGGCGATTGATTGTTTTTAAATTGTACTTGACAAGTCACGTTATTGGATGATAATCAAATGTTACGATATTTTGCCCGATTTTATTTAAGATATTTGCAGAAATATATAGGTCAATCGTTATACGAGATATAAAACAGAAAAAAATGTGATGTGAAACACACACACACACGATGTTCTCTCTATTTCCGTTAGTGTCAATTATATATAAAATGGCAAATGTTCTTTACACTCAAATTTTACATATTTTTCCAAACATAAATTTAGAGGTGGTGGTGGTGGTGGGGTGGGGGGATAAGTACCTACCAACCTACTAACCTTAGCACCATTAATTTTAACTATAAAATTGCTATTTCATTGAAAAGTGCAGTGTAGATACCCGCGCACACAATGTGGACAGGACAACTGCACTTTTACTAGCAATTTCATTTTCTAAGAAACGTTTTTCACTCAGTTTCTCAGTATGTGAGAATTGCAATAAGAGAAAATGGTGGGACTATTTCACGCCAATTTTTTTAATCTTAAAGTTCTCATTTACTTCTTTCTTGTTGTTATCTCTTCATTTTAGAAAACAGATCAGAATAAGCAGTAGAAAATCACTTCACTATATTCAGTTACTATGTATATTATCCATTCCAAGAAGTAATAAATGTCCATTTAGATTACTTCCTTGTTTTCCATTGATGATAATCAAATTTCAATTATGTCTAGAGACCAGAATATTTCCCTACTTTGGAGAATGAGAAACCTCCGGATGGCTAGCTGTCTGGTTGGCCCCTAGCGGCTCCTATTGTAAATTACATACCAATGTAGGAAATACCAATATAGTGTCAAATCTGAACACACCTGTTTCCCTTCCCAGCTGTGTGAATGGCCGGGAGTAACTCTGCTTGTATTCCTTCTGCCCTAGTCGGAATCATTAAACCGCACACTAATTAGAATATCTCAATTAAATCATAAAGTTTTAATTTTATAAAAAATTAATTAATTATTGATCTGGATTTCATATAAATTTAGTAGGGTATAGGCAGGCCGCGGTTGCGAATGTTTTTGTTTTTCTCAGATTTTCGCCATTTTCTTTAAACTTTGTATACAAACCTGAATACCTACCACTTTTATTTGAAAAATTTTCACGAGAAAATTGATTTTGTTGGGAAATTTTTTATGAAAACTGTCAAATCGAGCCATGTAAAGTCAACAGAATTATACCTTGAGATAGTTGTCATTTTACATTGTTTATCAAAAGATTCTGAAAATAGCGAATTCCCGAAACCAAAAGACGACCACAAAAATGAAGCCGACTATTCAATGAAAAGAGAGAGTGTGAGTGTGTGGGTGTGGGTGTGTGTGCGAAATGAATAGAATAACTCTAATTCCCTGATATTACAAGACACAAGACAATTTGTTAGTCCGTTATTTTGAGCTTTCAAAAGAAGATTCCAGACCCGAAATTTTTCGATTTTGTCAAAACCAAAATATGACTTCAACAAAGGTTTTCCAGTTTTTCTCTCAATTTTTATAGAAAACTGCTCGAACGATTTCCTTGAAACTTCCTATATATTTATTTCACCTATAAATCACAACTGGGCAAAATGTCGTTATAATTAACAATTACACATGGAATTGTAGTTGCTTTAGCAGTTCTATTGTTTTCTTTCAACCGAAGTAGTTATAGTTGAAATTCACCATTACAACTGAAGTAGTTGTGAAAAAGTAGTTGCAATATTCTACCATATTTATTTATTTCCCTGTTAATAATTAATTTCTATCTTTCAAACAATCTGCAACAAATTTTACGAGTTGAATCTCGTCACTTCAAGAGTAACAGCTCTAAGGATAGTAACTACAACTATTAATTGTAATTTGTCAACCACTAGTTGTAATTTTGCATTCCAATTATAATTTCATTAGTTGTAAAACATAATTGCAAAAACACCTACCAACTATAATTTGTAATTGTTAGTTTAGCTTAGAAGCTAAAGAGCTTAACTCTTTTACTAACTTTCATTTAAATTAAATATATATTTTTTTTTAAAAGCTTTTATAAGGGTATTTTGAGAAAAAAATTTGATAATAGGCTGTCCTTTCTTTACATAGGCTCTGCTCTCTTCATATATGTTTCGCACCCGTAAGATTATAATCTTAAGATAACTTTAAATGTTTATAAAAATAATAAGTTTCTAGCGCCATTATAAAGAAAGTTTCCAAGTGATTCCTATCGGATTTTTATTTAGTACTATCGTTTATATTACATAGAAATTCCTAGTATTTTGATTCTGAAGTTACTTCATTTTTATAAGTTTATAGAAGAACTAATTTCATTACTTACATGTAAATGGTTGATGTTTAAAAAATTTCTGAAAATCATTAATTAATCTGATTGGGAAAAATCGCGCTATCTGATTTCCAATTCCAAGAATCACATTTCGGAGCATACAAATTTTTTCCCAAACTCCCTACCTCTACTAACAATTATATTACATTTTTCTTAATCATTCTTAAATAAAACCACTTTTCTAACTGTTCAAGAGTCTGTTTTTATTGTGTGAAAGTCGTATTTATCTAAAAAAAAAGGAAATAATAGGGTTTGTTAATGTGCACATATATATATATATATCCGGTGTTAGTCAGCTGTTTTTTAGCAACATTTCAAGGTCACTGTTCATGCTATGTAAACTTTACTGTGTGATTCCTTTCGTCTTGTGTTCAAAATTATTTAAATTATCATCAATATCATCAGAAACTGCCAATGGAAACGGGATCTATAGTTATTGTTGCATTCATATGTGATGAATTCATTGATTGGCGACAATGCATTCTCTTGCTGCTGTAAGAGGAAGTATTGCCAGAGTTTTCGCCCTCAACTATAAAAGTATAGTTTTACAGTAACTATAAAATTTGTCAATTATAATTTTGAGAAATAGAGTAAGAGAAAGTTGTGTGAGTATTTCACGTGAGTTATTTTTTTTTTAAAAAGTGCAATTTAATTTTTATTTCCTTTTTTTTATTGAATTGATACAAACCGTTATGTTTCTTTATTGTAATGGTAAAATAAAGAAAAACGTTAACTGCAGCATCCTTAATGGTGCTTGTTTTTTTATTTAACACATATAAAATATTGATTACGTATGTATCTTACTTGTAAGTATATTTCCAGTCGTTGGAGATAATGAAAAGAAAATTTAACTGATAAGGATTGTGATATTGGCGTGTGAAAAGTGTTTTTATTTCGTCTTCATGCTTCTTCCTGTTCCTTTTTTTTGTTTTTGTTTTAACGAATAAGTTATTCGGGATTTTACGCGTCGTAGCATGCATATCATTGTTGTTCCTAACAGGTTTTGGATTCTCATCCATCGTCAGCGTATAAGCCTATACAATTTGCGTAGACTTCAACTTTAAGTTTTTGTCACGCACTACTCAACAAACTTCTCTCTCTGATTATTAATTACAATTTAATCAAGATATTGTCTTAAAAATTGCAACGTCACAATATTTAGTTCCAGGTTAGCTATAAAAAAAAAAAAAAGTCAGTGGTGGGAACTTGATAGAATTCCAAATTTGAACAAAAGACGGTTTACCAGAAGTTGCGATTTTACAATAGATTTTTTTTGGATATTTCCTTGGAAACGGTTACAATGATTCAAAAACTTGAAAAGCTTGCTACGTACATAGATACGTGTCACTTTTATTTGTTACATTTTTCTGAAAAAACAAAAATTTGTTTTTAGGTGGATCTGAATAATCTGCGACGAATTTCTCTCATGCTCTACCCGCCTATTTTGGTAGTTTGACGCTTGCTCCACCCACCCCAGATATATTTGAAGTTTGAAGCATGTTTGTCATTTTATAATTATTTTATTTAATAATTTGTCTGGAAACATTCATTTCTGAAGTTAGTAGTGCTGGCTGGCTGGTGGCTGCCTATCAACGGTTAGGTTTACCTATAAAATATCATTTTAATGTACGCTATAGTTTCCAGCTATTTTTATGTATCAGAGTATCATTGAAATATTAAGGAAATATTCTAGCATCTAAGAAAATTGTGAGAAATATTTCATGAAACCATCATAACAGATTTTTGTTATTTAATAATTTTTAAATATTTAAAAAAAATAAAGTCATTAAACAAATTATAATTTTTAAAATAAAATTACAATCAAGAAAGAACAATTTTTAAATAATTTAATAAATATAATTTAGATCAAATAAGAGTTGCGAGTAGTGTAGTAATATTGGAAGAGTTTTAGAGTTGGTTGAAAGGTTGTATGGCTGCTGCTGGTCTATCGGTCGGTAGTATGTTCAGTGGGGAGAGGAGAAGGGAGCTCCCCAGCTGGCGGCGGGGAGTGAGAGAGAGAACTTGGCCAGATAAAAAAGTGCTCGTCGCCATCAGAATCATGTGAAACAGTTTACTGGGAGCTCCTACATTCAACTAGTCTACTGATACTTTTGACTAAAGTTAAAAGAAATAATTTTTTTTTAACTGATCCATTTTTTTTTTTTTTTTAACAAAAAATCTTTTTAAAAAATATATAAAAATTTATTTTATTGTTAAATATATTTTTAATTTTTATTTTTTGGGGGAAATTACGAAAATCAATTAAAATTTTTTTTTTTATACACAAAGTTTTTAAAGTTCGTTATTATTATATAAAGATATAAAAAAAAAAAAACAACTTTATTTTCATAATAAGCGAATCAAATTTTATTATTTATTTATTAAAGGATAAACCCTGAAGCATTTAATTTTTACAAACAATAAAATTCTAACATAATCTTTCTTACTGCTTTGGATAAATAATAAAAAAAACTTTTCAATTTTATAACACTCATAAATACTTTATTATTACAATATTTCCAATTGATAAATAAATATTCTTCAAACTTGGAGTTTTTGCAAGACAGTTTTAGTTGTCTCATAGTTGTGAAGAATGTGGCTAACTTGAATGTGACTAATTTCTAGATTTCAAGGTAGCCGCTGTATTAATCCAGAACAAAACAAGTAATTGCAATTTACAGTATAGATTTCAACCGTCCCCTCTTCATAAAATAAAATCTGTATTTCTGGGGAAAAGTTTTTTTTTTGGAAATAAAAATGATAGATTAGTAATATTTAGCAATTAACAAGATTTGTCAAGTTTTAAACGAAATCTTTGGGAGCTGTTTCATAGAAAATCGCTGAGAAAAGAAACTATTACTGTAAGTAATCACAACATTCAAATTTTGAACTTCCTTGCGATTAGACTATTAAAGCTATAAAGATGATATTTTTTTCGTACTCAGGAAACCTTCAAAATATAAATTTCCCGTTTACAAAAAAAAATGTTATAATTAAATAGGATCCATCAGAAATTGGTAACAATGGGCGGCATAACAGAAAACATTGCTTACATATTTACGTATCCCACCCAAAAATTCTTCTATTCCATACGAATGAATAATCAGTCACACGCAATTAACAACGTACTGACAGACAAAAAAAAATATCTGTAGTCTTCTATGTAGAGCGCTTAAGAATTCTGAAAAATATTGTGTATTATTAATTTATAAATTTATTTTTTTATTGAGGGATAAGCAAATAATTATAGAAAAAAAACTGCAAAATTTAAAATAATTATAGTTGAAAAAAAGAAATTACATACATTCCAAAGAACATATTTGTCGGTTACTCGGTCATAGGAGCTTATGTACGATAAGGAGCAAATATCAGAAACCTTGCTGTTTGCTTCTATTGCCGCTATGTGACTGGTTGGTGTGCAGTAAAAGATAGGGAATGTAAAAAAAGTAAAAAGGGAAAAAAAGGTTATTTTGCCCTTGTGCTATTGCCCTGCCTGAATTCATACTCCCGCCCAAGATCAGGGTGAATACCGAGGCGCGCAGGTTATATATATTCCTTAGCTATCGATCGATTAAACCCGTAAAAAAAAGAGTAGTCTCGAATGACAAAAAAAAAATGTGGAAGGCTGTAGAAGTTATTTAATAGCCTAATCATTTAGACATTTTATTATGTTTTAACTTTATTATTATTATTATTATATATAAAGTCTAACGTCTAATTTATTTTAAGTACTAATATTATTCTCTTTTAGTAATAATGTAAATTTATTCCTTAATAAATAAAAAAAGAAAGAAATTATAATCTAAATTAAACTAAAATTTACATTAAACAATTCGTAATGATTAATGAAAAGAAAATCTTCAAATTACTGGCACAAAACGTTAAATGCGCATAGTATTAGAGTTCACATGTAAACTAATTGTGTTTAATATGAACTAATTTATTACGAAACTAAAAAAAGGAAAAAGTGGGCTATTGAACTGACTCAAGCGGCCTGTAGTATGCTAGTCGGCTGACACACTCAACATTACAAAAACTAGACCTCCTATAGTATGCTATACTCCTGTTACTTATTCCTTTTTAAATCTTCTTTATTTTTTTTTAATTTTATTTGTGCTTTTTTTTTTCTTTTTTTTTTTTTACTTTCTCTTTATACTGTAGTACGGCATTTATTCGAAATTGCCAAACTGTCTTCTCTCTTATTAGAGAGATTCGATGTAAAATCGGGATTTTTTTTTCTTTCACTTAATTTTTGCAGAATATGGAAAGCATTCTTTGGGGAGAATGACGAATTTTTCGGGCTAAATCCATCAACCGGAAGTGCGACTTTACCTAGTGTTTTTTTTTCCCCAGTTTTTCGCGATTTTTTCGAAATTAGCTCCAACGATATTCTTTAAACTTCTTCGTATACTACTCTATGCACATAAATACCTATCACTTTTTATTTCGAGCATTTTTCTGCAAAACTGATTTGGGGGGGAGGATTCTTGGTAGCGTTATGTTTTCCTCTGAAGTACCATTTCAGTACAATGTATGTTTTTTTGGGGGATTTTTTTTAACACGCATAATATTTGAAGCATCATTTCTAAAATTCGATGAAAATCGGTTAACCAAAAGTGCGAATTTACAGAATAGGTTTGAGTTTTTCTTTTAACGGATTTCTTTTAAACTTTAGATCGTAATTGCACTGATTTTTAAACCTATCATCTTTATTTAGAACATATTTCTAAAAAAAAAAAATGATTTTCGGTAATTCTGCGAAATTTGTGGCATTAAATTTCAAATGTGTAGGGGTCTGGTTGAAGGCTGGTGTGGCGCCGCTCTCTTCTAGACTGCAAAATATACAATCATTGACTATCTACCTGTGTATGTCTTGTCTTGCCATCCCCCCCCCCCACTACCTTTATATTTCTGTTAGGACAAATGAGTGAAATTTGAATTTTTAAGGTAGCTTGTCTGTTTTTAAATATAATTGCATTAACGTTGCACGTGTACCTTTCCAATTTTACCTGCATGTTATTGAAGGCAACTAAATATATATTTTTAGTTTCAGTTAAACTTATAAGTTTGGGGGAAATTTAACATAACAATGAGAACAGTCGTAGTAACGGAAAAATCCGTGTGAGTTTTCAACCGATTTTCCTTTCTTTCTTCCTTCATTTTTCCTGTGCAATGTTGACAAGAAAAGTTGTTATAATAAAGAAAACAATTACGGGCATGGTTGGCATTTTTAAATCCTTTTTCAAAAATTTTACTTTTGCAAAAGGAAGTAAATAATATTAGCAAAGTAAAGTTTGCTTAAACAATAATTGCGAAAAGTTATCAATCATTTAACAAACTCGAGATATACGTAAGTTAATTAATAGAATTTTCTATATTTAGTTTACTAGTGTGTACTGTAAAATTGATTCTTCTTTAGTTAAAAACAGTACAGTTTCTTTTCTTGTAGTTTACTAACACTGTTGCCTGTTGTAGTACAGCTGTGACGTCATTTTTACTGTTACTATTCGTTTTTAGTATTTTCCAGTTATTTTCTTTCAGCTACACTTCATTAAACACACAGACAGTTGTTAATTCAGCAATAAAATCTGAAAGAAACAAAACAAAAAAAAAAAGCAAATTTTAAGATATTCAGTTTTTTGTTTATATTCAGCTTCGAGTTTGGGAATATTTTGAGAGAGTAAATTTAAGGGTGTGCTGTTATGCGTCTAAAATTGAATACTTGTAGATTTTAGAATATAGATAGTTTCTTTTTAGACATGTACTCCTAAAAAACTCGATATCCTCCAGTGTAATTGATTTTCTTCACTGAATGCACAATTTACTTCCTTCTCCTTTGCGACCATCTCTAAACTACTACAAAAGGAAGTAATTCATTGTTCTATCAGTTGAATAAAATATATATATATATTTCCACCGAAAATATATAAATATTTTATTTAAGGCCTCATGAGTTTTATCAATTATTAACTATTTGTATCCGACATGAAAGTTTTGACAAAAATTACCCAGCTGAGAAAATATTCTTATGTTTTACGATTTTTTGGAAAAGTCTTCAAAGATTTTTTATAATATTTGATATTTTATCCGTCATAGCATGCATGTTCCATTTGTTCCTGACCGATTTCGGATTTTCATCCATCGTCAGAACACCAAGTTCGTTAGAGAGTTCACTTCAATGTAATGTTTGTGTTACACTCACACTTGTTGGTTTTAATCAATTTGATTTTTGTTTAGTTAACAAATTTATATAGCAAACTATGAATCTATACTTTATTTTGTAGTTAACATTGACAAGTTTAAAGAAAATCGCTGGAATTTCTGGAAAATTCCGAAAAATGTAGAAATCTATTTTGTTAAATAGAACTATCGTTTAACCGATTTACGTCAGTCTTGGAATTCTGGCTTTGCTTTTAATGTTATTATGATTTATCATTATCCTTATGTGTTGGAGTTTTTGAGAAAAACCTGAAGAAAAAAAACAATTTGTATAGACGCACTTCTGGATGATAGATTTTGTCAAAAATTTATTGTCAAATATGCCTCAAGTTTTTGAGTTTCTGATCTAATCTAAAACTTAAGAAGTCCATAGCGAAGAAAATGCATTTAGGCCACCATTGCACCTGCTATTGCTCCCTCTCCTGAATACATCTCACATCAAATCTCTCGTATCATTTAAAAACGTCAGAGCTCCAAAAATTATCTGCGCCAAATTTTAGAAATCGCTTGCGAGCATAGTGGTCGCACTTCCCAAGAAGATAAAACAGTGTTTTATCTTTATGGTCACATTTCCTACTAGTTCGGAGGCCCGCAGCCCGCATGCTATGTAGACGTTTCCTTAAAAGGCACTTTTGATCCTTTGAGCAAGTCTCCTCTGCCTCTGACTATTGCTTTGCCAAGGAGATATATAGATATATGTATAGTACGAGTTCTTTAACGGGCCTACCTGGAAAATCTTGGAATGCCCCTGTCCGAAGATTTATTCTTCACTAGAAGGTATATTCCATGTGAGCCGTTTTTCAATGGCCCCGCAGGGGTTTTGTAAGAGATGACGTAAACATTTCAGGGTCTCTGGCCGTGGTAAGCTTCCTACGATTTTTCATTTTTACTATATATATATTGTAAAGTCTATTTCGAATGAAAAGTCTATTTCGAAAATATTATAAGATCGCAACGCTTTATCTCTTGTAAACTAACAACAAATAAAAATAAATAAATAAGTTAGTGCGCTAATAAATAGTAGCGCGAATAAATACAATGATGTTTTGGAATAATCGATTAGTAATAGTATCTTTAAAAAAATCAATGGTTGCTTTCTGATTTTAATAAAATAAGCCCCTACCCTAAACCATAGCTACTGAGCTTTTATTAGCACAAATATTATTACTTCATCGTATGAAACTGAACTGAGTCCAATCTTTTTATTAAAAGTAAAATATTTAAACAATTATTTCGATTAAATTAATAGAATATTAAATATTATCTCTTAACAGCAGTTAAATTGATTGAATTAATTAATCGGTTTAATTGATTAATTATTGTTATAATTTCATTAAAATTTTTTTTTTTCAATTATGTGACGTTTTCTTCCGCGTCCAAATATTGGAGAATATTAACACTTAAATCAATTATTAAGTATTACTTATTAAAATTTCAAGTGAATAATTTTCATAATTTATTGTAATTTAAAACAAATTACATTTGAGAGCAATGAAATCTAAAATATTTCTTTGATAGTATTTAATTGTTTGGAATGTGATGATGGTCTATAAATAATTATATTTAAGAACTGAGAACAGCGCTCTGACATTCATCTAGCGGAAAGAAATCAAACTAAAATTTATCTCCAAGTATACATCTGATGTATAACGTAATCTAAAAGTGTAAATTATAGATTAATTTTGCTTTAAAGTTTATTTTAAAAATTCCTACAATTACAAACACTACATTGTATAAATATAATGAGTTAAATTCATTAAATATTTTAATTAAAATTCGTCTACCGTTATTAACAAGATAATATTATATGGAATATCAGTATCGATTTCTATTTCTTTTATTGTTTTAGGAATTTAGTGAAGAAATGAATATTCATTTTCACTTAATACAAAATTAGTTGCTAAAAATTTCGTTACACTGCTTTTAGATCGCCAAAGAAAAACAAATTGGTGTGCAACACTCAAACGTCTTTCTTTATTGCTCTTTTAAAAAATGACAAATTTTCTTTCAATTTCATAATATTTTCATTTGTCATAACATAAATATAGAGGTGGTATGGAGGGAGACAAATACCTACACAGGCAAGTAGTTATGATTACCATCTAATCTAGAAGAGAGCGCCAATAACATTTAACCTACCCTATTATAACGCTACAAATTCCACAGAACTACCTACAATCAATTTCTTTCTTCTTTTTTTTCGGAAGAATGTTACAAATAAAAATGATAAGTTTGTATCTATGGAGTTCGCATTCCATGTTTAAAGGAAATCGTTGTGTTTTCACAGAAAATTCCAAAAAAAAAAACCTATTTTGTTAAGTTGGAACTACCGGTAAACCGACTTTCTTTAAAATTTTAGAATGCTAACAGTGCTTCTAATGTATGTTAATATTATAAAGGTGGCATATATATTTATAATTGTACTAAGTATAAACGCTAAAACTGTCACCCAGAATTCTTCCCCCCCTCAAAAAAATCAATTTCCCGTGGGATTGATATTTGGTGTTTCAAATAAAAGTGATGGGGTTATATATGTGCAAATTTAAAAAAAAAACGTTGGACTTCCGCTTTCCGTTAACCGTTTTCTTCAAATGTAGAATTCTAGCAAAACTTTCAATGCACTATTAATATTATAATATAAGTGTTAGAGCATTGAAGGGCATATTTAGAAGAAAGCTTATCGTAATTGCTCTCCCAGCTGTTAAAGCTTCAAATATCAGTTTCCTTGGACAAATATTTCAGATAAAAGTGATAGGTCTTTATGTATATAGATCAGTGTACGATGTTTAAAGAAAACCGCGGAAAACTGAAGATTCGCCGAAACTTTATGGTTTTCGCGTCCCTAATGGTAGCACTTGAACTTAATTTTGAGCTTCCTCCGATTTTTTCCTTTTTAGTGAGATATTTTGTTCAGACATGCGCATATCATACATATAGAGATTTTTTTCGTACCCCACTGATGTACAAAACATATAGTACTTCCGGTGTAAACTTAACTTCATTATTTCCTCTTGCAGCAATATGAGAAAGTAAAAAGTAATTAATGAATAATTTGTTGGCCGTATAAATAGTTAGTGTGCGTCTGTGTGTGAGCTTTTGTATGTGACAAAAACCATCACTCAAAAACGAAAAATCGCAGTAAGCTTAAACTTTATATTCTTTTTGGATACGTATCACCAATGTATGCGACAGGAAGTTGTTTAAGTCAAAATAATTCAACAGGAAGTGCTACTTTACTGAATGGATTTTCCAGTTTTTATTTTTATTTGGCGATTTTCCTCGAAAATGGCTTGTAGAGTGAGTTGAGAGAGAGTGAGTTGAGATTCCTTATGTTGTGAGTGAGGTGAGATTCCTCGTGTAGAGTGTGAGATGAGTTTCGTGGTGTAGAGAATGATTGGAGATTCTTGATGTAGAGAGTGAGCTGAGGTTTCTGGTGTAGGGAGTGAGTTGAGTTTCCTGGTGTAGAGTGTGAGGTGAGATTCTTGGTGTAGAGAGCGAGTTCAGATTCCTGGTGTAGAGAGTGAGTTGAGATTCCTGGTGTAGAGGCTGAGTTGAGATTCCGCGTGTAGAGAGTGAGGTGAAATTGCTGGTGTAGAGAGTGAGGTGAGATTCCTGGTGTTGTGAGTGACTTGAGATTCTTGTTGTAGATAGTGACTTGAGATTTTTGGTGTAGAGTTAGAGAGTGAGGTGAGATTCATGGTTTAGAGAGTGAGGTGAGATTCCTAGTGTAGAGAGTGAGGTGAGATTGCTAGCGTAGAGAGTGGGAGGTTGTACAGAGCACAAATGTAGAATAGAAAAGTAAAGTGATAAAAGTGGTCACTTCTCAGTGTACATTACGGGACTACCACATCTATATGTTATTGAGAATTAAATATTTTGATAAAAAATTTTGAGTTTGAAGAAAATTGCTTTGTTGGAATTGAAATAGGAATTTCCTGAAAGCAGGGAATGAATTTTTTGTCCCCCGGTTTACAATGATTTTCTTGATAACAAAACCAGATTTTACCTATAAGGCAAATATTCAAGAAAATTTATTTAAGATAGTTTCTGGGACAACTGGGACGTTACCCTCTTAAATCCCATTTCTTTAGATTCTCGGGAGAGAAATTGAATTGTTTAAGAAAACCATAGGTACAGATATCTTGTTCTTTTTACTTTCTCTTACCTTGTAAGAGGAAAATTTGACAATCTGTCAAATTTTCGATATCGAGTTTTCACCGGAAACACACATTTTTAGGTGTCCTTTATCCAATAAAGTGGTTTTTAGAAAATAGTGTGTGTATGTGAACAACATAGCTGTAAAAAAGGAAAAATTGCAAAAAATTCATACTTGATATCCGGTTGAGGTATCACCATGGGAACCGACAATAAGTTGTCTGTCCAAATTACTCAAGCGGAAGTAACAACTTTACTGAATGGATTTTTCACGTTTATAATTAGAAACATGTTACAAATCGCTACAACTTTTATTTGTAACGTTACTTTGGGAAAATTCATTTAAGGGAGCTTTTAGGGGAGGGAAGGAATTATGTATGTTTTCCTCTAAAGTGCTATTTCAATTTATTATATAATTGCATTCTAAATAAAATTAAGTAGAATTAAATATGTTGCCAACATTCTGAATTTCAAGAAAATCCCAGTTGACCGGAAGTGCATTTTGACTGAAGTTATTTGAAATTTCTATGATTTTAGAATAAAAACATCGTATGATTCCATTAAATTTGTTGCATTATTTAGAAGACAGAGACTTATCATTTGGAAACTCTCTGCCGAGAAAGTTCATATAAAAAAATTTTTATTTTGTTTATGGTTTCCTCAAAAAAGTCATTTTATTAATTTTAGATTAAAATTGCAAACAAGCATTCGATATAAATTGATGTCTGAATAAAATTTCTCTCTTAAATCTGCGTAAATTAGAGTAAGAGAAAGTCGTGCGAGTGTTTCACACCAGATTTTTTGTTTTGTTGTGTTTCAATTTTCTCTAGATTATTCGAATAAACTCCAACGATTACAATAAAACAATAAAAGCTACTAACTAACTAAAGCTATTATGTAGGAATATAATTTTTCCGAATAAATTGATTTCGATGGATATTTATGAGGCTGTGACGTTTAGCTTTACTTCCAAGAGCCATTTCAATATATTTATTGTGCACCCAGTATTTTTGATTAATTTTATCGTGATATCAGTTTACTATTACACTGGACTGGCTAGCAAAGTCTATAAATCTTACACAATCATTAAAATTCATTAAAAATTATTAAGTGGGAGGGAGACATTATGAAAAAGTTGGAAAATAAATAAATTTTCTTAGTAATAGACACAATTAAAACTTTAATTACGTTTAAGTTATTGTTATTGGAATCATTTTTTGGATATAATTTCACTGTGTAATTTGAGTAAGTAATAAATTTATCGAGATGAAAAAAAAAAATGTTTAGAATGAAAAATTAGCTAATAAAACGGTAGAGAGAAATAAAAAGGGTGCCCATTGTAAATTATTGCTAGCTACGCTATTAGTAGAAATGTTATATTGACTTTCACTTACAGCTGTAAGGGTGCTGTTTCATTCATATTAGAAATTTACGAATTTCGAGTTTTTTATCGGAAATACATGTTTTGAGGTCCCCTAAGTCAGAAAAATGTAAGGAATGTGTGTGAATAGCATAGCTCAAAACACGACAAATCGTAGAAAATTCAAAATTGACATTCTTTATGGGTATCATCATCAAATTCATCAGGAACTTTCCCCTGTCAAAATTCCTCAACCGGAAGTATCACTTTACTGTATAAATTTTTCAGTTTTTCGCGATTTTCTGGAAAATGGCTCCAATAATTTTCATTAAACTTGGTTATTATTAATGTTCTCAATAATACAGTGCAGTCTCGATTATCCGTCACGTTCGGGACCAGACGGTTGTCGCATAAGAGAATAGACGGTTAATAGAAAACAAGGTTGGAGAATTTATATTTTATTAGTTTTTTAAAAACATTCCACTCTGCTTTTTATACAGGGTTGTGACCGTCACGGATACCGAGCCAGCATTAAAAAGTTTTTTTTTGTATTTTTTAATTTAATTTTTTTTTGTTGCTTTTTTTTTTTATTTGTTGCATGTTTTTTCTAATCTTTGATTTTATTCTTGTGAGGGTTTGAAGAAACTCATCATTGTTGACTGTTTTTTAGAATTCCTCACTTTCTTGGCTGCAAGAACTTGCAGTTTCCTTAAAAGTAAATTTGATGTACTATCGCACTCTTCTTGGTGTTCGTACCATTCAATAAATTTGGAAATCGAAATTTCGGCTTCGGTGTTAGTAATTTTTGAAATTTGAATTTCATCTTCTTCATTGTCGCTATTATTTTCATCAGTTGGATGCAAATTTGCAATTATTTCGTCATCACTCAAAATAGATTTTGGAAAATCCAGAAATTATATTGCGCCCGCGCCGTGTACAATAAAGAGTACGTAATATGTACATAATGTGTGGGCACAAACACCGTGACGGATAATTGGAGGTGACGGATAAAAGAGTGACGGATAATCGAGACTGCACTGTACATGTAATGCAGCTATAACTTATATTTGAAAATTTCTTCTGGAAAAGTTCATTGAAGGTGGTTTTTGAAAGAGAGGCACGGTGTCGTTTTTCTCTGAAGTGCTATTTTAGTTTATTATACAATTCTATCATCTAAGTAATACTAATTAGAATTTTTTTTTTAAATTTAAGGCGCGTCAACATCTTTGGTCATTGGCGCCCGGAGCCTTCTGTATGCCTCCGGACAGTGAGCTGTAGAGGCTCCTAGGAAGAAAAAAACTCTTAAGGGCTGCACAGCTGGACTCGAACCCCGTTCCTCCGCATGGGAGTCCAGTACGCTAACCACTTAACTGTTCACTTCCCATTAATTCGAATTAAATATGTTTCCAAAATTCTGAGTTTGAAAAAAAAATAGGTTCGTTTTTATTCAAGTTATTTCAGTTTTCTACGATTTTATCCAAGTATTTTATTAAATTTCTTATGATAATATGAATACAGGAACCTATCACTATTGTTGGGAACTGCTTCCTGATAAAGTTCATTTAAAGAAGTTTGGTGGGAGGAGGGGTGTATGGTTTCGTCAAGAAAGTCCTTTCATTAGGTTTCGACTCTCCCATTGATATAAAACATATGTTTTCGAGAAAATTCATGTTAATACGGGTTTCTGGGAAGATCTACGACTTAGGATCACCTGTTAAATGCCAATTCCGTGTAACTTTTGGTTCTAGTATCTGTAAATGTTACAACAAAATAGGTATATATTTAATGAACATACCACGTTTTAAAAAATTGCGTCAATTAAATTTACGAGAGGGAAGTATATGGTGAGTACTATATGGAAGTACTATGGTGAGTACTATATGGAAGTATATGGTGAGTACTATATGGAAGTACTATGGTGAGCACTTTAAAAAGAATTACGATTAGAAAATGTCAGTACTATTTGGAATAAAAGCATCAGGTACATAAATATACAACATAAATATGTGTTCTTTGGATAAATTTTATAAATCTCCACACATTTATTGGCTGTTATTAACTCGAGAAGTTTTCTTTATAAACATATATATATATATATGTATGTGTATATATTTTTTTTTGGGTGCACGCTATTGGTGGTTATTAGACAATAGTGGGGGGTTGAGACTGGAATGGACGGTGAAACACAACTAAATGACCTTGATTTTGACATTGGTTTTAGAAGTTCAAGGCGTACCAACTGACGGGCCCAAAGCCTGATCAGAATAGATCTCTTGAAACAACTATTAAGATCCCTCGAACAACAACATTACACTTTGTCGCGTCTCCTTCTATAATACTTGTACTATTAACAACTATTTCACTATTCAGTCGTTCAATCTTTTAACAATACACACATACACACACACACACCTACACACTACATATATATATTGTGCTCTCTCTCTGTCTCTCTAGAATACATGGTCCATTGTTTTCTATATACACACATATACATATATAAACACTAGCGTAACTAACCTCGTCTCTAAACTTTAACTAAAACCTCTCTTAATGTGTCCCACTACTATAAAACTACACCATAATCTCCTTTCAAATCTCTTCTGTGCTACAGTTACTCCAAATTCTTATTAAAAATTATTTTTATTTTAATTTCTATTTCATCTTTTATCAGCTTCATTATTATTTCAAAATATATTTCTAAGAATGAAGAAATTTAAACTATCTGCTTGAGCAAAACCTAAAAGCTAAAAATAAAAACGCATTTTATTTCAAGGACAAGCTATATTAAACTTCAGCCAAAATAGTAGTCAATCCGTTTTATTGATTTCACTTTCTCTTATTGCTTAGTGCTTAAGTAAGTCTGTGTGCGTGTGTCTGTGTTGTGTTTGTGAGTGTCTGTGTGAAAGAAAATCCCTAAAACAAGAAAAAAAAAAATCGCAGTAAACTCGAAACCCTGTAGAAGATTTCAGTGAAAATCCGTCAACCGAAAATGCAACATTAATGTTTTTATTTTTTTCAGTTTTTTGTGATTCTCTTAAAAAATGCCTGTTACTTTTAGTATTTGCAATATTTTTCCAGGAAAATTGGTTGACCAGAAGTGCAACTTTTGGGGTTACGAAAGTTTCTAAGTTCTGGGGGTTTTCTTCAAAACGGCTAGAACGTTTTTACTTTATCTTATTTTCTCTTTCTCCCACTCCTATTAATACAAATTATATATAAAATGACAAATTTTCTTTATACTACAAATTTTACGTACTTATTCTTACATAAATATAGAGTTGGTAGTGGTATTGTGCGTGCGTGTGTGGGCGGGGGTGGACAAGTACCACCCTTCTAATCCTAGCAGACAGGGAAGTGAAGAGCGCGCCTATAACCTAAAACCAACGCCATATATTTGAAATTTAACGCCACAAATTCAAAAAGTTTCAAATAAAAGTGATAGGTTTACATCGTGCAGTAAGCATTCTCTGTTGAAAAGCCCTCGTTATAGTCATTTGACGAGATCATTCCAAAAAAAAAATCCTTGTAGTTGCTTCCCGGTTAGTCGATTTCCTAAAATTTGGAAACTAGAGGTACTTCTAATGTATGTTAATATTATTTAGTTGTCAGAGCCAGACACTGTACTGAAGTGGTACTTTAGAGGAACTGTTGTCCTGAAGCTCCAAAAACACAATTTTCCTTTACAATTAGGAAAATGTTTCATATAAAAGTGATAGGTATTTATGTATGTAGATACTATACAAAGTTTAAAGAAAATTGTTGCGAAAAATGGAAAAAATGGAGTAAAGTTAAGGCAAAAATTATATACTTTCTTTGTGGACTTTTCAGCGGCTTTTGAACGGATTGACCGGCATGCCCTAATCTATAAATTGTATGAAATAGGTATCTCCACATAGGTGATAAGTATAATCAAGGACTTATATCAGAACAGAGAAGGTATAAGGATGGGTTGGCAACCTTTTTTGAGAATACAATGGGTGTAAAACAGGGTTCCATTTTGAGTCCTCTGCTTTTCACACTATTCATAAATGATATTGAGCACTGTTTATGTGGTGGGATTATTATAAATTGGGTTAAAGTAAAGCTTGTAGCGTTTGCTGACGACTTGGCGTTGATAGCTTCAAGTCCTCACGAAAATGTAAAAATCTATAAATGAATTGGAAATTTAGCGCATTAAATGGAATTTGAAAATTAATATATCTAAGTCTAAAGTTTTTGTTTTCAAAAATGGTAGAAAGCCTTCTGAAAATGAAAAATGGAAGTTGGGAGGGGAAAAAATAGAAGTTGTAAACTCTTTATATACAAGTAGCAATACAGTATATAAGTAGCAATACAAGTAGTAATACAAGTTAGCATCCTCTTTAAGCTTAACAGAGCATTTGAATGAGAAATTAATTAAAGCTAAAACCGGTATTCATTCAATTTGGAAAAGTTTTATTTTGAATATAAATTTACCAATTTCTTCCAAAATTCAGGTGTTTAATGCAGTGAGCCGAATTATTATGTGCTACGGAGCCCAGGCATAGGATGGGAGAAAATATAAACAGGTTGATCGGTTATTTACTTTTTTTTTATATAAAAACATTACTAAGATTATCCCAGACTACACCAGATTATGTTATAGTTTGAGAAACCCAGATTGCACCGATATATCTGTACACATCAAAGCTCCATCACGATTATTTAATTAAATTTTTAAATCTCCCAGAAAATAGATATCCTAAGCTTTTGGCACTTGAGATTATTAAGAGAAATATTTACTGGTATCGGGACCGACAAAATACTAATAATGAGTATGCTTTAGTATATGATATTAAAAACAATAGCTACAGCGAATGTAATAATTTTTTTATAAAACTTAATAGATAAAATTAAGTTAGCTATCACAGGCACAGCAAATATCAAGGCGAGGAATTCTTTATTTAACGCGACCTATAAACTATTACATTATAATTTGAAAGATAAAGCAGTTTTAATGATATTTTTCTATTTGAATGATTTATTTTAATACAAATGACATAGGACAGATTATAAAGATAAGAGCCGAGCTGTTCAATTTAAATTATAAAAATATAATAGTGATATGCCTCCAAGTATGCTCAATGTGTAATACAAACGAATTGGAGTCTCTATTCATTTTATGGCGACGTGTCCAATATTGAAGGAATTTAGAATTTCTTATTTTAATAAGGATTTTTTGACAGTACCCCAATTAAACGAATTTTTAAACGGAAAAAAGGATTTAATATTAAAATATTGTTGTAGGATGGGCTCTTAATTACAGGCAACAACTTGTAATCTTATATAAATTTGTTTTGATTTTTTATAATACATTTTTTTTTGTTTTATTGGTCCGCAATTTTTATTTTAGTTCAGAAGAAGATTTTCAGTTATATTTCGAAAAAAATTGTATATTTACTATTTTATTTACTATTTTCTAATTATAATTACTGTTATCCTTGTAAGTTCCCCTGTCCCTGATGGTTTTATACCAAGGGTACCTGTCTTTATGTATAGATTATTTTTGTTTTTATGTTACTAATAATGATATGATCATTTTACTTAATATGAACAGTTTGAGAAATAATGTTTTTTTTTTTTTTGTAATAAAATTTTAAATAAAGACAGTTTATTATTATTATTATTATTATTATTACTAACTGCAATAAGAGAAAATGTTAGATGTGAGTGTTTCACTCCAGATTTATTTTTTTTTGTTTTTAACGTGAAATGCTAATTAAATATCTATAAATCTCTCACTGAAACATTTCTGGGAAAATTTTGATTTTAGTGGGTCTGGGGGGGGGATTTGTCATGATTAGGATTGAATCTAAACTGTTAAATGTCTTAAATGGTAGTATTTTCAAACTTCCAAGCCAGAAGAAAATTTTCGAAATTATTGTACGTTCACTTCGGTACCAAGGCAGTATTTGTGTGTGTGGTATGAGGCGGCTTTTAGGGGGACGGATGGGGGGTTATGTTTATTTATAAAGTGCTATTTCAGTTATTATATAAATTGTATGATCCAAATAATATTAAACAGAAATTAAATATATTGACAATATTCCAAGTTTTAAGAAAATCGGTTGACCCGGAAGTGTGTTTTTGCTGTAGTTATTTCAGTTTTCAACGATTTTACCCATAATAAAAACACCGACGGATTTCATTAAATTTGTCACACTAACTATGAATATAGAGACTATCACTTTTATTGGTTACTTTTTTCCCCCGAGAAAGTTCATTTAAAGAGGTTTAGAGGGAGGTTTAGGGGGATGTTTAGATTCTCCAATTGATATAAAATTGAAGACAAACAGATATTCAATAAAAATGATAATTTTTTAAGAAAATTTGTCATATATATATATTTTTTTTAAATCACCTGTCAAACATATTGCAGTTATGGCTTACAAATTGACAGTTCTTGCGCCTATATTTATACTTCCTGTCTATATATATATAGTTATGAGGAAGTATTGTTACAATTATTTTATTCACAGTTAAAAATTGATTATGTACAGAATAAAATGGTGAAAGTAAAAGAAAAATGGACAAACTGAATAAATAAAATAAAAAAAATTATATATGTAATATTTTTATTTCTTGTCTTTTCTACTTTATGTATTTTTTTTGTTTTGTTTTTTATTTATTTATTTATTTTTGGTAGAAAAAAAAAAAAGCGTGCTATAAACAAATAAACACAAGTCAGTAGGAGAAAATCTGAAACATTCCAACAATGTGTAGTACACAATATACTCTCTATGTATGTTATTATTTACTCTAGTTTTTAGCTGCTTTTATTTATTTTTTTATTACTATTCATTTATTTATTTATTGTTGTTTGTATACCAGCTTTTTTTCTCTCTCTCTCTCTCTCCAACTTGCATTGTTCTTATTTTTTTATTTACTTTTGGTTAGCCAATTATTTATTTTTAAGAAAACTAAAAAAATATTTTTAATTAAAAGTAATTGATTTGTAAAGGTTTTTTTATGTTTTTTGTAATAATAATTATTTTGTTGTAAAAGAATGGTATGTATGTACGTATGTTGTGTGAGAGATGGAGCGAAAGAGACGAGAGAGTGAGAGAGAGAACAAAATATCGCAGGAAGTTAAACTTGGTAATTCGTTTTTAGGCATCAACACTGTAGGTTTTGGTCAAACTATATCCTTCGGATTTGCAACTTAACTGATTTTTTTTTTGTACTTCTCGCATATACATTCGTACATGAATTATTTGCGACCATGCCAAATTTTCGAAATTGAGTTTTCACCGGAAATATATGTCAGTACTCTGAATACGAAAAAAGTTGTTTTTAACGAATGATCTATATGTGTTTGTATGTGTGTGTTTGTGTGTCTTAACAGAATATCTCAAAAATCGCAGGAAGCTGACACTTCCTAAACTTCTGTTTTTGTACTGCCATCGCATATGACACGAAGATTTCAGCCAAAATGCATCAACCGGAAGTGCTAGTTTACTGGGTTTTTTTCTCCAGTTTTTCGTCATTTTCTTGAAAACGGCCTTAATGTGTTTTACTTTCTTTAATCTTTGCACACCGTATACACAAATGAATCTTTATTATTTTTATTTGAAAACATTTTCCTGGGAAAATTGATTTTATGGGGGGGGGGGATGTTGTGGAGAACAGTAGCGTTAAGTTTAGCTTTCCTCTAAAGTACTACTTCAATTCAATTATGGTACCATCATTATATATCAGAAGAATTGCTGGAATTGGGAATTTGAAGAAAATTGGGTGACCGAAATTGCGATTTTACAGAACAGGTTTTTGAGATGCTTTGGAATGAAAATGCTGTTAGAATATAATGTTGTTTGAGTTTTTTAAACCTGAGTTTGTAAATATAAAAGTACTTGACGTACTGCGTACGTTCTCTTAGTAAGCTCTTATAAGAAGCTTTCCTTTAATGCTATGGTATTGCTTTAAAATAGTATATGTTTCTGGAATTTAATTTTTACCATTAAAAATTAATTAAATGTATAATAAAGAAATTGCAGAATACAGAATTTGAAGACTTTAGATTTTTTTTGTTTTTGTTTTAATTTTGTTTCAATCTAAAGTTCAACTCAGTTCAAGATTTCCTCTCAGTTCTGTTAGTTTTATAAATAAAATCTCTTTCAGATTATATCTATTTCTCAAATCTACCTGTGGGCCGCCTATCTTCTCATTTAGACCCTTCCCACCCACCCACTCGCCACAAAAAAAAGGTCATGTTACCCATATGTGCTTCCTGTTTCACAGTATTGCTTGCAAAAATATTTCACTATAGACTTGTTTTCAGTTTAAAATTTTACCTGTGTGTGTTGTTTTTTTCTATATAGCTTCTAACTTAGTTATTGGTTTGAAATCTACCTTGCTGGAGCTATAAAATTCCTTTCACTATATTGGAAATATAACGACTCAGAATGTCTAAGCTCCCAGAGTCCCGCTATAATCAATTTTCCTGGAGAAATGTTATGAATACAAGTAGTAAGTTTATATAATATATATCCATAACAAGTTTTAGGAAAATTTCTGGGGAGTCATTTTGGAATTGCGAAAAACTAAAAAAAAAAAATACCAACTTTAATTTGCAAATATCCTGGATAAATTGTTCCACATATATGAAAGTGATAGAACTTTTTAAATTGTTCCAATTAAAATGAAAATTTAATGAAAATCGATGAAGTTTTTTTCTGTTTTTTAAAGAAAATTGTGAAAAAAAGGAAAAGGAAAGAATAATCAGTTAAATTGCACTTTCGATTTTTTTTTTTTTTAATTTTGTCAGAAAACTTCGCGTTGGATTACAGAGTGTTGCCTGCAAGGGAAATCAGTTTTCAGCTTTCTGATAGCTTTCGAGATATTTGGCACCCAATATTCCATGCTCAGATGGCCTTGAAACTCTATTTCCCGGTGGGAAAAAAAAGTAAATTTCAGAAAGTTGAACACGATTTCGCTTATACGAATAAAAAAAAACAAAACTGTATTACTTGCATAGGTAAATTTTATTTTATTTAAGTGGCCTGTCCTTATCTATAATATAGATAAAAGTAATCTAAATTATCAGTTTGAATTCTGTACAGTTGAATGGCCTATATCAAGTAGTTTATATAATTGTTTCATTATATTTTTAGAATAACATTGTAACTTCAGGTGCTGCAAATATTAAATATTATATATGTATATTAACTATTTTTTGTTAAAAAAATTCCAGTGTGAAACGAGTTTCGCTTATTGCCATTTATATAGTTATTATTGACGAACATTTTTTTGAAACACCACATTTTTAGTTTCTCTAACTGTTATAGAAAGCCGTTAGGTAAGCATTGTAATAGTATCAAATTTTCGATATCAACTTTTCACCGGAAATACACGTATTGAATCATAGAAAGTTCAAAATTGACATTCCATGTGGATATCACCATGGGATCTGACAGGAAGTTATCTGTCAAAATTCCTCCACCGGAAGTACCACTTTACTGAATGGATTTTTCAGTTTTTTTTTTTCAATTTTCTCGAGAACGGCTTTAAACAATTTTCTTTAAACTTCGTATATTGATTACACATACAAATTGCTATAAACTTTTATTTGTAACATTTCACTGGGAAAATTCATTTAAGGAAGCTTTTGGGGTAGACTTTCGGGTTATGTTTTCCTCATAAAGTGCTATTTCAATTTACTATATAATTCTGTCATCTAAATAATATTAAATAAAATTAAGTATGTTGCCAATATATTCCGAGTTTGAAGAAACTAATTTGACCGGAAGTGTATTTTTATTGAAATTATTGTGTACACTGACTATGAATACAGAGACCTATCACTTTTGTGAGGAACTTTTTTCCTCGAGAAAGTTCATTTATAGATGTTTTGAGGGAGGGAGAGTGTATACTGTCCTCAAAAAAGTTATTTTATTAAGTTCAGAATCCCAGTTGATATAAAATTGAAGATAAGCGAACATTTAGTAAAAGTTTGTAAATAAATCTGTGTAAATGGTTCTGGTGGTTGGTTCCGCAGAACTGGAAAGCATCAGAGTCATTTTCCGTGGTAGCCTCGCTTCATTTTGTGGTCACTGACCAGTTTCGGGCGTTCGCCCATCTTCAGGATGCTTTTTTAGACAGTGCGACAATGCAGACTTGCACAGAGCACATTTAGTTTACAGAATTTAATTTAGTTTACTTTAGTTTATTTAGTTTAATTTAGTTTAGTTTAATTTAATTTACCTAAACTAAATTCTGTAAACTAAATTTGCTCTGTGCAAGTCTGTGTTGTCACACTGTCTAAAAACGTATTCTGAAGTTGGGCGAACGCCCGAAACCGGGTCGATGACCACAAAATGTAGCAGGCTACCATGGAAAATGTCTCTGATGAAAATCTGTGTAAACTCTGCAGTAAGAGAAAGTCATGTGAGTGTTTCACACCAGATTATTTTTTCTAAATTTAACTGACTCCATTACGATTATAGATACAGTTGGGAGAACCAAATCTAAAAACAACAATATGAACTTCCAACTTCCCCGGAAACTTCCAAAACATTTCTTATTTGCAAACATTTTTCAAACAAAATAGATAATTCTATCGTATATGTAGTTTAATTTACCCGGTTTTAAGAAAGTCGTTGCTATCTTTAACGAGAAAATCGCAGAGAATTAAACAAAAAAAAAACGCAATATAATTGCATTTCCGTTCAATCGATTTTTTCAAACTCAGAATTTTTAGCGATCTATTTAATTCTTATTTGGTGTGAAATAGTTACCATAACGCTTAAGGCATAATGACTTGTAGCAGTTAAGTGCTTTAAAAAAAAAATACTTATTAATATTATATTGGTGACAGGAAATATAACATAACGGAAATAGCTGTTTAGAGGAAAACCTTATTTCACCCATAGCTCTAATGAATTTTCCCGGAAAAATATTTCAAATAAAAGTTGCAGTTCTTTATATGTGTCATTGATAGATCAAATTACCACATTTTTATAGAAAATATTAGGAATCAATTATGAGGAAATCGCAAAAAAAAAAACGTAAAATATCCATTCAGTAAAATAGTACTTCCGGAAATATGAAGTTTCCGTTTCTGCGATTTTCGTTTTTGAGTTATTGTGATTCAGATTCCATTCGGACACACGTAAACATTCAGATTTTATTTCTGACAAAAATATTTTTCCTACTCAGGAGGGGCCCTCAAAACGTGTATTTTTCGGATAGAAACACGATTTCGAAACGTTAGAACAACCGTAAAACTTGTTTCTTACCAGCAGCACTAAGAGAAACAAAAAAATCTGGTGTAAAACACTCACACAACTTTCTCTTACTCCTGTTCTGAAAATTATAATTGACAAATGTTATAGTTTGTGTACCAAATTCAACGAAATTCGTCGAAAACTGAAAAAACTGTTTAGTAAAAGCGCACTTCCGGTTTACTAAATTTCTTAAAACTTGTATTTTTGGCCATCTATTTATTTCTAATTAATTTTATTTGGATGATAGAATTGTATAATCAACTGTGATAGCACTTAGAGAAAAACATAACCCCACCCCTCCCCTAAAAGAGCCCTTAAATCAATTTTCCCAGAGAAATGTTTTCAATAAAAGTTGTAGATCTTTGCATGTTTCATTTATATACGAAAATTTTTGAGAAAATTGCGAAAAGTGAGAAAATCATTTAGAAAATGGTAATGTAAACGCACTTCCGGTTATCCGATTTTTCAAACTCGGAATTTCAACAACATGTTTAATTCTAATTAACATTATTTAGATGACAGAATTGTCTAATAAACTGAAATAGCACATAGATGGAAACCTAACCCCACCCCTCTCCCAAAAGTGCCCTTAAATGCATTTTCCCGGAGAAATGTTTCAAATAAAAGTTGTTGCTCTTTGTATGTGTGGTTGATGTTACAAGTTTAAAGAATCGTCGGAGCCATTTTTGAGAAAATTGCAAAAAAGTAAAAAAAAACAACTAGTAAAGTGATACTTCCGGTTGAGGGATTTTGACAGATAACGTACAGTCAAATCCCATGGAGATACTTAAACGGAATATCAAGTTTCAACTTTCTACGATTTTTCGTTTTTGAGCTATGTTGTTCACATACATTCTTACATACACACACGCGCACACACACACACACACACACACAGACCATTTGCTAAAAACCACTTTTTTTGACTCAGGGGACCTCAAAACGGATATTTCCGTGAAAACTCGATATCGAAAATTTGACACGATTACAATACTTCATCTTACTAGGTAAGAGAAAGTAAAAAAGTAATAAAACCATTTTAGCAAACAATCAGGCAATTAACGAATTATGTTTGTGTGAGTGAGCTGATTGTTCTATTTATATATCATAGTTCAGTTTAAATTCATTCAACCGGAACTGTGAGTTTACTGCTTTTTATTCGTTTCAATTATTCGTGATGTCCTCAAAAATCGCTTCGTCGATTTCAATGACCTTGGCATGCTAGCTACATGTGATTAATTTTATTTGAAACATTGCAATCATGTCACACTTTTAAAATTGATTTTTCACCGAAAATACGTGTTTTGAGGTCCCCTGAGTACGAAAAAAAATGTTTTTTTTTTTTTTTTTTGCGAATATCCATGTGTGTGTATCTGTGAATAAAATATCTTAAAAACTATAAATCGCAGGGAATGACAAACTTTGTATGCCGTTTACGTAATACCACCGCATCTGGCATGAATGTTTTGAGCAAATTCCATCAACCGGAAGTGTAACTTTAATGAATTGTCTTTTTCAGTTTTGAGCAAATTTTTTCTCGAAATCAACTCCAACGATTTTCTTTAAACATTGTGTACTATCTGAACATAACTGAATCCTTATCACTTTTATATGGAACATTTCTTTAAAAAAAAGATTGTTTTTTTGGATAGTTGTGCAGAATTAGTGCCATTAAATGGCAAATGTTATATATGTAGTTGGTTCAGTGTTTTTGGTGTTCTACTAGGCCACATTATAATCACTTCTCTAGCTGCCATGGTTAGAAGTAGGTACTTATCTCGCACCCACCTCTAAATTTATGTTCGGACAAATATGTAAAATTTGAGTTTAAAGCAAATTTGTCATTTTATGTACAAATTTTACTAACAGGCGTAAGAGAAAGGCATGTGAATGTTTCATACCAGATTTTTTTCTGGATGAATTTAATTTAGGGTTTTTTCCGAGAGAGCAGCGATATCCCCTCCCCTTTAAAGTGCAATTTCTATATATAATGTTCAGAGTCACCACCGTGTAATATTGTGGACAACTATACTCGTATATTTAATTAAAATGCCAATTTTGAAAAAAAAAAAAATCTGTGACCGTTGCAGCGAGAGAAAATCGTGTTAATGATTTTGTGCTTTCCCTTATTCCTAGTTAAGAGAAACTATTGCCATAGAGCCAGATTTTCGAAATTGAGTTTTTATCGAAAATATATGTTTTAGGGGTCCTCTAAATACGTAAAAAAATTATTTTTGCGAATGGTCTGTATGTGTGTGTGTAGACTGAGTGTATGTTTGAACACAATAACTCAAAAACGAAAAGCCATAGGAACCTTTCGGGAAAAATCCAACTACCGCAAGTGCGTCTTTACTTGATTTTGTATTTTAGTTTTTCGTGAGCTTCTAGAAAACGGCTCCAACGATTTTCTTTAAAGTTCGTATACTATCTACACAAATAAATACCTATCGCATTTATTTGTTGAAAAATTACTTTTATTTGAAACATTTTTCTGAAAAAAATTGATTTTAGAGGAGTATTGAAAGGTCAGTCAGGTAAAGTTTAAAATTAAATTTGCACAAGCTTTCCTAGTTTTGACACGACACACAGCTCCCCGCATAGCTCCGCTGAGGAGGTGTACAATTAAAATCCTCATACCACTTCTATGGCCAACCCAACTAAAAAAACATTTGCGTAACGTTGCAATTTTAAAGAAAACTTCTTTTTATAGCCGTTTCCAAGAAAATCGCAAAAAAACTGAAAAAAAAAAAACAACAGTAGATGAAGTGGAATTCAATAAAGTGGCATTTAACGGTCGACAAATTTTAACGACAATCTTATTAACCTCGTCCTGTGTAATTAGCGTCTAAACGAAATATTTACTTAATTTTCATCTTTTAGCGATTTTCCATGTTTAAGTTATGGTGTTGCACACACACGCGCGCCCGCGCGCGCGCGCACTCAGTCGATCTCAATACATGTATTTCCGGTAAAAATTCCATTTTGAAAATTTGACACGATCCTATTACTCCCACTTTTTCCCTCTCTAGGAGGAAGTCAAAAAGAAATAAATCAACTGCACAAAATTCATTTGAACGCATTTAATTTTTTTTTTTTTTTCAACATTTAATTATTATTGCGATCATTTCTGTTTTTATGAAATGATGATGATGTTGATGAATTTCTCCCTCTACTCCCTCTATGACTTTTTTTCATTTAAAACTAAAGACGGTTTTCTTCGTTTAAATTCTTGGTAAAGAGACAAGTATTCCTTCTTTTTTCCCCCTCATGTATACCTCTCTCTCTCCCTACTCTTTTCGCTTCTATCCTCTTTCTTACTCTGTTTGTATGTTTGTCTGAAGTCTAGTATCTGCTGGTTTTTATCTGTATGGATGCAATTAAAGATGGTTCTGTTGTGTGCTATAAGTAAGGAAAAGGTTCCTAAGAAGTCCGGGTTCCTCTTTCTTCACTCGCTGGTGGTTGTGGGGTCGGAGGTGGGGGAATGTTCTCACAGTCTGCCTTCTGTGTATGTACGTATATATCTGTGCTCCTTCTATCCTCTTCACATTAACCATTCATTTATCATTCACAATAGTTAATCTGCTCGTATAATTTACAAGTTTATTTATTTCTATTTTAACGCCATTGTGTGACGTTCGATTCAACATGATAATCACTTTTTTTTTTTTTAGCATAAATTCACTTAACCTTTTGACCTTTTTTTTTCAACCAACAGGTGGAAATTATCTATTGACTCCCATCCATCCCCACTCCTAATATTTGACCGTAGAAATTTTTATTTTTTTATTTTTTTTATTTCCACTTTAATCCATACAATTACACAAAGTGTACAAACAAAATATAAAAATCCTTATATAAAAAACGAAAAATGTACTGGAAATTACTGCTTCCATAAGGGACAGATTCCCTTGCATGGAAGCAGGAGCCCCTCTCAACCCATAACACTATGTTTTATGACATATTAATGTAGCCATATGCACTGTATGTACAAAAGCTATGCGATTACAAATACTTTTATTTATAAAATATACAACAAATTATTACAATTGGTTCTGAAATTTTCTTACAAGATTTTCTCTTACTACAATAATTTTCCGTTATGATTGGCAAATTTTCTTCAAACTTGAAATTTAAATTATTGGGTTTTTCAGGGCAAAATTCTACCTGATACTTTCTGCAGCAAATTCTGTAAATTCTAGGCAATAAAAGAAAACGGCCGCAACTCCCAGAAGCCACTTAAAATAATTCTTCCCCCAAAGTGACAGATTTATTTTTGTTTGATTGTTTGTTTGCGTTTACCTAGCAACCCTAGATACGGGAAATTTATTCTGCACGTCCCACAATTAGTTATCACATGCATTTACCCTTATTTAGTACATGACTTGGTCCCCAGACAGCTCTGTCAGATCATAGATCAATTCAGAACTTGTTGAGGTTTATTTGGAACAAATCTAACAGCAGAGATTCAAGTTCGCAAAAACTGAATTCTTAAAAAAAAAGATCAAAATTGAAGCAAAAATTCTTCTCTTTCAAAAACTCGAATGATGTTTTTGGAACATCCTATAGCGATTATACTTAGAAAGTATAGTTTCATTATTAGTATAATGTTTTTAGAAATTGTATTACAAACTTCAAAAAAAAAAGTCTACCAAGTGTTTCAAAGTGTTTTAAAACCGACATTTTTTTTTTCTCGGTTTGAACGTCATCAATTTTTTTTAGCTATCATTTGTTCGCTATCATTGCCATGTGTTCCAAACAACTAGCAAGAAATGTAATATGTAATATAATATTAAGTGCCAGGCCACTTTGACGTCCCACATATTCTTTCATGTTAATAATAAAAAGATAAAATTTATAATAATACAAAAAAAAGTGTACTTTTTTCTGATCACGTTAGTAATTGATACTTTAGAAAGCGAACAAAAATTCATTTTTAATTTCGCTATATTTTACATTATCTATCGTCAAGAGTTGTAAGGGGGAATGTATTGTGATCGTGTCAAATTATCGGAATTGAATGTTCACCAGGTCTATGTGTACACGTGAACAAATTGTCACGATCATGAAAAACCTGAGTGAATCATTTACACGATTTTCTCATACTGCTGATAATATAGTTATATTGCAAATGATAAAGTTTTTTAAACTTCAAAATTTATTCATTTGTGCTAATATAAAGTAAAAGTGGTGGGGACTTATTGTTATTATTATTTGTCTGTGGGGAGGGACCAAACCCTACGCTGTCCAAAGCCCTACTGGGCTTATCCCAAAGAAAAACAACAACCAACCGGGTGAGCAAATATCCAGATCCGGGTCTAACCCATCTAAGATTCACCGTTCGAACAAATCGGACAATAACCTTAAAGGGAATAACCTAAGCTTTCCAGAGAATCCTGTTCCGATCAAAAGTCCTGGTCCGACTGAAAGAACCTAATTTCCTAACAATCCAAGCAATTTGTCATATGATGGGTAGGTGTTTTCTCCTCTGTGTCACAGACTCTTCAAAAGGGATCGCATGAGCGATATGAGAGGGGATGAGAGGTATCTCCCTTAAACCGCAATGTCCAGTAAGGGATCCAACTAGATGCCTGCGAGAGTTCCGTGAAAGACCAGCAACGTGTCACTGATAGCCATGTCCTGGAAGTATGTTATTATAGTGTAGATGGTATTATATTATTATAGATGGTATATTAAGACACCTTCAGCTGGTTCGGAACCAGTGAAAGGGAGAGAGGCGTGTAATTTGGCAAACTTATCCACCTCCTCATTCCCTAAAATTCCCATATGACCTGGTACCCAAACTAGAAGCACATCCTTCAAAGAAGAAAGCTCTTCCAGTCTTTTAGAACATTCTAGTGCCAATGGAAGTGAAGACACATGAACTCAGCGCCTTGGACGCAGCTTGACGGTCCGGGTAGATACAAACACTTTTAAATTAGTGTTACGTCTCTTCTCATCCAAGTACCACAAAGAATAGCATAAACCTAAGTCTGGAAAATAGTGGTGCATTCACCAAGAGATACTGCCAGGTTATCTCCAGTCTCAAAATAGACCGCAGCTCCAGACCTACCATCCATTCTGGAACCGTCCGAATAATACCGGAGGTAATTATCAGGTATCCCACCAGACGGACCCAATTTTAACCAATCTTACCTAGAAGGTAACCTCATACACTGTAAGAATGGTCGAAAACAGAAGTCTTGAACATTCTACCAGAAGGAAAACCTGCAATAGAAACCTTTAAAAACATCTTGCGATGGATCATAGAATTCTGCCTGTTTAATTCTATAGCAGGCTTTCATTGCCACGTTTTTTACGTCTACAAAGAGCGGTAGGATTCCCAGCTAAGTCTCTACAATATAATATCGTGGTTCGGTCTCACCGGTCACTGCCAGATAAGCCAAGCGTTGAATATCCTCAAACAGCAGTCTAGTGGATCTTATCTCAATGCGACGCCACCACACCACAGCCTAGGTTTAGTAACCATACCAATAAATCCAGAACGTCATCTTAGGAATACCGGAGGTAATCATCTTACCTATAATTCATCGACATTGCGAAAAAGAAATAAGTGCCTTTTGATGCTGTGTCTTAATATGTTCCGACCAATTTAATTTACTGTTAAAATATAAATTTAACGCTTTTATTGAACATATATTTCTGGAACAACTGGGGTTTAGTGAGTTTCAGTGAGTTAGGCTTTTTTTTTTTCTTTTTTTTTTTACACGGCCGTTTCCAATTTTACAACAGAAATAATGATATAAAACAATTTTTACTTTCTCTTAGTCCTGACAACAGAAAGTATTGTGCTCGTGTCAAATTTTCGATATCGAGTTTGCACCGGAAATAAAAGTTTTGTGGTTACCTGAGTATGCAAAGGAGTTCTTATAAACCATCTGGGTGTGTATGTTGTTTTCTGTAAAGTCGCACTTCCGGTTAACCGATATTCTTTAAATTTGAAATTCCAGCGAGCTACTAATACATTTTCACAAAACTGCCTTCTAAAAATAAAAATAAAATAAAAAAAATCTAGAAGGCAGGGAAAATCACAATTGATTTGATGTGTTAACCACTCCCAATATTCTACATCTATCCAGGTGGCATAAAAATGAATTTCTGATTATATTTTCTATTCCTTTTTCCGCAAAAAGCTAAGGAAAGAAACATACTAGATACAATTGTTGCAGCTTCTATTCTCATCTCCAGTGGCTACAATATTGACTGTTCTTATTCATTTTCCTAAGTCCCCTTTGTATCTATTACATTGTTAGACCTTGCACTAGATGAGTCCAAGATGCTTCAAATTCCATTCGCGATTCGCGAGAAATTCTACATCAATTAACTTTATATCTAGGGTTCCAATTGTTCCTAATTTATTTTTTACATTCTCTAATTTCTAGTAAGAAAAAGTATTGCGATCTTGTCAAATTTTTGAAATTGACCGGAAAAACAAGTTTTGTGGTCTGCTGAAAAAAAAGTGCTTTTAGCGAATGGTCTCTGCGAATGCGTATGTATGCGTGTGAACAAAATATCTCAAAAACGAAAAATTGTAGGAAGCTTGGTATTTCGTTTAGGTATAACCACCGCACTTGACACAAAAGTTTTCGACAGAATCTATCATTAGGAAGTGCGGACTTTACTGCATGGTTTTTTTTTTCAGATATTCGCAATTTTCTCGAAAACGGCTCGAAACGATTTTCTTTAAATTTCATATATTATTTATACAATCTAAATAACGCACTTCATTTTTTTATTTTATACATTTTTCCGGAAAAATTCATTTTATCGTGTTTTGTGGAATCTGTGTATGCCATTATATTGCAAATGTTATTTGAGTTTGTAAAGTTTTGGCGCTCTCTACTGGATTGCAGTGTAAATACATTCTGTTTCTACCTGCTGAGGATACTTTTTTTTTTGGCATTCCAAAAACAGCCTTTCTCGGTCATTCGACTTCTCGCAGCCCAGTACAGTGTGGCTTAGTTCTGCAGAGACGATTCTTGTAGGCTTCTTCTCACGTCCGGCAGCGCCGCACATGTAAGTAAGTGGTCCGCATCAATTTCTGCCATCTGGCACAATGGGCGAATCAACCACACCAATTGTATGGAGAAAAAGCCGAGGGTACCAGTCAACATGGACCCCACCACATCTGTGTTAGAAAACTGAATTTTTCAGGTTTAATGGAAATTTGTGTATTTTATAACTATATTAACGGCAAATAAGAGAAAGTCGTGTGAGTGTTTCAAACCAGATTTTTACCATATCTGGAAATGATTGAATAATAGTGGGCTACAAAAAGTAAATAGTTCAAATGAGAAAAAAAATATCAGCAATCAATAGATAATCTCGAAAATTATACTGTTCTATTGATTATGTTAATACTTTTTAAAAAAAATCAAATCCACTTCCAAATCCGGCATCAAAAAACTCGCTCCCCTTTCATCTCCTTCCCAAATCAGATGTAAACCAATCCTCGATCGTTACCTTGAAGTTACTTCCTTCATAATTTAAATTTTTTGTAAATTCGTGTTCGACCTCCAGAAAACATTTCCCCTCTTTCTGTCAACATATTTCTGTTATATAAGATATGCTCAGGTATTCGCTCCACTCCCCCTACCCCCAGGGTAATGTATTCATCAGAGACTAAATGAGTTTGGTTTTTAATTTAAAGATATATATTAAATTAATGAATATACAGTAGGCGGAACTTGTTTTTATTAATATTGTTGTTCCCGCCCCCCCTAAATGTTAGTTCAAGAGGAATGTATATTATGTTCTGTTAAAATTAAGAAACACATGTAATAATGAAACATATGACATATTTAGAATCATTTTGTCCAGTTTTTAAACTTGATTATTTCCATATATAGATTACCTTTCAGGCTTCCACGGCCATTGTCGTATAACACTCTTGGTCTTCTTCAGGTTGACCGCGTCAATGGTTTGTTGTAAACCGACGTTTCGCCCATATCACAAAAAACTTCTTCAGGGTAGTTCGTCTTTAAAGTGACACTTATCTGAAGTTGTTGGTTCAGCTTTAGACGCGGCATTACCATGACGAAGTCTATTGTAATATGTTCGAAACATCGGTTTACAATAAACCATCGATGCAGCCTCAACCCGACCTTGTTTTTAAAAGACAACATGATGTTCCCTATAGCAAAATTTAGCTAATAGATTGGCTTTCAAAAAATAAAACTAAATCATAAGGCATATCGAATACTTTAAAATGGCTTACCGGACTTGCGAGTTTGATTTTTTTTGTTTTTAGTTTCTCACTATTTCTAAGCACTTTTCAAAATATTGAACCAAGAAACATATTTTTGGAGCTGGGATCTATTTAAAAATATATCATTCAGTGATAGATGGTGTGTTTTGCTGAAAAAATTCATTTTTTTCAGGCTGCGAATTTTACAGTTTACTGTTGTATTTCGATGAGCAGTTAGCTACTCAAATTTAAAAAAAGGTTTGATCTGCTTGGAAAGCCAGCCTGCTTTGGAGGCACTAAATTCTTGGTATCTTCACTTGCTACTTCGCACTAGAATGTTCTACAATACTAACAGATCTATCTTCCTCCAAGGGTGTTCGGGATATCAGGACAATCTCGAGGAAATGTGATATGAACATGAAATATATTTGTCAAGTTGCCAAGCATTAGTCACAGTCAAGGTGCACAGCTTCAATCCTTATGGATGAGATCCATCAGAACAGCTGTTATAGTGAGCTATTGCAGTATCTTTCACTGACTTCTCTTAGCAACCTGTTTGGATCCCTTTTTGGGCATATGGATTAATCGAAATATCTCTGCATAATGAAGCTTTGCCAAACCTCTTTGTGGAAGAAACACCAATTAATTTTATGATAGATTGCTAGGAGATTATGCGAAAGATTTAGTTAGGCTTTTGGTTGAATAAGGATGTATGTGGAAAAGGTGGGACAATTTCCAGTCAAGATTATTGTCCGATTTGTTCGAAACGTCTGCGGATTTTAAGTGGATTGGGTTCCGATCTGGATAAGGGTAGAGGATTTGATCCTTTGGAAGCGGTAATTTTATACTTTTCAAATGCTTTCCATAATGTATAATTTCAGCAACTATATATCAATAAAGGCTATAACTAGGTGTATAATAAAAATCAAAGAGTGAGGAAAATTAATTATTTGGGAATGCAAGAATTATAGAAAGAAAAATTCATTTATAAATGTTCATATCAGCTTTTTATTTCAAACTTTATGAGACTTTGAAAAATGCGTGTTTTTTTCATAATAATCGTAATTTGTAGATAGAAAAATTAGAATATACATACACAATATAGTATACCTCAATTTTTATATGTTAATTACATTTTGATAAAACTATTAATTAAAGAAGAAACAGTAATGATGTATTGGTTTTAAAACTGCAATGGATTGTTCATCAATTTTATTATTGAGTAAGGACTTCAAGGACTTCTTTTCTTAACTAGTTTCTTCATGATCTTCATCTTCGTCATCATCTTTAGAAAGAGCCTTCACTGAAGATGTGGACGATGACTGAAGCGAAAAGGAGATGGGAAAAGTAGAAGAAGTGGAGGTCTTTGTTCGTAAATGGTAGTTCGAAGTAGGACCAGAGTTTTAAGTGTGTGTGTGTGTTTGTGTTGAGAAGAGAACAAGAATTGTATTAGAGAACTTGACACTAACCTTGGACCAAGTGAGAGCCATGGACAGAAGAGAGAGAGAGAGAGAGAGAGAGAGAGATTTAGAGTTACCAAAAGTAAAACGAGGGAGAGAGTGAGAGAGAGAGAGAGAGAATTGAACGACCGGACAGCACACAGTGGCGGTTAGCTTTTTTTATTTCAAGAAGTCAGAACTCTTTGTGATGGAGAGGTAATGTGGAGAAGGTTAAGAATATAAGAAGGTTTCTCTCGGCTAAAGAGAGCCGAACGAACGAGAATTCTTTTTTTATTTTTCTTAAAAGAGGAGGAGGTGGAGAAGAGAAGCGACCAGAGGGAGAGACCGGACGTCCTTGGGACGGCAGACAGAAAGCCTGGATGCAGCCTCCCTGGTACACACGATCTTACCTACAGCTCATATCCATTCGATTGGATCCATTCGACCAAGCAATATTAAAAATCAACAAAATTTTTTTTTAATTTCTATTCAACTATCTTTTAGACGAAGTTTTTCACGTTACAATTTTCACGAAAATTCAGCTTAATGAAAGAAATTCTAAGTAAATTCGAAAATTAATCCAAATATTTTTTGATAATTTTACTGCCATCGATTGTTAGTTAATTTCAGACTTAAGTTTTGTTTTTTTTAAGGAAGAAATTAAGAAATAAAAGCATTCATAAAAAGTTTATATGAATTTCGATATTTATATCTATTTCTTTAAATGTACAAAATTATTAGTAGTTTGTTTAAGGTCTCTCCACAAACGTTGTATTTTACTTGGGACTATTATGATCATCTATATCTATAAAGTCTCAAGAATGATTTACTTTTAAATGTCTATAACCAAGTGTACTTAATCTATTATAGCCTTTCCATTCGTCAGTTTATATCGTTATTCCTTCTTTGATGTTATTTAAAATGAGCCTCTCTAAGTTCTGAAGAGAATCAAAGGGCTGCGCTCATTAATTCCATTAATATTATTTTCAGATTTATATGAAAATTAAAATTCATGTAAAAAAAGAAGAAAAAAATCTGGTGTAAAGCTCACAACTTTCTCTCACTGCAATTAATCAATGTACTTGACAAAGTTTTCCTATAAAATTGCGAAGATTACATAGTTTTAGTTAGGCTTTCCATAAAGAAGGTGGCAAGTGTTATAGATATATAGCTGGCTTGTGTGGTAGGCAGCCAACTCAGGTCCAATCAACAAAACTTGAAGCCGCAGGTTAAATTTGAACATAACTGTCATGGGGTACCGCCTAAAATGAAATTTTCCAAAAGTATATAGAACGTATCAAGTATATAAGTATTTGTGTATGTAGATAGAATATACGAAGTTTGAAGAAAATCGTTGGAGCCGTTATCGAGAAAATCGTGAAAAAATTATAAAAAGAAAAAAATCATTCAATAAATTAGCTCTTCTGTTTGATGGATTTTGTTCGGAACCTTGTTGACAGAAGCAGTGGTGGTACCGAAACGGTACACCAATTTTGAGTGAGCTTCTGGGATTTTGTTTTTTGTTTTTGAGATATTTTGTTAAAACCCACACAGGCCATTCGCTAAAAACTATTTTTTCGTTCTCAGGGAACATGTATTTCCGGTGAAAACTCGATTTTGAGAATTTGACGCGATCGCAATACTACCTCTTACTCCAGTAGAAAGGGAGAGCAAAAAAATCACAATATGCTCAAGCTTGTTTTTCCATTCAGATTCTCTATCGAAATTAATATGAAGGTTTTTACTTTTTGCGAATCTGTCATCCACAGAAGTGCAACTTTATTTAATATTATTTGTTTTTCAGTTTAACGCTTTTATTTCAAAAATTGTAATAGGATTCGAAGAGAGGGATCTAAAGCAGAGAGAGAGAGAGAGAGTCACAAAACTAAGAATCTCACTCGCTATTTAGGCTAGACTAGAGCGGGAGAGTATGTATAAATACAGGTGCGCTAGCCCTACAAGGAACAGTCTTTAGAACAGTTTATACAGCACTTACAACGCGTCAGCAACCAACTGCTCCCCTTCTCTTTACTCACTCTAGATCTCTCGCTGCCTAATTTCTATTATTGGTATAAAGTCCTGGCAGTTCTGTGTCTCTTTTTTATTATACAGTGTTCAGCATTCATTATAGCTTATTTCTCAAAACCCCTTCTCACTAACTTTCTCTCCTTCTAAAACGCCGTTATAAATGCTATCAAAACGGATTCCATTTTAAACTTCACATACTAACAATCTTGAAAAAATTGATTTTTGCAGAGGTTCTGGGGGAAATGCGAGGATGCGTTAAGCTTTCTTCAAATGTGTCATTTCAGTTCTACCACACGGCGGCACGATTACTATCACATATATTGGGATCCATTAATTGCATTGGTAAAATGCAAAATTTGTGGAATATTTGCCAACATATAATTGCAGTAATAAGAAAGTTGTATGAGGTTCCACATCAGATTTGTTTTGAATTTATTTTTAATGGCAAACATACTAAAAAATATCTAGAAAGTTCTGGATTCTAAAACTCTATAATAACCTATAAATATATATTGATATTCGCTAATCGAAATTCGGAATATATTTTGGTTTATTATTATTGACTTATTTTTAACACGTGTATTTAACAAAAAACAAAAAAAAAAAACCAAGGTTAATCAAGGATTGATTATATAGCTATTGTAAAGTGTTTTTTTTATTTTATTTAAAAAAAAATTAACCTTGATATGATCATTAACGGAAAGCTCTGAACATACAGAGCGCAGAATTAATGGTTCATTTCACTCATTCAAATAAAAACAATAAAAAAACTTCTTACAGCAACAATTTATAAGTTAATAATTATTGAAGTTCCTTGTATTGAATGATTAACAAATTTGATAATTTTTTCCAATCGGAAGTTTTTCCAATTATTATAGATATTATTTATTTTTAATTTATTGTTTTAGTTTGTGTGAACATAATATCCCAAGAACGTGAAACGAATATTACCACCACATCTGTTATCACTAAGGTTTCGATCTGAATTCATCAATCGGAAGTGCGACTTTATTATTGCTTTTTCCCCGAGATTTTCTTGAAAACAACTTCAAATAATTACACATACAAAGAACTGCAACTTTTATTTCAAACATTTTTCCAGGGAAATACATTTAGAGGGGTTTTTGTGGAAAGATGGGGGTTATGCTTAGGAAAGCGCTATTTTAATTTATTATACGATTCTGGTATCAATATTATAATTAAATTTTGAGTTTGAAGAAAATTGGTTGACCGGAAGTGCACCTTTACTGAACAGTTTTTTTTGCTATTTTCTCCATAAAAACGCTGATGGGTTTCATTTAAACTTGATTTTACTAACTATACATACAAGGAGCTATAACTTTATTTGAAACATTTCTCCGGGAAAACTCACTTAAAGGTGGTTTTGAGGGAGGTAGGAGGGGAGATTATCCTTTCCTCAAAAATGTCGTTTTATAAAGTTTAGATTGTCCCATTCATGTAAATTGGAGGTGACAACACATCAAGTTAAGAATTATATGTTTGAAGAGAATTAGTCAATTTTGTAATCAGTAGGAGAAAGTGGTATGAGTATTTTACAACTTATAGCTGCCTTCAATATGCTGTGCTAGTTAATTAAGAATGGAGAAAGGCAGTCAAATAATTACTAATAAATGGTGATTTTTAAGAAACATATAACAAACAGAACCGTGAGAAATTGCAGTAAGAGAAAGTCAGATTATTATACTCTAGATTTTTTTTTTTTTAATTTTATTAATGTGTAGATCGCTAATGCAATAAAATGCCATAAAAAGTAGTCCATTTTTATTCTAAATGGCAACCTATTAATTGTCAAATCACTTTAAGTTTACTATAAAAAAATAATAATAATAAAACATCCAAATATAATTCGAGAATTATACTCGAATAATACGAGTAAGACTGAGAAAAAATTCAAAATATCTTTTACCCAAACAATTTTTCAATTATGGATATATGAAGATAACAAATATTATTTTCAATATTATGTATTTACAAAAATATTATATGGCACACGTTGTATATTGTTCTTATATGAGAAATATATAAATTTATTTCACTACCATTTGGGGAAAAAAGTTAAATAAAAAAAACCACTGACATATGAAAAAAAATCTGGTGTGAAACACTCACACAACTTTCTCTTACTCCAGTTCTCAATTACAATTGACAAATGTTATAGTTAGTGTACCAAATTTAATGAAATTCGTAGAAAACTGAAAAAACTGTTCAGTAAAAGCGCACTTCCGGTTTACTAATTTTCTTGAAACTTGAAATTTTGGCCATCTATTTATTTCTAATTAATTTTGTTTGGACGATTTGTTTGGATGTACGTATTTGAGTATAGTCGTATAATCAATATGATAGCATTTTAAAGAAAAACATAACCCCACCCCTTCCCTAAAAGTACTCTTAAATGAATGTTACTAGAGAAATGTTTTAAGTAAAAGTTGTAATCTTTGTATGCATAGTTTATATAATAAGTTTCAAGAAAATCATCGGAGCCATTTTTGAGAAAATCGCGAAAAAGTGAAAAAAACATTTAGTAAAGTGGTAAAGTAAACGCACTTCCGGTTATGCGATTTATTTCAAACTTGGAATTTCAATAATATATTTAATTCTAATTAAAATTTTTAGTGAGCGAATTGTCCAATAAACTGAAATAGCACTTAGATGAAAACCTAACCCCACCCCTCCCACCAAAAGTGCCTTAAATGAATTTTCCCAGAGAAATGTTTCAAATAAAAGTTGTAGCTCTTTATATGTGTAATTCACATTCCTTGTTTAAAGAAAATCATTGGAGCCGTTTTCCAGAAAATACTAGAAAACTGAAAAATACATTTCATTAAAAACGCACTTCCGGTCATCCGATTTTTTTCAAACTCGGAATTTCAGCAACACATTCAATTCTAATTAATATTGTTTAGATGACACACTTGTATAGTAAACTGAAATAGCACTTTAAGGAAAACCTAACCCCACCCCTCCCCCAAAAGTGCCCTCAAATGAATTTCCCAAAAAATTTTCCAAATAAAAAATGTAGCTCTTTGTATGTGTAGCCGATGTATCAAGTTTGAAGAAAATCGTCGGAGCCATTTTTGAGAAAATCGCAAAAAAGTAAAAAAACAAACAACTAGTAAAGTGGTACTTCAGGTTGTGGAATATTGACAGATAACGTACTGTCAGATCCCATGGTGATACCTAAACGGAATATGAAGTTTGAACTTTCTACGATTTTTCGTTTTTGAGCCATGCTGTTCACATACATACACACAAAGACAAAAACACACTCACACACACACAGCCCATTTGCTAAAATCCACTTTTTTGGACTCAGGGGACCTCATAACGGATATTTCCGGTGAAAACTCGATATCGAAAATATGACACGATTACAATACTTCCTCTTACTAGGAGTAAGAGAAAGTAATAAATATTACTAGTGCTAGATAAAGATTATAAATTTTAAGTGTTTATAATATTTTTGGATTCTTTTATGGCGATAGGGCGGCTGTGAAGAAATCATACACAGCACTGGATTATAAGAAGATCGTACAGTCTTTGTTTAATAAAGTTTGAAGAGACGAAAGAAAAAAAAAAAAAAAGAAACTATGTTCTTCCGAATAAATGAATGAAATACAATTATTGTGTGTGGCGTTGTATTTATGAATTGACATTGGCATAAAAACACCTGTCGCTATTTTAGATAATTCATTATATTTGTATTTTCAAAGAATAAAAAGAAATCCTTTTGTTTTCGTATATCAAATGTGTTATATTTATTATTAAGTCCTATATAACTTAACCTGTCATGCAAATATGTTTTTCTAAAGTGTTTCTTTCCATGGTTGTGCATTCGGTTTCTTTCTGTCTTACGCCATTTCCAAAAACATTCTTCTCTTTTTATTTATTTACGTATTTATATATATTTAATTCTTGGCTTTGCAAGCTGACTCAACTGAAAATTATATTACGAAAAAAATGCCCATATGAAGATATTCTGGCTGAAAACTTAAAAAATAATATTTATTTACCACTTAACATGGTAATATTTATTACCATGAATATACCACTATTGCCATTTATTTTCGCTATCATTTCGCTAATTTAATATTTATTTTCTTAGCGTATTTTTACTTTTACTAATAGTAAGAGGAAGTATCGTACCAGATTTTCGAAATTGAGTTTTTCATCGGAAATACACGTTTACAAAAACGTCTTGAGGTCCCCTTAGTGCAAACAAGTGATTTTTTAGAAAATGGTCTGCATTTGTTTGTGAGTGTGTGTGTGTGTGTTTTGTGTGTCTGTCTATATGTGAACAGAATATCTCAAAAACGAAAAGTTGCAGGAAGCTCCAACTTAGTATTCAGTTTAGATATTACCACCGCATAAGACAAGAAGATTTCGGGCAAAATCCATCAACCGGAAGTGCTACTTTACTAAATGTTTTTTAACTTTTTTTTCTTCAGTTTTTGCCCCCCCCCCTCCAACAATTAGACTCTCATGCAGAATACAACTACTTGGGTTGAGTGGTGTCCAAGATTCACCTCTTTGTGAATCTTGCTACACTACACAAAATACAAACATTGCCATTCATAGATATTTTCCGCGGATAGCTTGCTTCATTTTGTTGCCATCGATTTTTTTCGGACGTTCACCCATCATCAGGATGTGTTTGATAAACCGTATGATAACACAGACTTGCATAGAGCAAATCAGTTTATTCACTATAGCGATATAAACTCTATCAACGTAGTTTATCAAGACATCATGATGATGGGCGAACTCCCGAAACCGGTCGATAATCACACAGTGAAACGGGCTATCACAGAAAATAGCTATGATGCTTTCCCGGACCCAACCACAACAATACTTCCATTTCTTCATTTAAATCTGCCATATTTTGGGGGGAGGGATTTGTTTAACGTATTACTGGGTATTTTTTGACGGTTCATGCCTATTTCATTAAATCCAGCGTTCATTTTGATTGACTTTGGTTGAGCATAGGTTGTTAGTTTTGTTTGTTTTTCATTTGTTTAATAACCTAAAAAAAAAAAAAGAGCAGTCGTACTACATTTATCAATTAGTATATTCCCGTCCAAGTTTCTTTTTTCTTTATGTTATCTGGTTAGTTAAGAGGTTGGCTAAACAAGGAAGTGGACCTGGGCTGTTTAAGGACCCAGAACGGCTAATTCCTTTTTCTTAACGTTTAATACATCAGTGGACACCACAAAACTCGTCATTGTCGTAGTATATGTTAGTCCAGTCCAGTCATTCTTTCAGCTCCTTATAAGAACGTCTACAACTGGCTGAAGTATATACCAGGAGGGGAGGAGGGAGAATTTACGAAAGAAAAAAGAAAGATTGGACCAGCCAGCTAAATTGTGCTATTTTATATATATATATATATATTTTTTTTTTTTTTGTCTACTTCATCTCCTAATTTCTTTTGAACACCGGACATGTGTTCCTTCTCTTTGAAATTAATTTCTTTCTGTAAGGACATTGTCCCCATTTATTGTTACCTTTTTTTCTGTCTCACCGTCTGTCTGTCTTTCACTCACTCGCTTTCTTTTTCAGTTTTTTTTGGGGGAGAATTTAATTAATAAAACTTTCTTTCCTTCCTTGTTTGGTTGATACAAATTATTTTTAATTATTATTAAATTAGCTGATTGAAATATAGTTTCCTTTATATATAGCAATTGTATGAACATGCCAATGAAAATGTTATCAATATTTTAAAATCTATGTAAATATTAAATGCAAATAATTGTTGTATCATCATTGAATACTTCAAAAAATCACACTCTATCTATAATTAGCAATTCAAATTTCCTGTTATAGATAAATCTTAACTGAATTCCATTCAGTCGTTCTCTTGTAAATCATCTACGAATATAGTGGTTAACGAAAATTAGCAAACAATTTTTTTTTTTACTGCTTTTTTACTAGGAAGTATTTATGTCAGATTTTTGAAGTTGTGTTGTCATAAGAAATTACTCTTCTTTTTTTTTTAATTTTCCTGAGCACAAGAAAGATTTTTCCTTCATGTACTCCTATCTTTTTTCCTATAGGTATCCCCGTAATTTGTATATATTTGTGACCATCACAATTTGTATATATTTGTGACCATCACAATTTGTATATATTTGTGACCATCACAATTTGTATATATTTGTGACCATCACAATTTAAAAACAAAAACTCTCAGGAAAATCAAATTCATTTGGTTATCACAAACAGATTCGATTGGAAATTATCGGCTAATATTCCTCACTAGAAAATATCACTTTACTTGAAAAGATTTTTCAAATCCTTTGCGATTTTTTTCGCAAAACGGCATTAACGATCTTTTTCAATAAACTTTATTTGCTCATTAAATACATGTCGTTCTATCACTTTTTAATTTTGAAACATTTTCTTGGGAAAATTTATTTTAAAAAGAATTCCTTGGGGGGTGGGTGGGGGGTTGAATGACGTTAAGTTACCATTAAAATCACATCTTAGTAATGAATATGATTCCCCACCACCAATATGATATTGAGAATTAAAAGTTTCTAAAATTTCTGGTTTGAAGAACATCCATTGAACGGAAGGACAATGTCCTGGCTTTTTCTTGTTCCAGTATTCCTCGCTTTTCTCGATAACCACCCCAGTGAATTTCTTGAAATTTAATTTACTAATTTCAAGTACATAGATCTAACTTTTTTATTTGAAACTATTTTCCAAGAAAGTTGATTTTCTTGAGGGTCTACGTGAGATGAAACGCAAATCTCGAAACTGTCATTTCATTATGATTATTAGTTCCTTTATTATATTCACAACAAATGCACGTAATTTTTTTTTTTTATATATATAATTGAGTTTAAACTAAAAATACAAATTTAGAAACTTGGTTTCCTAAAATTTTATTTAGTTTCTTAAAAAACAAAAACAGTACGGAAATTTAGATTGAATTTCACTATTTTTATAAATTGTATAATGGAGAATTTAAATGTGTTGCAAATAAATCAGGTTTGCAGAAAAAAAAAATTAATCAAATAAAAGATTAAAATTTAGGTGGCAGTGGAATATTTATTGATTTCAGTAGATATATATACTTTATTTGCTAAAAATCTATCTTTAGAAAGTTTGAATACTTGAAAGCCATTGGCCCCGACAGAGAGTTATACAGGACGCTCGATATCATTCACAGATGTTGTTTTCCGTTCTAGGGCAAAAAATATATGTACCTATAAGAAATAGTCGTATCAGACTTTAAATTGAATTTTAAATAAATTTTTTACTATTCATTTTCTTTGAGTATTCCATTATTCTGATTACAGCCAGTGAGTGAGTTTTATTACAGTTTATAATTAATTAGTACCGACTTTTATTCGGACCTTTTGTATAAAGATAGATTAACAGTTTCAATATTACCTTTTTTTTCTTTCTCTTACTCTCCTAGTATTGCGATCGTGCCAAATTTTTTCGAAAATTGATCGTGACCGGAAATACATGTTTTGAAGACGAAAAAAAATGTTTTTTTACCGAATAGTCTGTTTAAGTGGAGTGTATTTTATCAGAATATTTCAAAAACGAAAAAACGTCTTAAGTAGCCTAAACTTGGTATTCCATTTAAGCACTCCCACCGCATCAGCCCCGAAGACTTCGGAGCAAATCCATCAACCGAAGTGCGATTTTATTAATTTTTTTTTTTTTTAATGTTTTTTACTGTGTTTTTCAAAAACGCTTCCAACGATTTTCTTTAAACTTTGTATACTATCTACAAATATAAAAAAACAATCACTTTTATTTGAAACATATTCCAGGAATGATTGGTTTTTGGGGGGAAGTTCTAGGGAAACAATAACGTTTTGCTGTACTCGCTAAGTATCACTTCAATATAATATATGGTTTTTACCACCTACATTTAGAAGCATGGATAGAATTCCAAATTTGAAGAAAATCAGTTTACCAGAAGTTGCGGATTTTACAGAATAGGTTTTTGAGGTTTTTTTTTTTTCCCGGAATTTCTCTAAAACGGTTACAATGATTTTCTTTAAACTTGGAATGCTTGGAGCATAATCACTTTTATTTGAAACATTTTTCTAATAAAATTGATTTTAGAGGAGGGTATTGGATGTCTGTCAGTCAGTTTAAATTTAAATTTGCAAAAGCTTTCTTAGTTTTAACATAGAGCGCTCCATATAAGGCCCCGCTTCAGGTATACAACTAAATTCCCCACCACCATGTTTATGGCCAGCCCAACTAAAACATTGTAGCGTTGCAATTTTAACGAACATTTTTTGATTAAATTATATTAATTAGAGTGTGAGAGAAAGTCGTGTGAGTGTTTCACTCTAGATTTTTTCCGTTAAGAAGCAATTACAAAAAAAAAAGTAAATAAAAATACTAATTTACTAACAAAATCTTGTTTCTATTTACAGAATTTGGGAAATTAACTTTAATTGTTATTCATTATAACATTTAACATACATAATAGTGAATAGTAAATAGCCTAGAGAATTTTCAGTTAAATTAGACAGGAAAACCACTATTGACTGAGATGATTAGGGTGGTCTATTTTAGTATGGGCAGGCTTTAAATATAAATAAGGCCATGAACTCCATAATAGATCACCGACCATACAAACCAGTAGCTTACCTACTTAAATACCTTCTTCTATATAAATATATATACATATATATTTTATCGTAATAGCTAATACTTACCCAAAAGTATTGCGATCCTGTCAAATATTCAAAATGGAGTCTTGGTTCGAAATGAAATTTTGAGACCCCGCTAAAAAAAAAAATTATTTTAGCAATCCATTCTCTCTCTCTCAGAGTGAGTGTTCATAGGTGTGTGTGTGTGAACAAAGTACCTTAAAAAATAACATTCACAGGTAACTTATAATTTATTCCTTTTAGGGAAACATCTTTCGCCTTTGACACGAAATTCCGGTCAAAATCCACCAATCAGGACTGCGACTTTACTGGACTGTTTTCTTTTCAATTTTTCAAAATTGTTTTCGAAAATGGCTTCCACGATTTTTCTATTAATAATGGTATATTTATATATCATCTTTACTGGGTTGGTGATATATCTATATATAAACCTATCACTTTTATTTGGAATATATTTTTATTTTTATAAGAATTAATTTTAGGTAAACTGTGTGGCACTGAGACTGTTAAAGTTTAGCTGCTTTAAACTGCATAACCAGTTTTTTTTTTGTTTTTTTTTTTGGTGGGGTGGGGCTTGATGATGGAAGCTTTGTCTAGTGATCTATAAATATAATCACATTCAAGTACCTTATACGAGTGCTAGGTGTAACAAAAGTCTATATTTTTTTTCTCTTAATTCTCAATACATTTTCACCAAAAGTTACTTATTAGTACCCCTTACACTTTCAGTGCTTTCAATTCCTGCTTGTACCAGTTAAGACCTATGAGATTGTTGAGTGATTTAAAAAAAAAAATGGCCGAGTTGAATCTAGAAATTCAGCCGATTTCGCGTCACTACTTTATAACAGGCTATAATACCACAAACGCCGTTTCTGAAATTAATGACGTAGAGGATACGGCCCTGTGTTTCTACGTGAGCTGCCGACAAGTCGAATTATCACTTGCGATGAAAAGTGGATTAATTTCGACAATCCGAAAAAATAAAAACAATGGATAAGATCAGGCCAAAACTCTGTACTCCCTACTCTTACTCAGCTAGAACGCCTGTTTTGACTGAAAAAATATCCCTCTTTGGGTAATCGAAAAACAGCACTCTTCAACAAGATAATGCAAGGCCGCAACACGTCATGACAAACGTTCTCAGTAATCGAAGATATGAATTTGAACTTCTCCCTCACCCAACCTACAACCCAGACCTGGCATCCTTTGATTATCCCCTTTCCCAAACTATGACCCACCTATTAAGTGGGAACACAACAAATACGGAAACTGGATGTTTGGAGTTTTTTGCCTCTAAAATCTTGCCCTAGAAAGGGCATAGAATTGTTGGCTCACAAATGTGTTCAAGTTATAGAAAATGATGCCTATATTTTGAGGATTAAGCTCAATAGGTGAGTGTAATAGAATCGCACAGTGAGAGAAACATAAAATTGGGAATCTCACACGCCACTTAGGCTAGACTAGAGTGGGAGACTCGATACATATATAGCTGAGCTAGCCCTACAGGGAACGGTCTTTCAACAGATTATACAGCAGTTACAACCCCTCAGCAACCAACTACTACTTTCTCTTTACTCACTATAAATCTTTCACTATCTATTTCTATATTCGTGTAAAGTTCTGGCAGTTTGTGTTACTTTCTGATTATACAGTGTTCAGCATTATTTCCAGTGTATTTATCTTTCAAACCCAATTCTTTCCTTCTCAACCCATTGTTGTGAGTAAACATACCATTTTTGATTTGTTGTTGAAAAACGCACAGACTTTTATTACACCGTAGTAATTACTAGCCCCGAGCCTAGTGTTGGCATGTCTTCTGGCACATGTCTGTCAGGGTTCCAATCATGGACAGCTTCACAGCATGCATCCTTATGGATGAGCTGAGTTAGTTGTCGACAGTCCAAAATGCTCTTTGGGGGTCCGGACAGGGCTATTAGTGAGACGTTGCTGTATCTTTCACGGAGTCTTCCAATGAGCTCATCTGGTTGGATCCCTTACTGGACATTGTGGTTTAAGAAGATCTCTACGTAATGGGGCTCATGCCGGATCCATTTTGTAGAGTCTGTGAGACAGAGGAGGAAACACCCATCCATCTTATGACAAATTGTCTGGATTGTGAGGAGATTAGGTTCAGGACCTTTGGTCGGAGGGATGTCTATGGAAGAGCTTAGGCTATTTCCTCTTAAGTTATTGTCCGATTTGTTCATACTGCGGTGAATCTTAGATGGATTAGACCCGGGTCTGGATATTTGTTCTAGACCCGGTTTGTTGTTGCTTTCTTGGGGTTGCTATGTGGGCTCAGTGAGGCTTTGGATAGCGTAGGGTTTGGTCCCTCCCCACAGACAAATAATAATAATAATAATTATAATAAATTACTAGTACGATAAAGACATGTGAGTGTTTCATACCATATTTATTTTTCATCATGTCATTTTATGACCAATATCTTGAAATAATTCCCATAAATCTAGAAAAATTAAATTAAGAAAATTCATAAACGACTGTTTATTTTAGGTTATTTTTGAATAATTAAATAAGTTAAGGTATGATAATTATACTACTACTTTATAAACATAGGGAAAGAAAATCGAAAAATTAATATAATATTTTGTTATTATCATGAAAATTTTCTGACCAAAGTGAAAATTGATAGCCAATATGTGTAAAGGTTATGGAAAAAGGTAAGAAGGATAGGTGAAAGAAATTAACCTTTACAGCAATATTTATCCCCTTAAAGAATGTAGGAGGGCCAAGTATAAAAGGGGACGATATATATATATATATAAAAGGTAGTTAATCTTAGTTTACTGGTTCATGTGGTTAACTGACTCTCTCACTCACTCTCTCTCTTTCTTGTTTCTCTCTCAATTATTACACTTTACTATCACTTGTGTGTGTACTATATATATAGTAATACCAGTTTAACATAAACACCTCATTCTTGTGTAAAATTCACTCTACTACCCGTTTAACTTAACTAATAATATAAACTATATATTTATTACACAGTAATAATCTCATCTTTTACCTATTATTTTTTCGTCTTTCGATGTTTTACAGTTTTTTTTTTTTTTTAATTATTTCAAAATAATAATAAATATAGATCTCATAAAGCTGTTTAACTTTTAAATTTATTTTTCGTTTAATTCTTAAGGTTTGGATCAATTTTTACAATTAACTTTTTAAAATAATTTGAATCAGCTGATTATTACCAGTTTTTATACTTTGAAACAGTTGAAGGAGTTCATCACCTTTGTCGTCCATGAATGGAAAGGTCTGAATTGTGTAGGTTTATTGAACCGAAGATTTTAAAAAAAACGTACAAAAACGTAAAAATCGCCAGTAGCTGAAACTTGATATTGCGCATAGATACTACGATTGGATCCAACATGACAGTTTAAAGAAAAAAATAGTTGGAAGATTTTCGAGGAAATCCCCCCCCCCAAAATCAGTAAAGTGGTCCTTCCGGTTGAGACATCCGATGATGCTACCTAAATGGAATAATTAAGTTCAAACTTTCTGTGATTTTTCATTTTTCAGCTGTGCTGTTCACAATCACACTCATACACAGAGACCATTTCCTAAAAACCAATTTTTTTTTAGACTCAGGTTATCTCAAAACGTTTGTTTCCTGTAAAAACTCGATATCGTAAGTTTAATATGATTACAAGGAATAAGATAAAAAGTAAAAATCTCTCAGTGCCTCTTCACTGAGTTCTGCAAAAAGGTTGGTGTTAGGCTAAAATCCTGAATTTGAAGGAAATCATTTTTCCAGAAATGCAGATTTCTTGAAATCCGTTTATTTTCCGATAGTGACCTCTAGCGGGGGTTTTTGTAAACTTTCTTTGTATACTTTACTTAACCACCCATATAAAAAAGAGCTACCACTTTTCTTTGAAAATGTTTGTTCCAAGAAAATTTATTTCGGGGAGGTTCGTGTCATTTCATTATAGCGTGTAGAATGTTGAAGTCAAAAAATATTTAATAAAAAATAGAAGGTTTTAACAAAAAATTTTGTCTTATTTAGAACCATAAGAATTGTCGTAAGTGAAAGGCATCTGAATGTTTCTCACAAGAATGTTTTCTTTATTTACACGCTTTTAATTACATCATTCAATTATTTCAATCGGTTTATTTATTAAAAAAAAAAAAATTAGTAAGACAAGCAGACTAAATATATTTTTTAATGGATGATGACGTCAACGGTTTTTATCTTAGAGGTATTTATCTTTAAAGTTTTATTTTACACGATAAGAATGCTGATGAAAGTTGGAGACAGTATGGACCGAAAGATTTAATAAGGGAAGCGTGTCAGATAATTTTATTAATAAAATTATGAGGCGGCAAATTCTATGGTAAATTACAATAGAGTTTTAAGCGCTCAACCTTCAACGCTTTCGATTCGTTGAATACCTGCATTTCAGAAGAGTTATATGGGATATTGTCAACGCTAAATGTGGTTGGAAGATACATTTTTAACAAGCAATTTGACATGTCAAATTAAGCAAATTAAAGTTACGGTATAAAAATCAACTCTTCCTACACATATGATGGATATAACAATCGATATATTGTAATAAAAGAGAACCTGTTCTGCCGATGATTTTAGACGATTTTTTAAGTTATTTTTTTCATGCTAGTTTTTTTTTTTTTTTACTTTCTCTTACTCTAGTAAGAAGAGGAAGTAGTATTACGATCGGATCAAATTTTCTCGACATTGGGTTTTCACAGAAAAATACATGTTTTGAAGTCCCCTGAGAACGCAAAAAATGTTCTTTAGCGAAGGGTAGTGTGTGCGTGTGTGAACAAAATATCTCAAAAAGGAAAAATCGAAGAAAGCTCATGCTTGGTATTCTGTTTAGATACAGCCACCGCATCTGACACGAAGATTTCGGACAAACAACCGGAATATGATTTTATTTAATGGTTTTTTTTTTTTTTTTTTTCAGTTTTTGCGATCTCCAACGACTTTCTTTAAACTTCCATACTCTTCGCACATACATAAATACCTACCACTTTTTTTTGAAACATTGTTTGTACTACCATTTGGGGGGGGGGGATTTATGAGGATACAGTAACATTATCCTTTCTTCTACTGTACCATTTTAGTTTAATGTATAATTTTACCACCTACATAATATTAATATACATTAGAAACATCGAGAGAATTCCAAATTTGAGGAAAATTGGTTAAACGGAAATGCGATTTTACAGATTAGGTTTTTGAATTTTGATTTGAGGTTTTGGAATTACGCCTATAATGATTTTGATGAAAAAGTTGATTTTAGATAGTTTTGTGGCGTTAAATTTAAATTAAATTGGGTTGATTCTATGTTATTGGCGCGCTCTTTACTTCTCTACCCGCTTGGGTTGGTAGGTTGGATCTTGTCCCCCCACCACCACCTGGCACAGAAAACCCACTGCACCTGGAATGATGGCATGGTAAGTCCAAGCTGGTGTCAGGAGGATATGGTAAAACCGTACGTAGGTCATGCCCAGGCGTTGCTTGTTCATGGCCGGTCTAGTGACGATTCTAGCCTTTAAGTAGGGGACTTGTTCCCTCTGCAAAATGGAATCGTGAGCCGCCAGCCCGGTGGACTTCTGTCTCCGCGCTCACGAGTTGAGGAAAGTTTTCGTGGTAGTGGAGGATTCGCAGTGATGATGGTAGAGTCCCAATGTATCTGTTTTGTGGGAGGAAGTTAGCTGGTTTGCTTGCCTTCGGAAATAGTTCCGCCTTCTCCATTCCCTCGCAACAACATGTCCCCCACACCTCCACCACCACTACCTCTATATTTGTGTCGGACAAATGAGCGAAATTTGAAGTTTAAAGAAAATTTGCCATTTTGTACATAACTGTATTAGGAGGAGGCTTGCGAGTGTTTCACCCTAGGTTTTTTTTTTTTACTCCGCGTATCTTGAAACATGTATTTCCCTTGATAAGTCAATTTTGAAAATTTGACCTGATTGCAATATTTCTTCTTACTTTAGAGAAAGCAAAAATTATGAAAAAGGTATCCAAAGTTTTATATAATATGGATATATATATAAGAACAAAAAAATGAAATCAGGTCACGACCTATATATAAAATAGTGAGAGAGTGCGAGGACGGGGTGCAGTATCACAGTTAGTAGGCCAGACAAAAGATGTGCTCTGTAAACTATACAATGTTTACTGGTACGGCCCGACCTTACTAGCTCCAACTCTCCCAACACTATATACTTAGCTCTACAACCAACCAACCTCACTTCCTAACACCGCTAGAATTTTTTGTTTTATTTTCTGTTCTAAAGATATAAATCATGTGATATTTTTATCTCCTCTCATCCCTTATTTTCATAATTTATTTATTTTTTATTTTTTTAATTATTATTGATTATTATTTAAAAGGACATTTGAATATTTTATATGTTAGTTTATAAAATTCCTCATATAAACATAATGGTGAAATGAAGACAAAATATTCGAGGTGAGAAACTTTACACGCATGATTTTCTCAGAGTACTTTTATTATTCTGATTAACAGTTTTTCTATAAACTTGTCATTTTTACTAAAAGTTATTGTCCCTAATTTAATGCGTAGTGAAAATTCTTCTTTTTTTCTTTGTGGGATTTTCCGTTATAAAACGAGTTCCTTCCACCGAAAACAGCTTTAAACTAAATGTGGAACAAAATAAAAAGTAATAATAGAAAAATTTATAAATTACATTTCATTGCTTCCATTCTGTTTAAGACCAGTTCCTCTCCTTGCCATTCTTATGAGACTTTTCTTGATCTCATCCATCCACCGTCTCTTCATACTCTTCCTCCCAATTCCCAAACCATGATTGCTTTGGGTAACCGATTATCGTCCATTAAATGGCCGAACCATTGGGGACGTTTTATTTCTGTGGTTTGCAAATGTTCTTTCGTATTTCCATTATCTTCCTTATGTTCCTCTCCTTCTTAGATTTCCTCGTTCACTTCCATCAAAAGTCCATTCATAAGGCTAAAAATCTTTCTCCATCCTTCTCATAAATTGTCCAAGTTTCGCAGCTGTATAGTACTAGAATTTCGAATATGGATTGACATATTAACTTCTTAGTGTTTCCGGTGATTTGGAGGACTCCAGAGAATTGAAATTAGGGCATCGATAACTTTTTTTTGCCTTCCTGTATCCTTGGGTTCACTTCTCATAGTTTGATCTACCTTCATGCTGAATCAGGGATCCAAATTACTTAAAGCAAATTAGTTTATTGATTTCTGCCTCGTTAATAATAATACCACCATTAAAAAGGATCCTTAAAAGAAAAATCTCATTTAGTAATGTCACTTCACATTTATGAAATGTAGCGCATTGGTCATTTGCATATAACCTAGTTAGTAGCAACCAAATAAAATGTTAAAAATTTCGAAGCATTTAAATATAATTTCATTTAAAATAAAAGATGTTCACAGGTGTTTAAAAAAAGAAGAAAAAAAAGAAGGTAATTTTACTTTTTAATTAGGCCTGTGATGTAACAGCGATAATAACTGATACTAAAATACAGAAGTAATGTACTCATTCCGTTTTGTTGGGTACGGTCATGGTAGGTTAATAAATAATTATTTATTTATTAGAAAAAGAATAAAAATAGTAGAATAATTTATTTAAAAATAAAACTATAAAAGAATTAATTTAAGATTATATAAATAATGAAATTAAATTAATAAAGAAAAGAAAGAAAAAAAACAAAAGTAATTTATAAATGAAATATATAGATAGCGTGAGTGTGGTATAAAAGGTTTTTGTTCTTTTTAAAACATCTTACAGACCGAGTGACACGGTGAGGTGGCAACACTGCGTCGTCGTCTCCCAACCAGTGTGTTGGACTTGAACCTGGCCATACTGATTGTAATGTAAGAGAAGAAATCTTTTTATATCTTAACTGCAGCCAGCTATCCGAACCCAATCACTACTACTAACTTCTACTCTACACGTTTTTAAACGTGTTTTCACCTCTATATATAATATGTATATATTTATTAAGGCTTCAATTATTTCTGAATGCTCTGGAATTTTTATTTAAAGAGAATTAGTTGTTTTTTATTCTTATATGTATTATACATTTTTGCAGCACCGGATATCACTTCTTTTATCGGTTTTTCTTCAATTATTTTTCGTAGTTTATGTTTTTTGTGTCATCTATTTAATTTATAGATATAATTTAACAATTTGAACTATTTGGTTCTTCGTATTCTATTGTTTTACAATGTTTTATTATTGTAAATTTCATTTTAATATCTGATTGCCAGCAGCACAGAACATAGATGAGAGAGAGCATTGTACTATTTCAATTCAGTACTCCAAGTTAACCTTGAACACATATTTAAGTTCTTGACCTTTAGAAATAAAAACTTTCTGGGTTCAGCCTTGTGGATGAGAAAATATTTATTATTTTTCTATTTTTTTTTCTTTCTTTAATTTACAAAATAATTTCTTTTAAATCTCAAAATATTATTGCAATTCTTTTTATTTCTTTTTTATTTAAAGTTTTGCAAAAAGGATCAGCTTCGACGCTTTTTATTTATTCTAGGACAGATTTTAATCGTGTTAAATTTCCAAATTTGTTAAGTTTTTCGCGATTTTTTTGTTTCAATTGTACTTCTATTTTTAACCATTCTAAAGGAATTTTTTTTTTTACTTTCGGTTTTTATTCCTAGTGAGTAGTAGTGAGTCAAGTTTTCGAAATTGCGTTTTTACCAAAAAATATATATTGTGAGGTCCCCATGAATAGGAAAGAAAAGTTTGTGGTGTGTGCGTGTGTGTCTGTTTTAACAAAATATCACTGAAAATATATAAGTATTTTATTGAACGTTGATATATATATATATATATATAATGTTATCGAGAAGTCAAGAAAGAAACTAATCAATTATGCCAATGGTTTTCGACAGAGTTTCCTGTCTTTATCAAGGCTTTAATATAGAAGATAGTCTTGAAGAAGTGGAAAAAGAATTTTTAGTGGAACTTTTAAAACTTTACAACATTTTTTACAGCACAGAAACATGAAAAAAAGAAGAAAATTAAAAGTTACTTGTTCTAAATCATAGATTACTCCATAAAATCGCACTATCGGATAACCGATTTTCTTGAAAGTTGCAATTCTGAGAGGAATACATATATGCATCTTAATATTAAGTGGTGGAAGAACCGTACATTTTACTGAAGTGGCTCTTTAGAAGAAAAACCAGCTAGGCACTTCTTCAAGAATCTTAGAATTTTTTTTTTTTTTTTTAAGAAAAATGTGTGAAATAAAAGGGATAGGTCCCAAATTGGACCCCAAAACATGTATTTCCTTTGGAAAAATTCGTTTGGAAAATTTTGGCACGATCGTGGTCGGAGAAAATCTACCTTAATGAATTCCAAGACCATCTTATCACTTCGGGTTGAACAATTTGTAAATAATATGTCTACACAAAATCTACAAACGAGTAAGAACTATTCACAGGCAAAGTTAGAGTATCCTCTAACTATCGTATTGATCAATGAAATAAGTTAGTATGAGCAAGATCTTATCTCTGTATTAAGAATCAAAAGGGTGTGTGTGGAGGGGGGATAGAGATACCTTGACAATTTATTAATTAAGAAAAATTTCCAAATTTGATCATTAAATAAATATGCGATCTAATTCAAAAAATTTCTTTGTTGTTCTAATAATACTAATCAAACTTATTTGTAAATTATAAATCTATTTTACATTTTATTTGATATAATTAACTTCATTAAACTTTATTAAACTGTTTTAATAAACCTTAAACAACATATTACAGAGTTAGTTAGTTAATTTACTAGATGAACAGGAAATCATATAAATAAAGTGTGTAAAAGCAACAGGTGGTGTTTCACCTTAACAATCTAGCTCAGTTAATTTTCTATGTGTTAATGTAACACAACAGTGCTTAAAACTATAGAAATTATGAAACAATATAATATAATAAAATGTGTTAATAGTGTTAACAAACAGATTGCATAAATTTGCATACAAATTATTATTATTTATATTCTTGAAATGTAATTTTAAAATAGAATTTTTTCTTTGTAAAAATTTTATTATCACATTTAATTAAATATATATATATAAAACATACAAGGATCTATATTGCCGGTTATTATTGCTGTAATATGTCTATGAGGTATTCCTCATGTGCATGAAAAGTATTTTTTTTTTGGAACTGGCGTGTCTGTGTGTGTTTAGGTGAGTAGGTTTTAATGTTTACCATTAAACATTGTAATGGAGCCAATAGTTCCATCAGTAACCGCATAAAGGCACCACTACCCATCGCTCCAAGCGTCAACTACGCATTACACCCAATTGTCACGCCCATTAGAATACATTGGCGAATGAGTTTCAACCGTGGACAGGCGATCTCTCACCTAGAGAAATACTGTCTCTACCTATTAGAAATCCGAATATAAGCTAACCATCTGAGGCGTCCATCTAAGCTTAGCGTCTCGTCACCAACATTACTTTGAAGAGCAGGAGTCAATCAACTTTGAAGAGTAACAGTCAGTCAACAGATAGTTTTTAAAGAGTAAAAGTAGAGTCGCTACCATCTACTTCAAACCTGCTAGCCACACTAGCTCACCACCGTTAGAACATGCAAAAGTTCTACTATCTTATCATATCAATTTTCAAACGATTCGCCGCAACATCAACGCTACACCAATGTTCATCACATTCACTCTTCACTCGGGCACACTCAACGCCATTTATACATTCCTCTCTCTTCACATTAACGTTAAATATATAAATATATACATTGTGTTTAAGTGCAAGCATTCACGGGTTTCAAGGGTTCACTAATACATTATCAACATTTCACCTACTATCTAGCTACCATTAGAACAGTGAAAATCGAATACGAAAAATCGCTGGAACTCTTAAAAACGCAAATTCATTAAATTCTGTAAACACACTAAAGTGGCGAATGGTCTTATCTGGACTTGTAAGTCTTATCAGTTTTATTCAAAAAAAATGTCTAGGAAAAATTAATCTTACGGGGTTTCTTGTATTTTCTTGGAGAGGAGTGGCCTTAAGTTCCCCTCCAAATTGCTATTCCACGGTATTAGACTATTCTACCACTTGCCTAATGTTAATTATAATTAAATTTTTACTTTCTCTTACTCTTTGTAAGAGGAGGTATTGCGATCGTGTCAAATTTTGTGTGTGTGTGAACAAAATATCTCAAAAAAAAAAAAAACTCACTGGAAGTTTAAACTTGGCATTCCTTTAAGGTGCTACTGTTGCTTCTGACACGAAGATTTCGGGCAAAATTCATCAGTCGGAAGTCCGACTTCACTGAACGGTTATTGTTTTTTTTTTTTTTTTTTTTTTGTTTCTTGCGATTTCCTCGAAATAGGTTCCAACAATTTTTCTAAACTTCGTACGCTTTCTATACATACCTATCTATAATACCTACCACTTTTTTTTTCAGCCTTCATTTATTTCATGTATTCAGATTACATCATTTTCTTTTTGGCAACAAGTTTAAGACAGTTTAAGTAGGGCTTATTTTATGTTTCGGCAATATGCTTGCCATTTTCAAAAGTAATTCTTATTTTTTAACTGATCATTACATAAAGAATCCAATTTAGATAAAAACCAAGTTTTCGTTAATATTAGTGCCTATTACTTTTTTTACTCGTATATTAAGCTTCTTATTGCTATAATAAGTAGGAGATTTTTCCTTTGTCGTTCTTGGGTTTTATTTTTATTTTATAGTTGAATTTGTTTTAAATGAATGCTGTTAGTTTGTATAAAGTAGACTGTACATTTTTTCATATTGCAATTTAGAATTTAAGAAAGAATATGAAGCCTTTTTCCACGCGGATATATCATTTTACTTACATACTTTTTTTTTCTTTATTGTGGAAGACTGAAAAAGAGTTGGCACATTATTAATGTTCTATTTTGTGTATTCTCGGCTGAACTTCATCAAGTTTGAGTAGCACATACCTATCACTTTTATTTGAAACATTTTCTCGGCAGAATTGATTATTTGGGTGGTTTTGAGGATACAGTAACACGTTAATCTACCCTCTAAAGTACTATACAATGAATGGGTTTGGCCACCACTATAATATTAATATTCATTAGAAGCATTGATGGAATTCTAAATTCGAAGAAAACCGGTTAATTAGAAGTGCGAATTTAAAAAACAGTTTTTTGGCGTTTTTTCGAAAGCAGCTACAACGATTTTCTTTAAACTTGAAATGTCCACTGTAGAGATATAAACTATCAGTTTTATTTGAAAATTTGATTTCTTATAAAGTGTTATGTCAATTTATTATAACATTCAATCATCTATATAATATTAATGACCATGAAATATGATGCCTAAATTCGTTTTTGAAGAAAATCAGTTCACCGGAAGTGCAACTATACTGATCACTTTTTTCAGTTTTTTACGACTTTCTCCATAAAGGCTCCAACGAGTTTCATTAAACTAGGTATACTAACTATACATACAGAGACCTGTCACTTTTATTTTAAAAAGTTGAGGAAGGGGGGGTGATTTTGGGGAAGGGGTGTTTATGCTTACCTCTAAAGTACCATTTCAATTTATTGTATGACTCTGTCATATCTATATAATATTAATTAGTATAAATGTATCGTCTAAATACCAAATTTGAAGAAAATCATTTGACCGGAAATACGTCATTAGGGAAGCATTTTTTAGTTTCCCATAATTTTCTACATAATACCAGTGGGGCTTCATTAAACTTAGAAGGGTTATAACTATACATTTGTTATAAACTATAACTTTTGTTTGAAACTTTTTTTCCGAGAAAACGTTAGAGAGGTTCTGTGGAGGCTGAAAGTTCATGCTCCTTCAAAAAATTGTTGATGACTGCCAAACATTTACAAAAAAATTATAAGAGTTGAAGAAAGTTTGTCAATAATTATAACTATGTCAACCGTAGTAAGAGAATGTCAGGTGAGTGTTCCACACCAGATATTTTTTCTAGATCAACCCATTGAAAATAACATTTTGATATTTAATTATTGTTGATAATGTTCGCATTTAATGGATAATAATAAAAGAAAAATTTAAATCATAATACTAAATACTTTATTTGATAATATGATCTGTTTAAAGAAAATGCCATGGTTATATTTAAATACTTGTTTTGTAACCTTTTTACTGTATTTATTATTTCCGGTGATTGGCTTTTTTTTTTCAAATATGAGTGTAAAAGAAAACAGCTGATGGTATTATGTAATCAAGGTGGTCTAGTTAATTTTATTTATTGAGTTATTAAGTGAGCATTATAATGTCGATGAATAAACATAATTGTTGAAAAGATATTTTTATGAAGTGAAAAGAAAAGTAATTAGTCATTAGAGTTTATAATTATATAAATAATTGACGAAAAACTTTTCGTAAATAGTTTTCCATGAAATTTTCTTGAAATTCTTTTTTCTCGAAGACAGGGTACAAATCAATGATTTTGGGGGGGAAGGATGTAGTGGAAGGGTAAAAAATATATCATTTCAAATTTAAATAAATTCGGATAAGCCCGTTTTTAATGTAAATCTATGCACAAAAAGACAACCATTTTGTTTGTTCACATAAACAGTTTCCGCAATCATATATGTATGTAGTCTCTCCAGCACTTGAAGTTCCGTTAAAATACTTTCAAAGAACAATATACATTTTATTAAAATGAGAGGAACAGAAATATAGTAAGGAGCAAATAATGACGTATAATAAGGACAAATTAAGAGGAATATAATGAGCGTATTAACTATTGTCGCAGCTTTTTTTTTGCCTATTGTTTGAATGTAATATTTTATAAAATATTCAGTAAATGAAGCAGCAGAGAGAGCCTTCTTATATAAAGAAAATTGTTTAAATTGAATAATTCACTTTTAATTATCCCTTATTCACATAAATGGAAATATTGTATTCAGGTCAGATTTTCGAAATACATCGGTATTTCAGCGGAAATACATATTCTGAAGTCTACTACTTTATTTGCGGATATAACTTTTTAGGCATATATTGTGTGAATGTGGTATAGATGTAGTCAGCATAACTCGAAAACGAAAAATCAAACACGTTCAGATTTGAAATTTAATTTGCATACAACCAGGAGATCCGACAATAAGGAAGTTTACGTCAAAATCCAGAAGTATCTATTTTACTAAACTTTTTTTTTCGGTTTTCTCGATTTTCTAGATATATATAGACGATCACTTTTAGTCTGCATCTTTTGTACGAGCAAACTGCTTTTAGGAGTTTCTGAAGTCACGTTTCACTCGAAATTGTCATTTTTTACTTGTTTAATCTATCCTTTATTTGTATAATATGTAAGATAACTCAGATTGATGAAAATTGTCAGTTATCAAGGCAAATTGCTGAAAAAGGCTCTCGTGTAGTGTTTTTATACAAAATTTTTAGTTTCTCTTGCTCCTAGTAAGAGAAAGTATCGGGCTAATAAATATTCGAAATTGAGTTTTCGTCGGAGCTACATGTTTTGAATATCTCAGAAATGAATTGTCATAGACAACATTCCATTTAGGCACTGGCACCGCATCAGAAACGAAAATTTCGGTCGAATTCTATCAACCAGAAGTGCGACTTTATTGATTCGCGACTTGATTGATTTATTGAAATTCTTGGGAGTGTTTCATACCATATTTTTTATATTTTACAACTAACACTTATGTATAATTGACTAAGTTACTGTCTAATACAATTTTGCATTTTGTTCCTTTCCATAAATAAAAATACGTAACGGCAAGAGAGAGAACACAAGCCCGACCGAGAGAAAACAGACCCTCTCTGGTACTCTCTGACTTAAGCAGGCTAGAGTGGGGAGAACCTGTACATAAGCCAGTGAGAGATCTATACATGGATCTATCAGATTCAACCATATACACATCATCGTGGTCATAACTCTATCTAACCCTTTAATTCTATAAAAATCATTACAAGTCCAGTGCAGTTTGTGTAGACTTATAGCCATATTGTAACAGTGTCTTCATATCTCGTCTAATTAATCAATCCCAATTTCTCTCCTCATCAACTCCATTATAAATAAATAAATAATAGAAAAACATAAAATGTAGTTAGAGGAAACCCGCAATACTTGAATGATTTGCAAGCTCAGTAGCTTTATTGTTTATAATATTAATACATAATATGAAGTAAAGGCTATCATTATTTGTAAATGGTTCAAGAATAGTTAATTATTGAATGTTGTCCAAATTTATCAATTTCAAAAAGAGATAATATCAATAATGATAGAAGGAAAATTGTCCTTATCTCAGTCTGTTATTAACTATTTTTCATTTTTCAAGGATTTTGCCATAACGAAATTCCTATGAAACTTATTACATTTTTATTTTCTCTTACTCCTGTTTTTACAAGAGTGAATCGCGAACTTGAATTCTCAAGTTTTCAAAAATTTCGAAATTGAATTATCATCGGAGATACATGTTTGGATGAAAAAGTGTTTTTAGCGAATGTTTATTGTATGTATGAGTGAAACAAATATCGTTGGAAGTGTAGATTTGATATTCCATTTTACCCGATCAATATTCCGATCAACTGTAAGTTTGACTTTGCTGAATGATTCTCGCAGCTTTTCTGTATTTTTATAAAAACGGCTTCTAAAGATTTTATTGGAAACATTTTATTTTTCAGAGATAATTTTTATGGGTTCTAGAGAAAGTGGGGTGTTAAACTTCTCCCCAGTTGTAGAGTAGTAGTTGTAGATAAGTATGTAGCAATATAAAGGGTAAATAGATGTAAAGTAAACATTTCAAATATGAAGACAATCAGCCAGTTAGAATTGCAGTAAAAGTCTTTCAAGTATTTCTCATTAGATTTTTTTTATTTTGTCAGAGGTCGAACATTAGCAATGATTAGGCCAAGTGAAGTATACATGAGCTAAAACAAGTCAGCCGTCAATAACGCGTTATGCAACCAATCATATAAAAAAAAAAAATCTGGTGTGAAACACTCACACAACTTTCTCTTACTCCAGTTCTCAAAATTATAATTGACAAATTTTATACTTTGTGTACCAAATTTAATGAAATTCGTCGAAAACTGAAAAAACTGTTCAATAAAAGCGCACTTCCGGTTTACTAATTTCTTTGAAACTCGGTATATTGGCCATCTATTTATTTCTAATTAATTTTCTTTGGATGATAGAATTTTATAATCATGCTATGATAGCACTTTAGAGAAAAACATAATCCCACCCCTCCCCTGAAAGTGCTCTTAAATCAATTTTCCCAGAGTAACGTTAAAATAAAAGTTGTAGATCTTTGTATTTGTAGTTTATATAAGACGTTTCATGAAGATGGGCGGAGCCACTTTTGAGAAAAATCACGAAAAAGTGAAAAAATCATGTAGTAAAACGCACTTCCGGTTATCCAATTTTTTTGAAACTCGGAATTTCAACATCATATCCAATTCTAATTAATATTATTTAGATGACAGAATTGTCTGATAAACTGAAATAGGCAAAAAAACAAAACCCCTTTTAAGATAAAACCTAACCCCATCCCTCCCCAGAACTGCCCTAAATGAATTTTCCAGAAAATATGTCAAATCAAAGTGTAGCTCTTGTATATGTGGTTGATATATATCAAGTTTGAAGAAAATCGTAGGAGCCCTTTGTTGAGAAAAACCAAAAAGTAAAACCCCAACTATAAAGTGGTACTTCCGTATTTGACGAATTTTGACAGATAGGTACAGTCAGATCCGACGTGATTGCTAAAACGGAATATCAAGCTTTCAACTTTCTGCGTTTTTCGTTTTTGGCATGCTGGTCAGATAGATTACCCACACACACACACACACACACACACACACACACAGACCATAGTGCTAAAAACCAACCCCCCTTTTTTTGGACTTAGGGGACCTCAAAACACGGATATTTCCGGTGCAAAGTTCGATCCGAAAATTTGACACGATTACAATACTTCCTCTTACTGGGAGTAGGAGAAAGTAACTAGATTTATTACCTACAAAGTAATGCGATATTTTTAGTCGATTTTCGTGCAAATTAGGTAGCATTTTTGATATAAATAATCGATACTTATTTGAATGAGTGGTATAACAATTGAAAACATTATCTGATAATTAGAAAAACATTAATAATTGACGACAATTGCGTATAATGTAATTCAAAAGAAATATTTGAAAAAGAAATAATCAATTAATAAAACTTCTACATGATTTACAGTCGATTAATTATTATTGGTAATTTATAAGTTTAAAATGATTCATGGCTGATTGTACATGTTGAAATAATACAATTTTTTTTTTTTGATTCAGCTAAGATGAGCGGAAGATAGAAGATCGGCAAAAGCAGCTGATTCTAATATCTAGTAATTATGCTAAACTCTACAAAAAGATGTAGATTAGCCAGGGAACATGACATCTTGCGGGTATTCTCGGTTATCAATACGATTGATATAGGCCCTTCTCCTTAATGTCCCTCCTCCCATATTCCAACAGTTGTACAGTCTATCTGCATACACTGTCCAAATAAGGATCATCAAGAGCAACAATAGCTTTTTTTGGTTTTACACACCTAGTAGGCTTTGTTTTCTTCCATTCCCTCACAGAATCCAATGATGAATATATTGAACAAAAATATTAGCTTATAACCTGATTAGCTGTTAACTAAAAATCGGCTGTCGTCACTTTCTTAGATAATTATATTAAATATAAAGATAACTCATATTCATATAATATCTCTACTTTATTTAAATTAACCATCTAATATTAGTTCCTGAAATAAGTTATTATTATTATTATTATTATTATTTTGAAGTGGATAATAATAATTATATACCTTTAAACTTGTAAATAAATAAAGTATTAGACTGACAGTACCTAACATTGAAGTCTAATTGCTCAATTAGGTGTAGAATTACAGTTATCTAATAACTACATTTTATACGCACTAAACAATCAGTACGTAAACTTCAAAGTACAGCTAATTTAAAATTAATAATTGAGTTTTAAAAAAAAGTAAGTAAATAGTCAAAAGAATGTTTAAAAATGTGCCTTCTAAATAACGTTCAACTTTCTTCTTTTTTAACGTAGAATAGGTTTTTGGGAGGCACCTGTTTGGTAAAAAGCGAAAGTTTCTCATATTGAAAAGCAAACGTTTCTCTCAAGAAAAAGCGAATGAATGTTTTCTCTTAGTAGGGTAGTGATGGGGGGCTCAGGTGGTAATATTTTGGCGGTTTCTGGGGGTTGCTGAAAAACATAAAATCGTTTTATATGCAACTATCATATGACAGATACGGTTTCCATTTTTTTAAAATTAAATCCTAACAATTTGCTTGTCAGTTTTCCTGTTTTACAAGTGAGCAGAATATCTGTAAAGCAAAAAAATATTGTGTGGAACACTCACACAACTTTCTCTTACTCCAGTTTTCAAAATTATAATTTACAAATTTTATAGTTAGTATGCCAGATTTAATTAAATTCGTCGGTTTTTTTTTATGGAGAAAATCGCGAAAACTGAAAAACTGTTCAGTAAGAGCGCATATCCGGTTTACTATTTGCCTTGAAATTGAAATGTTGGCCATCTATTTATTTCTAATTAATTTTGTTTGGATGGTAGAATTGTATAATCAACTATGATAGCACTTTAGAAATAACATAACCCCACCCCTCCCCAAAAGCCCTCTTAAATGACTCTACTAGGAGAAATGTTTCAAATAAAAGTTAGCTCTTTATATGTGTAGTTCACATTCCTAGTTTAAAGAAAATCATTGGAGCCGTTTTCGAGAAAATACCAGAAAACTGAAAAATACATTTCATTAAAAAAACACTTCCGGTCATCCGATTTTTTTCACACTCGGAATATCAAATAACGCATTCAATTCTAATTAATATTTTAGATCACACACTTGTATAGTAAACTGAAATAGCACTTTAAGGAAAACCTAACCTCACCCCTCCCCCAAAAGTGCCCTCAAATGAATTTCCCAAAAAATTTTCCAAATAAAAGTTGTAGACCTTTCTATGTGTAGTTGATATACCAAGTTTGAAGAAAATCGTCGGAACCATTTTCGAGAAAATCGCAAAAAAATTGAAAAAAAAAAATCGGAGTGGGGCCTACATAGGCGTCTGTAGCACTGTCCGTGTTTATCACACGGAATCTTTGTTAGATGACCTCTGCCGAATTGCCCCAGCGGTATTGTGCTCTGAAACGACATATCAGTTTGAACTTTTCTGCGGATTTTGTTTTCCGTTTGTTGAGCTATGCTGTTATACACACCCACCATCACCCACATGCACAAGAGTCCATTGCAAAGAACCTATTTTTAGTACAGTGACTTCAGAATCGTGTAGTATATAACTGTCCGGTAAAAACTCGATATTGAAAATTTGACACGATTACAAAACTTCCTCTTACTACGAGGAGTAAGAGAACGCAAAAAAGTAATGACTAGCACAAATTATAATTAATTTTGGTCAGTTTAGTTTTGGTCTAAGGTTCTTCAGAGAACTGGTCTTGTTAGTATTTCCCTGCCCTACAAATGGCATAGATTGTGATCGAAAGCTCTGTATGCAGACCTCCCTCACTCTTCACGTCGCCATTCTTTTTTTTTTCAAAAACATCTTCAACTTCGTCCATTTTTGGCCGTGATCAACCTTTTCCACCAACTGTCTCTTGACTTGAAATTACGCTCCGTGTTTACATGGTCTTAA
>JAAEAF010001882.1:0-20209 GCA_011037195.1 Triatoma infestans
TCCCTCTAAACTAGCTACTGCAACTAGTTTTAAGTGGGTTCGTATAGATAAAATACTCTAAACTTCAATAAAGAAAACACCAATTTATTGTTATAACAATAAATTACAAAAAAACAACACTTAATAATAATTACTTCACAGTTTAAACCATAAAAGTTCACTTTGTTAACTTTTTATACACTTTCCACAAACGTACACTTCGTTTGTAACTAGAAAACTCTTTCAACACTCTGCGGTCTCACTATTTATACTGGTGGAGAATCTTTTAGAATCTTCTCAATCCTTCCAGAAATAACTAGAGCGCGTCGTCAGCGCTTCCTAGCGGCCATTAATAGAACTTGAGGTTCCTACTTTTTCTCCTAGATTGCACCACTGGCTGCGTTACAATATAAATAGGTACATTTATTTGAAATATTTTTTTCAGAAATATTCATTTAAGGAGTGTAATGGTGGATGAGTGCCGTTAGGCTTTTCTTTAAAGTGTTATTTCAATACGACTCTATCATCTGCATTTTATAAACAACACATTAATGCTAGGCCAAAATTCAAAGTTTTAAAGAAAATTGGTTTATTTTCTTTTTAACTTTTCAATTTCTGTCATTAATGTAAGAAGTTTTACAAGGTATGCAATTTTTGGCATTATATTATTAACTTCGGAAACTGATTTGAGTTTTCCCATTTTTTATGTAAAATTGATTACTTTCTCATACTCCTAGTAAGAGGAAGTATTGTAATCGTGTCACATTTTCGATAAAGTGTTTTCACCGGATATACCCGTTTTGAAGTCCCCTGAGTCCAAAAAGTGTTTTCTTATCTGTCGAAATTCCTCAACCGAAAGTATCACTTTACTAGATTTTTTTTTTACTTTTTTGCGTTTTTCTCAAAAATGGCTCCATCAATTTTCTTGATACATGGTACATCAACTACACATACAATGAGCTAGAACTTTTATTCTAAACATTTGTCTGGAAAAATTCATTTAAGGGCACTTTTGGAGGATGGGAGGGGTTACGCTTCCTCTATAGTGCTATTTCAGTTTATTAGACAATTCTGTCATCTAAATAATTTTAATTATAGTTAAATATGTTTTTGAATTTCCGAGTTTGAAAAAATCGGTTAAACGGAAATGCGTTTACTTTACCACTTTACTAAATGATTTTTTTTCACTATTTCACGATTTTCTCAAAAATGGTTACGACGTTTTCTGGAAACATCTTATATAAACTAAACATACAAAGATCTAAATTTCTATTTAAAACATTTCTCTGGGAAAATTCATTTAAGGGCACTTTTAGGGAAGGGGTGGGGTTATGTTTTTCTCATCATAGTTGAGATAATTCTATGATCCAAAAAAAAAAAAATTAATTAGAAATAAATAGATGGCCAAAATTTCGAGTTTCAAGAAAATCAGTAAACCGGAAGTGCGCTTTTACTGAACTGTTTTTTTCAGATTTCGACGAATTTCATTAATTTTGGACACAAACTCTAAAATTTGTCAATTATAATTTTGAGAACTGGAGTAAGAGAAAGTTGTGTAAGTGTTTCACAGAGATTTTATTTGGTATATTATAATAGTTTCTTTCCAAGACATTTGGATGTTAGTGTTTGTTCACATAAATGCTTTTGAAATGAATCTAGAAGTTTCTAAGAGGGATGTAAATAATGAGAGATCCTACCCAAATTTCCCAAACCAAAAGTGGTACATCAATGATTTCCCAAAAGATAATAGAATAGACCATCAATGTCTTCAAAAGCTGTTTGTAAACGCTTTCTTCATTCTGTCAATTTTACGTGATTTACAAAATGTGTCAATTAAGTTGAAGTAGTGGAAAGTCGCGTGGATGTTTTACATCAGATTTTTATATAAGTAAGTAAAAAGTAGTTAACGCCTGGAGTACTTCTGTACTAGTACTCCAGTTTTCAATATAAAATACGAGGCACTTATATAGTAAAAGAAAAGATAATCAATTAGTGCTCAAATTTAAAGAATTCCAAGTCTTAATGTAGTATTGTTCACAAAAAATCACCCAATCCTCTTTAATCTTTTCCGGTTCTTTGCAAATTATCTGAAAATACTTTTCTTCAATTATCTAATAGTGAAAAAGGTCCCGTACAACAATAATTATCCCGTAAAACAATAATTGTTTTAATAATTATCCTCTAAAATTAATTTATCATCATGATCGTTGAAATCTCACATCCAGTGATCCATTGTACAAAAGAATTAAATTCCTGTTATTTTTTATAAACAATCAAATCTATAATTAATTCTTTTTACGTTAATATTTGAAATTTCTCGCTTTGTAATTTTTTTTTTTATTTATTTATTTTTTTTTTATTGAACAATGCTTTTATATAATGGTCAATTTGTATCTTCATTAAATAATAAACAACACTTTTTCCTCGTTTAATTGGAAATGTTAAAAATATAGGGAAATTATCATATAAAGGTTATATAAAGGCTTTGTACCATATCCAATTATTCAAATCATGAATAACTAAACTTAAATAATCCTTTTGAAAAAATCCTATACAAACATAAAAGCATCCATATTGAGCAATGATTTCCTATGCTTTAAATGTTACATCAAATTTATATGCTTTTCATTGGTTATCATGAAAACTGTCGCCATTGTAATGGAATCGGATATTAGATGTAATGGTATCGTTTGTTGTGTGATTCCTGGATTAGCAGATGTCTTGAAGAGGGCGGAAGTTAGTTGAGAGATTTTGGGAAGTTAGTGCTCGAATAATTAAACGGTTTATATAAAAATAACTATAATTGAACAATACTTTGAACGTTAGAAATGGTAACTAATAATTATAATTAAATACTTAGTAATAAATAGAAGATAAATTAGAATGATAAAATAACTAACTAAAGTGCACAACTAAGAGAATGATAAGTTTGAATATAACTGTGTATAGACGCGTAAACTGCCGCTCGTGTATATAGACGTGCTCGTATGGTTGTAGATGATATAATAATCCTCTCGTCGTATATGATAGAGTTTATATATACTGTTGTTCACACTCACACCAAGACATCTGTCCTAGTGTGCGACCTTCGTAGTTTGGTGACCTTATTCAGGTCAGTTCAGTGGCCAACCTTATCGCGGTGCTTGCTTATTGATGTAAGTATTGATGAAAAGGCTTTGTTGTTTGTTTGGTTGCGGCTGTTTTGAAGCCGGCGGCCAACTAGGTCGCAGGTTTTATTACAGCCACTCTTTGTTAAGGTAGCAGCTGGCTGGAACCACTAGTTGTAAATTATTATTTCTTTGGTGTTTGACTTTGCCGATGTCAATGACTTTGCCATGTCATTACACCACCATAGTATTTTTTTTCTTAGCAACCACTAAAGTTTCGACTTTTTCTCTGTACACAGTTGTGCTTAGCTGTAGCCATACCAAGATTTAACACGCCATTAGATTTTCCTAATTTATTAAGTCCCAGATATAGAATAATTTTCCTGGTATCACTTTTTTTGCAAAAAAAAAATTATTTTTGGGGACTTCTGGGAAAATTTGCTACCCCTTAAAACACCACTTCAATATAATATAAACCTTTACACCATTAGAAAACATTAAATAGTGATTACGTTAACATTAACTCATTCTTCTCATATTTCTGTTGTCCAACCTCGTAAATACATTTCCTTTACATACATTAACAAAACTGTCAAGAAATGTTAATCTCTAATGTTTAAGAGAAAATCTCTTAAAATGTTCAGTCTAATATCATTTTAGTCCACAAATATAATCTTAATATTAATACTATTAACAAGTTATACAGCAAACTTCAAGAGCCTACTCGCAATTAATTAAAATCAAACCTCGCAACAATGTCCCGCTGTTTAAGTTGGTCAAACTACACGATACTTAAAAATCAGAATGTACCAACATGAATACGATTGCAGAAATAAAAAGTGACACAAGAAAACATTAAAGCGCTGACGAAACATTTGGGGGGGGGGGGAATCATAAATTTGATTTTCCTAAAAACCAAAATTCTAACAAAAGAAACTAACAAAAAAAAAAAAAAAACTCGTCGTACTTTGTTAAAAAGCGTGATGTCAGTCTATTGACTGTTATACCGGGCATTTTTTCTAAAGTTGCTAAGCCAACATCATTTGAGCCTCGTGATAAACAAACCCTGAATTCTCACATAAAACTGTTTATATTTTAGTTTTGAAATGATTTACAGAAAAATCAATAATTGGACAGATTTGAGAGTGGGGCTGGAGTGTATGAACCAAGGACTAGGTACTCGGAGTCTACAGACAGACTTCCCAACAACTTCCAAGCAGAAATTCAGGGAATTGGAAAATGTTTCCAGTTCTACCTTCACAGGAAATATAGGAATCAAGAGATTGTTATCTGATTCGATAGCAAGGCCATCATTAAAGCATGAACTCATGTATCACGACTTTGAAATTGATGTAGGAATGACTCGAGCAAACTCAATGAATGATCTGGACAGAAACAAAAATCTGGTGTGAAACACTCACACAACTTTCTCTTACTCCTATTCTCAAAATTATAATCGACAAATTTTATAGTTTATGTGCCAAATATAACGAAATTCGTCGAAAACTAAAAAAAGTGTTCAGTAAAAGCGCACTTCCGGTTTACTAATTTTCTTAAAACTTGGAATTTTGGCCATCCATTTAGTTCTAATTATTATTATTTGGATGATAGAATTGTATAATCAACTATGATACCATTTTAGAAGAAGCTGTAACCCCACCCCTCCCCTAAACTGCCCTTAAATGAATTTTCCCAGAGAAATGTTTTAAATAAAATATGTAGATCTTTGTATGTTTAGTTTATATACACAGTTTCAAAAAAATCGTCGGAGCCATTTTTGAGAAAATCGCGAAAAAGTGAAAAAGTCAGTTAGTAAAGTGTTAAAAAAAACGCATATCCGGTTATCTGATTTTTTCCAAATTCGGAATTTCAACACCATATTTAATTCTAATTAACATTATATAGATGACAAAATTGTCTAATAAACTAAAATAGCAGTTAAGATGAAACCTAACCCCACCCCTCCCCCAGAAGTGCCCTAAATGATTTTCCCAGCAGAAAGAGAACTTTTTAAATTTAAAAGTTGTAGTACTTTAGTATGTGTAGTTGATCATACCAAGTGTGAAGAAAAGTACTTGCAGCCATTTTGAGAGAAAATCGCCAAAAAAACGTAAAAGAAAACAACTCGTAAAGTGGTTATACTCCGGTTGAGGAGTTTGAACTTCCGATTTTTCGTTTATTGAGCTATGGTTCAAAAATAACCACACACACATTTGCTAAAAACCACTTTTTTGGACTCAGGGGACCTCAAAACGGATATTTCCGGTGAAAACTCAATATCGAAAATTTGACACGATTACAATACTTCCTCTTAGTAGGAGTAAGAGAAAGTAATAAAGATGAATTATTTTTGAAATCCAGGCAACGTTGGCGTAGAAGGTAACGAATTGGGAGTTCAATCTGACAAGAAAAGAGCAGAAAATACCCCGTTACATGTGTCAAACGGCCAGCCTCAAAATCCAGGAACATCTCAAAGACGAGTAGGAAGTTTAGTATTGATTTGGAGACACCCCCCCCCCCACCGCAGGACATGAAGTACTGAAATCTGCATTAGTCTCAGCAGAAAATAGGCTTTGTATACCGACAGGACCCTTACGGCACCTTGTAGACTGATGGGGGCACCTGAAAATGCCGGCGGATAACGCTATACGCTATTTGAAGAGTCTGGGGGGGAAAATGAAAGAGACGGACCTACTGACGGATGCACCCAACGACGGACTATAAAGCTATTATACAGGAAAGTTTAGAATCCTGTTTACTTAGTGGGAGTTAGTGGAGAAAATATCCTCCCTAAAATCTTCCCAGATTCTACGATTTTTTACAGAAATTTACTTGGTAAGGGATGCTGTAGCTTCTAAAGTTCCTTCTGCTAGGGAAGAGGGCACAATACCCCATTTAACAACACAAAGCTGAATGTACGATTTCACTATTAATTTTCAAAGTGGGCTATTCTATTTTTAAGTTAAGATCATTAGACATCTTAGTAAATTTACAAGTTATTCAAGCAGAGTTTGTCATATAGAGTCATGAAAATAACCAGAAAAGAAAAATGGTTACACCCATATTTTTAAAAAGTGGTTTGTTTTACCTGTTTGTTTACTAAGATTTATTTAAGTTGTTGGAAAGAAAAAATTCACTAAAGCTAAGGACAATGACTATGTACTCTCAAACCTTTGAACTATTGTTACTCCAAATATTTATTACTTAATGTCAATTGCAAACTTTTGTTGACACAATCACACAATGACGACAAATCTAAACAATAATACAATATGTGTGTTTCGATTAAGAAATTAAAAAAATATTAGCTGGTACTACACTGAAAATTGAAATTTGTTTGGAGGACATCTTCATGTTGTGTATCAAAATATAACATATCTTCTAGAGGTATTTTATTCAAGAGTTTGATGTTTACAAATAGACACATAATACCCCATAGATTTCTAAAAGAAACCTTTTCAAACTTTGTAAAGTTTATTTTCAAGTGAAAGCTAAAATAATTGTGATATTTGATATCATCCTTCTTCATGTGGGTGTATAATTAAATTAGCTTTGTTAACAAAATTTAAGAGCTCTCTTGCGAAAGTTCCTTTTACTATTATAAATTATTAAATCTAGGGTAAATAAATTTAGAACCCATAACATCCTGAATGTTTTATTTGTAATATAAACAATTATATTAGATCTGCTCTGGATTGCAAATTTGCAAGTTTGCAATTGACATTAAGATCTGGTCTGATCTGGACTTGGTCTGGTACCTAATTTGCATTAACTGACATGTACTTGCCTTCCACTTAACTTCCGGTTCTTTCCATTTGTATAGAAGGCGATGCCTCCTCGGCAGCATTGATTCAGTTTCAGTCCAGCAAGGATAACAGCCCCCAAGGCGCAAAAGGTGCTTCGGATTTCCTCAACCTAACCTAAGTCTCATGCGGGCTTTAGAAAAGGCAGATCCACAGTCGACCAGATCTTTTCCCTCCGAATGATCATGGAAAAAGGGATGGAATTTAAAGTGCCAACACACCACCTCTTCATTGATTTTAAAAGTGCGTACGACAGCATTGAACGTCCAAAGCTGTACCAGGCAATGGAGGAGATGAAAATACCCTCCAAACTCATCAGACTAGTCAAAATGACAATGAAGGAGGTGACATGTGTGATCCGTGTTCAGTCTGATATGTCCCCTGAATTTGGAACAAGCAAAGGGCTGAGGCAAGGTGATGCTCTTGCCTGCCTCCTTTTTAATATAGCCCTCGAAAAAGCAATCAGAGACTCTGGCATTCAGATAACGGGCACAGTATACAACAGATCGGTCCAACTGCTTGCATATGCCGACGACATAGATATTATTGCACGATCCCTGCCTCAACTGAAGAGTGCCTTCCTCTCACTCCAGAAAGCTGCATCGTTAATAGGTCTCCAAATAAATGAAACCAAAACAAAATATATGTTTGTTGGAGGTGCCGCTGGCCCCCCAGGGGAGGACCTTCAAATAGGTCCGTTCTGCTTTCAGAAGGTGAAGGAATTTTCCTACCTTGGCTCTCAAGTCAACTCCTCCCATAGTATTTCGCAGGAAATAAGCAAAAGGATCATGGCTGCCAACAGGTGTTACTACGGCTTGGTAAAGCACATGAAAAGCAAATTAATCTCCAGGAAGTCAAAAATTATATTATATAAAACGCTCATACGCCCAGTACTAACATATGCCTCCCAGACCTGGACTATCTCCAAAAGGGACGAAGACAATCTCCTTGTTTTCGAAAGAAAAATTTTAAGGAGAATTTTGGGGCCCTTGAGGGAAGGAGGTGTGTTCAGAAGAAGGAAAAATAGAGAACTATATGAATTGTATGGTGAGGCAGATGTGGTTCGGGTAATAAAATTGAACCGATTGAGCTGGGCGGGGCATGTGGCGAGGATGCAGGTGAACGACATACCAAGGAGATTACTCGAAGGAGAAATCGGAACGTCTCGGCGAGTCGGCAGACCTAAGCTGAGATGGCTGGACGGTGTGACCAACGACGCGAGGAACCTATTGGGAGTTCGCAATTGGAAAGCGGCTGCAACTAATCGCGATTCATGGATTAGGCTCATTGAGGAGGCCAGGACCCATTAGGGTTGTAGTGCCAATTAGATAGATAGATAGATAACCTAAGTCTCATAAAATGTCTTTAAAATTCTTGTTTTCTTCAAACCCATTTATCCCTTTCTACCACACGGGATAATTATCTTCTTCTGACGGCCCAAAACATATTCCTTAGACACCCGTTGCGATAGTCCCCAACTGTCCTTCCCCCATATCATTTTCCCTATAGATCCTGCATTACCATTGATCAATCCTCCCTCTCGTATTTCCGATTCTTTTCGACTCGCGTCCGGAAGTAATTACCTCCACTTGCAGATATCCCAGCGTAGCAACACAACAACACTTATACTGACAACACCCAGCATTCACTCAATACAACGTAGAAAATGTTTGATATGTGCATTTAACTTAGTTTAGCGTATCCATTAGCAAACTCTAGCATATCAATACATTTTTATAGCATGTACAGTCTTTCAGGTTGCGTGGTTTTGGTATTATAGCCATACCAAAGATCTATCTAAACACTTTCTAAAAAGCATTTTAATACTCTTTCCGGCATTTTAATGCAATTACTAAGTAGTTACAATAATGGTGATTATTATTATTATTATTATCAAAACGGGTGCCCAAAAGGCGCGGGACCTAAGCCTATGTGGCTCTTATCCCCCCGATACCCCCCGTAACCCCTTAATTAATCTCCCCCGGTAACTTGCCGGTTAATCTGCAATATCTCAAGATATCCCCAAACTCCAACTCGCCCAGGCAATCCTGCGAGAGTGGTGTCCTCCCAAATATACGAAACCTAGTTCCGGCGAAACGGGGACACTGACATAGGTAGTGAAACACCGTTTCCCTAACTCCGTCATCACAATTCTGACAAATGGGACTCCGTGTCCTCCCTATGTTAAACAAGTGACTGGACACCCAAGTGTGTCCAGTCACTATTCCTACCAAGGTCCTCAAACCCGTCCTACTAAGAGACAGGAGATACTCCGAGATTCCCTGCTTGCTTGCCTTTATAAATCTTTTGGCTTGGAGGCACCCCTGCGTGTCCCCCCAGCGTTTCTCCAAAGCTCTCGTCTCCCAAAGTCTAATCTGTTTGTCGCGAAACGTCTTTGTAACGGCCAGGGCTGGTTCAGGACCATAAAATGGTAATGACGATCCCTCCCTGGCCAGACGATCCGCCCTCTCATTGCCCTCTATTCCCGCATGTCCGGGTATCCAATAGAGATGCACCTTACCCCTCCGAGCCAAAGCGTTAAGCCTTCTCCTACATTCTCCCACTAATTTCGAACTCCACCACGGCTTACTCAAAGCCCTTAGTGCGGCTTGACTATCAGAGAAGATCCGCACTTCCTTAAACTCTCCTAGCCACTCCCCCACAAGATGGCAGCATTCAATGATGCCATCCACCTCAGACTGGAAAGCAGTGGCCAAACCACCTAAGGCCACCGAACTCCCTCTATCCAACTCCTGAAACCATGTTCCCGCCCCCGACAGGCCAGTACCCTCCTGCCTAGAGCCATCTGAATAGCAGCGAATAATACCGCTGCCCGACTCCGTTGGCCTCGTGAGGTTATCATCCCCTATACTGCCAATCGTAATCTCATAATCTCTCTCAAATCCCCATTTCTTGCTCGTCTCATCAAGTTTGGATAGCAGAAATCGGTTCACTCGCCAAATTTCGTCCTCGATCTTAGTGTGATCCCGCCGGAAGATTCTCACCCATTCTCCCTTGCACCTCATTCTGAGGTACCCTTTCATTGGCTCTCCCTCAACATACTTACAAAGATCTACAATTTTTTTTTTTTTTTTTGTAGCATTTCTCCGGGAAAATTCATTTAAGGAGTACTTTGAGGGGAGAGGGCGGTGGGTGTCCTTTAAAGTGCTATTTCAATTTATTATACAATTCTATCATCTAAATAATATTAATTATAATTAAATATGTTGTTGAAATTCCGAGTTAGAAAAAAAAATTGGATTACCACAAGTGCATTTTTACTAAAATGTATTTTTCAGTCTTTTGGTATTTTTTTTTACTTTCTTGCAATTTATCTCAAAAATAACTCTGACGATTTTCTTCAAACTTGTTATATCAACTACTCATACAATTATCTACAACTTTTATTTAAAACATTTCTCTGGGAAAAATTCATTTAAGGGCACTTTTGGGATAGGGTTGGGGGTTATGTTTTTCTCTATAGTGCTAATCACAGTTGATTATACAATTCTACCATCCAAATAGAATTAATTAGAAATAAATAGATGACCAAAATTCCGAGTTTTAAGAAAATAAGTACTGAATTTTTTTTTTTCAGTTTTCGACGAATTCCAACGAATTTCATCAAGTTTGGTACATAAACTATAAAAATTTGTCAATTACAATTTTCAAAACTGGAGTAAGAGAAAGTTGTATCAGTGTTTCACACTAGATTTTCTTTTTTGTTTTCAGTTCCCTGCGATTTGCTCCATGAAATCACTGACGGATTTTATAAAATTTGATAAATATATACTAACTATACATATAGAGGTCTGTCATTTCTGTTTTAAACTTTTTCCGAGATTATTTATAGAAGATTACGAGGAAATTATGCCGGTAGTACCACTTTACTGCGTTCCTCAGAAAAATCATTTTATTTAATTTAAATTCTCCCCATTATTTAGTAATAATTAAAAAGCTTATTAAAGAAAAATTGCCAATTTTTTTTAACTATTTTAAACTGCAGTGAGAGAAAGTAGTTTAATAGCAACTTTTCATCCTCAAATAATTGAGTTAAAGAAGAGAACTTACAAATACTTAAAACGGATGGAACAAACTATCAAGTGTGCATTTTATAAACACTTCAGTTAGTAATATCTTTCGCGGTCTCTTGAGGGAATAAGTTTCCATGGCAATATAATATTTAGACTTATCTGACTTAGAGTGTTATTTGTTGAATTTTCTCAAGCGTACTTAGTTATTTCTGGTTATAGTGGTAATGTTTTTGTGGATGATTGTATTAGGCTATATACTGAATAAATTTTGTTAATTATTTTAGAGCGGGTTTCTCAAAAGTAGCGTTTGAATTTTTAGATGGTTGGAGAACGCTTAGCTGTATTTTGTAGAACGATTTCAAAAGTTCCATTGTTACCTTTTAATACGCTCACTTCACAGACAAACAGGTAACACTTTTAATTGAAATATTTTCCAAAAAAAAATGATTCGTTCATTGTTACTGGCACTTTCTTTTGAACTAAAATATACCATGATTAAGAGCCTTTTTAAAAAATTTAAATATTTTTGTCGAAATATAAGTTTCAGTTAAAGATTTCCCAATATGAAAAATTATGAACAAATCGAATATAATTTATTCAAGAATAAATTCATTTGAAGTCGTTATAAATTATTATTGCTATATTTAATTTAGAATTGATTACCTTTTTTAAAAAATCAATGTTTACAATTACAATTACTCTCGTTTTGTTCCATATACAGAAGTATTAGAAAATAAATATAGTTAATCAAGTTTTGGAAATAAAATATAATTTATTGCGAATTACAGTGTAGCAATGTAATACTGTAATTTATTGAATATAACTCTGAATTGACAAATATAATTCTATCATAATGTATCCAGTATATTTATTTATACACCTCTCCGTCTATATAAAGTCATTTTTAATTATCATAATTTAAATACATTTGCTGATATATATTCAATGATTTTTACTATCGCTTACTGCTAGTAAGAGGAAGTATTGTAATCGTGTGAAATTTTCGATATCGAGTTTTCAACGGAGATATCCGTTTTCAGGTCCTCTGAGTCCAAAAAAAATGGTTTTTAGCAAATGGTCTGTGTGTGTTGTATGTATGTAAACATCATAGCTCAAAAACGAAAAACCGTAGAAATTTGAAACTTGATATTCCATTTAGGTAACAACATCGCATCTGACAGTACGTTATCTGTCAAAATTCCTCAACCGAAAGTACCACTTTACTTGATTTTTGTTGTTTTTTTTTTTTTACGTTTATGCGTTTTTCTCAAAAATGGCTCCAACAAATTTTTTCAAACTTGGTATACCAACTACACATACAAAGAGCTACAACTTTTATTTGAAATATTTCTCTGAGAAAATTCATTTAAGGACAGCTATGGGGGAGAGGTGAGGCTAGGTTTTCATCTGAAGTGCTATTTCAGTTTATTAAACAATTCTATCATCTAAAATAGTGTTAATTAGAATTGAATCTTTTGTAGAAATTCCGAGTTTCAAAAAAAATCGGATAACCAGAAGTGCGTTTACATTACCACTTTACTAAATGATTTTTTTCACTTTTTCGCGATTTTCTCAAAAATTTCTCCGACTTAAAACATTTCTCTGGAAAAATTCATTTAATGGCACTTTTGGAGGAAGGGTGGAGTTATGTTTTTTCTCAAAAACGCTATCCTAGTTAATTTTACAATTCTATCATCCAAACAAAATTAATTAAAAATAGATGGCCAAAATTTCGAGTTTTAAGAAAATTAGTAAACCGGAAGTGTGCTTTTACCGGACAGTTTTTTTTAGTTTTCGACGAATTTCAATAAATTTGGTACACAAACTATAAAATTTGTTAATTATACATTTGAGAACTGGAGTAAGAGAAAGTTGTGTGTGTGTTTCACACCAGATTTTTTTTCTTTTAATTAAACTCAGAAAAAAAAAGTGTTGTGAAACACTACAGCAAATGTCACACAACAATATTAATTATACATTTTTTTTTAAGTTGGAAAATTTTAATAAATTTACAATTGCTCTTAACTATTTAGGTGGTCAGAAGCTTAGCTGTATCCAGTAGATCGGGTCCAAAAGCCAACATAGTGGTGGAGAGCGCTATATTACATCCGTTAGCTTTAGAATCGGATCACTGCATACAAGACTCTGATGAAAAACTGTGATCTAAGCCCAGAAATAGTGTTGTGCAATGTAAAAGTACTTAGATTCTTAGGCTACGGCTAGATGGACGGATTTTAACGAAGGCTTTCTTACGAAAATTAACCGAAGTTTTATGACATGAAGCCCCTGGCTAAACTGTACGATAAATAATGCAATTATTAACGCGTTAAATGAAGTAGATTTCCCAGTGGACCGGCTGGTATGATCGATTTTAAACATAGTACAGTAGGTTTCATCAGTAGAGTTCCACAAGCATTTTGCCGAAATACTTTGTTCAAAAAGTATGGCAAAGCTTTATACATTGGTAGTAGTTATTTTGTTAATGGTTGTAAGGCAACGACATAGTAATCTCCAATGACAGCTTCACACACACACTTAGCCACGCGTCGTCTATTTTTTTTTTTTGTTTCGATTTTTAAATTCTATATCAGAGAGATCATGTAAACATCTGTGCTTTTGCACCTCAAGAATTAATACTTCGCTGTCACTGTAATAATCCATGTTATATGCACCAAAATAATAGGATATATAAAATATACCAAAATTCAAAAGCGAGTACAAGGGAAGCTATACAAACAGAACGGCAACCTCCGTTTCGTTGTTTTCCATCCGTCTAGCCAATCATACTGCGTTATTTCTCGATGAAGTATGGGCTCGCATCCATCCTTCTGCGTTATGACCTTGAAAACGCGTGTCTGTCTGTATCTACTTCGTACGATAATTTCAGAAGCGTCTAGCGATTTCTCCTACTGTCAGCGTAGTCTATATTTCTTGCGTTATTTAACGCAAGCCACAGCCTTAACTCCTTTCATATCCACTAAATATCAATTCTTCCTGGGGAAAAAAAAAATTCACATAAAAGTGATAGGCATTATAATTAGAGCATTAACTACTTTAAGGAAAATCACTCAATAGTAGCGTTTGGATAGGTAGATAGTTTGGAAAGCTTTTCGCACTCAGGGGACCACAAAAAATGTATTTTTAGATGAAAACTCAGTGTTGAAAAATTTGACCAGAAACGCAATACTCCACTCTTACCAGGATTAAGTGAAAAATTGAAATTCTACACTACATCCTCATATCTCTCTCTCACTCTAGCTGGAAATTAGAATGAATAAATAAATAAATACAGCTGGGGTTTAGAATAAATAAAATAAATAAATAATAAAAAATTATCTTTCAAAAGATTTAATTTGCGTGTTTTATTTAGTAATTCAGATTTACAAATAATTATGTATTAAACTTCACTAATTAAATTTCTCCTAATTAAAAGTACATCTGATTTTAATTAATATATATTTAAACAAAGTTTATTCTACTTATTTACATTTGTGTTGAACAAATTGAATCAGATATAAATTTCAAAATTATGTATTTGTTATGTTTAATAACTAAATTTAAAAAAGAAATAGGATTGTTATGTTATTGTATGTAAAATGTTATTATAATCTTCTCTTATTATTTTTCATATTCAATTAAAAAAAATAATTTGCTAAACATTGTGGATTCTACAGACATTTACTTTATTAATATGACATACTATACGTCATAGGGGCGGGTGTTGGTGTAGTGGTTATGAGCATGGACTTGTAAGTGGGAGGACCCCAGTTCGAGTCCCGTGTATAACTGCTAAATTTTATATTGGTATGAAAAATGTTAACAGTAAAATAGGAGCTTCCGCCCCCGTCCACGACACCTAATTTGGTAGTTGGACGTTAAGCCCGCCTGAAAAAATAGGCATTAATTTACTATACGTCATAAATGGTTGTTAGACGGAAAAACCTAAGAGATCTAACATAACATAAAACCAATTTTCTGTCATTTTACATTTGTGCGCATGTGTGTGTGTGTGTGTGTGTGTGTGTGTGTGTAATAGGATCCGAAGAGAGGTATTTAAAGCAGAGAGAGAGAGAGACAGGAACCCTTTCTAGTTTACGCGAGACTAGAGTGGGAGAAACTGTTTAAATACAGCTGTGTCAGCCATAAGGGTTGTCTACAGACAGTCGTGCAGCAGAGTTCATACAGCAGTCACAATGCGTCATTAACCTTTCTCTTTACCTCTCACTACTATTTTTTATATTATAGTATAAAGTCCAGGCAGTTTGTGCTACTTTTCGATTATACAGTGTTCACCCATACTTCTAGTTTATTTATCTATACAACCCATTTTCTCTCCTTCTCAAACCCATTACCATTTGTAATGTTTTGACCCATTTGACCCATTTGCTGAACCCATTACCAGTTGTATGTGCCAGCAAAACAAAAAATGCAGAAAAAAAAAATTGCAGAAATTTCAAACATAATAATTAGTTTAATTGTATGTTAGTGTGGTTTTTGAACAAAATCAGTCAACCGGAAATAACACTTTACCCGAATGGTTTTTTGCTTGCAATTTCTCTCAAATATGGTTCCAAACAATTTTCTTTAAACTTGGTATATTAACTACACATATAATGAGCTATAACTTCTTTTCTTTATTCGTAATATTTCTCTAAGAAAACTCATTAATTTAAGGGGGGAGGGGTTCCGGTGGAGGTTAGGTTTTTCTTTTATGTAAGTCTGGACACGAAATTCTTTCTGATTATTGTTGTGGTGGTTGGTTCCACAGAGCTGGAAAGCATCAGAGACATTTTCCGTGATAGCCTGCTTCATTTCGTGGTCATCGACCGGTTTCGGGCGTTCGCCCATCTTCAAGATGCGTTTTTCAGACAGTGTGACAACACAGATTTGCTCATTTTTTTTTTTATTTTTAAACTCTGTTGCTGTTCCAACATTCCAACCACAGAGTTTAAAAATTAGACCCCCACGTGTTGTTTCCATTGTAAAGAAAATTTGCACTACCCTTGACGTAGTTTAAGAGTTTAGTTTTAATACAGTTAAAAACACCAGTTAGTGTGTAAACTAAATTTGCTCTGTGCAAAGTCTGTGATGTCACACTGTCTGAAAAACGCATCCTAAAAATGGGCGAACGCCCGAAACCGGTCGATGACCACAAAATGAAGCAGGCTACCACGGAAAATGTCTCTGATTCTTTCTAATTATGTTGAGTATTTTTAGTCGTGATTATAGAATAATAGACTAGATTAGATTAGATTAGATTCTATGGGGGGGGAGTGGCTCTTCAGCCTGCACCACCGCGACCCCTATGGGTCTATTGTGGCACCTCCTAAGTTGGACACCCCTCTCCAGCCCTGTCCTTTGTCGAACTGTGGAGTCTGGGGAGGCTCCCAGATGGTTAATTTAAAGCACCTGCCCTCAGAGCACCCTCTCGAGCCCTGTCAGCCTTAATAGATTTAATAGCCCCGATCGGAGCCCCTGGTTGAGGCTTGCAGGCGCCAGCTTCTCCTCTCCAAAGAGGCAGCCGTACTAGTCCCTCGCACTGACATAGCACGTGCAATACTGTTTACACTTCTTCCTGACAAAAACCTACACAGGCTATCCGTTGCCAGGCACATGCATCGCTTGTGATGCGATGCATGTGCTTATAATAGACAGATAAACATTACTGCAATAAATTCATATAAAATTCGTAAAAAAAAAAAAAATGTTTAATGAATAGATAAATAAACGAAGAGAGAAAAAAAAAAAACACTCACACAAACGCAGTTTAATTTTTGTTGATTAAAAAAACGCATATAAATTAATTAGAATATCATAATGTTTAGGATTCTGTCAACAAATTAATTTATATCTAAACAATTCTCTTCACAACATTTGAATGAATGATGATTCTTCTCTTCTTTTATTTTTTTGTACCCCATGTAACTTTTATTAAAAAAAATAAATGTAAAGTCATAAACTTTAATTAAATAAATATGAAAAAAAAAAAATAAATAAATAACATTTATCTGAACAGAAGTTTTTTTTTTTTTTTTGTTACATTTACTATAAATGAACATTATTTTCCATTAAGAAAATGAAAGTGGGTGGCAAAAAAATGAAAGAAAAAAATGTAAATAAAAGAAGACTGAAGCAGTATTTTTTAGAATTTTTATTATTATTTTTTTTTTCTTAATTTATTTACTCATTTACTTTTCAATTTTGAAATTATGAAATTGAGCTTTGAGCATTACAATCAGAGAAAGATGTATGAATGTTTGGCATTAATTATATTTATTTATCCATTATTTTACGTACCTTAAAGTAAATTTTCGCCCACTTTTCTACTGAAAATATAGATAAAACTTAAGAAAATTCTTGCTTTAAATCCTGTTAGAGCAAATTAAAGTGATTATTAATCTGGTTCTTATTTGGTGTTTAGTGAATGTGGTTAACTAATACACAAGTTAAAACCACTTTATCCCTGTTTCTCGTGTCACAATGACGTGACAGTGAATGTTTACTATAACTAACTAACATGATTCCTCATGACAAGGATTACTTCTAAAAAAAAAAAAAAAACGGGACATAGAAAAACTATAAAAGAAAGAAAAATAGTTCGTTTCTTTTTTTTTCTTTTTTTTTAAACAAATGACAATCATATTTCAACGAGCTATATTGTAAAAGGAGCGTGATCTTTAACTTTATCACGCACCCTATAATACCTTACCTTAGCCGACATACCGCACAGAAGATGTGATTGGTAACTGGCGCGCCAACAAACCGTTACCTTAAAAGATATTTTATATAGATAATATTTTATTGTTTAAGATAAACTTGTACAATGAGTCTAGTATATACAAGTTTACATATTAAGAAAAAAAAAAAAGAAGTAAATTATGAAAAACAGAACAGAAACAAAATAAACAATTCTTCTGAAAAATATACATACTGTAACATTAAAATAATAATAATATTAATAAATAAGAAATGAACCAATCTTTTTAATATAAAACCAAGAGTACAGACTTAACAGTAATAATGAGACAGTATCCAGAGATAATACACCTTTACATTTTTTTATTTGGTTCTTAAGTGGTTTTTCTAATGGTGTTTAAGATAAACAAAAACAAAGAATTTATTTTTTGAATGCTGTCTAAATTCAGCAAGCGATCTAATTGGGCGTCACTCTCAGATTCTGTTAAATAGTGTTTTAAAAACTTTTCACGGTTACTATAGTTAGCCTGACATTCTACCAGCAGATGATTCAACGGATTTAAAATTATTTGTTGACAAATTGGGCAGTCTTGATCGGATGTTATGTTGAGGAGAGAACCTTTGAAGAACAATTTTATCATATTGTCACCACTGAGCCTCAATTGACTAACTATTCTTAATTTTTCGAAGTTAATGTTGTATTTCAAATAGGTTTGTGGTTGGTAATAGTTGAAGTCAGTTACACGTCTGTATATGGAACTAAATTTTGAATTAAGAGCCCGATCTATATCTTTACTAAGTGAGGTGTTTAGTAGTTTATCAACTACATCATTTGAAATAAAATCACTGTCCATTGTATGAAAGATATGTACGTCACCTAATGATTCCCCCCAGGATCTAACCATTGACACCCAGTTGTATTCATTGCTATAATGATCATTGGTATCCAGGGAGCATAAAGATCTGAAACATTGTTTCGGAAGCCTATTTTCAGGAAGAGTGAGTAATTTTATCCAATAATTAATGGTTCTTTTAAAAACAAACGAACTTAACGGAGCTCTACCAGTTTCAAGCCTTATCAGTGAGGGGTATACTGTGGCCAGTAAAATAAACTTTTTAGAAATTTAGTTTGTGCTGTTTCCAACACATCCAAATACCTTAAAGCCCACACCTCAGAATAGTATAAAGTTGTTGATGCTACCATAGAGTCAAATAGAGCCATTTTTGTTTCCCAAGCGTCGCTTTTGCTCTTTATTAAAATGTCCCTAACTTTAGCGCCGGCTATTACCCACTTTTGTAGAAAAAAATCTGAAGCGGCTTTAAATTTTCCACTCGCAGAAAAGGGGACTCCCAGATAAATATAGCTTTTACAATAATCTAACTTTAAACCCCTATAAAACAGCGGCTTCAATCGCTTTAATCTGGGTGACTTATGGAACACTAAAACTTTTGTTTTTTGGGAATTTATTGATAAACAATTATTAGAACAATACTGATCCAAGAGTTTTAAATTTTTCTGTGCATCGTACCAGGAGTATCCAAATATTACCAGGTCGTCTGCGAACAAGAGCATATTAATCTGAGTTGAAGCAGTGAGTTTAATTCCGTTCGCTTCATTTTCTTTAAAATAAGACACTATATCGGCCAAAAATAAAGAGGACCGGACTAAGACTCTCCCCTTGTAACAAACCAGTAGATATTCCTATTTCTTCTGATAATTCATTTTCCAACTTAATCTGCATTACGGCACTGTCGTAAAGGGTCTTCATAATTCTAATAATTTTTCCAGTTACACCCATTTTGAAAAGTTTATCCCACAGTAAATCATGTTGAACCCGATCGAACGCTTTCTTAAAATCCACAAAAGTCGCATAAATATATGCTCCTTTTTTCTTCAGATTTATGGTAACAAGCGACATCAGAGTAAATACATGGTCAAGACAACCCCTTCCCTCCCGAAAGCCAGCTTGTTCTTCTGGCAGAAAGCCCCAAAATTCAGCCCAACTTAGAAGCCTACGAGCTAGAATGCTAGTAAAAAGCTTTGTTATATTATTCAAAATAGCTATTCCCCGGTAATTATCAAAATCCTTTTTGTCCCCTTTCTTGTAGATCAAGCTTAATTTAGATTTAGACCAAGATTTAGGAACGGTTTCTTGAACTAGAATAGTGTTGTATAAATTTAACAAATAATGTTCCCATTCAGCAGAGAGGCTCTTGTAAATTTCATAAGAAATATTGTCAAATCCTGGAGTTTTGTTTTCCCTGCAACTCTAATTGCGAATTGTAATCGTCTAAAGTTATAGGATCATCCAAAAAAGGATCGGCTACTGAAAAAAATAATGTATCCGATAACAATTTCTCACCGAAAAGTTTTTTGTAATAAACAGACCAATTATCTAAACCTATCTCATTAATTGTCGGTTTGTAACCTTGACTGATTTTATAGCTTTCCAAAACTGGGAGCTGTTTTTAACATTTCGAATATTTTCTAAAAATAGGATATGATTTTCTTTTTTCTTCTAATTGATTAAATTTCTATATGAAGATCTTTGAACAATATAATTTTCAAGGAGTTTAGGATGTTTATGTT
>JAAEAF010001883.1:0-188998 GCA_011037195.1 Triatoma infestans
ATGTCGTAGAGTTGCTTGGACCATCGTTTTCTATCAGTGAATAGTACCCAAGGGGGATAATACTGAAGAAGCCATATCTAGGAGCCCGCGGCCAATCTTCTCTATTGGAAGATATGTGAGAGACACTAAATATATAGATATGTTTATGTTCGGTCTTCAGGGGGGAAAAACAAAGAAAGGAAAATTCAGTTTTAGCTTAAAGAAAAACTTAGTAATCGAACATTATATTTCTCTAATAATATAAGAAATAACCAACGCTCGACAGGCACTGATAATAAAGAGAAATCTATTATTTACAATAATTATTAGTTTAAAATTATTTATTACATTAAAATTAAACGGAAATCTCAAATTCGAGATTCTATACATTTCCGAATCAGACAGAAGTTCAGTTTTCACCAAAAAATAAAAAAATTAAATTTTTTTGGTGGTCTTGTGATCTGCATCAACAGGTACTCTCTTTACCTCTCATTTGCAGGTCGGCAATGCACTGAGAAGGCTCCGGGCGCAAAATGACGCGCCTTAAATTAAAAAAAAAAAAAATTAAAACTAATGATGCAACTCAAGTTAGTTGTTGTAAAGGTAAAATATTACGGTAACTCTCTCATTGCTACAGCTCAATTATCTGCAGACTGGGAAGCCCATTAAAACTGAAGTCTCAGTTTCATCTAGTAACTTCTACTAAATTTAATTATTTACAGGAAAATTTAACATTTAAGCGGAAAACACTAATTCTATATAATAGCAGAACTCTGTTTTTGTTTTTTCGGGGACTTGAATAAAATTAATATAAATGAAATTCAATTTTTATGTAAATTAGCTGTTCTTGTTTTTTATACACATATTAACATCCGTTTTGTATAGCCTCTGCCAGAAAGACCATCTGGACCACTCTGTCCACATGTTTCAAAATCACGGTGGGTCACTAAAAATAGGATGATAAAAATATGAGAACTATTCAGTCGGAAATTGAGATTATTTTTTTTTGTTTTTTAGCGTTGTAGCTATCCAGCCATTACTTTGTGTTTTATTTGGTTTGAAGTGAATCATCGTATTAAAAATTTATTTTTATTATTTACTTAATTATTAATTTATATGTTTGGTTTATATTTTTTAAAATTTCTAAATAATTGAATAGAGCTTTTAGTATTTTATAAAGTACATGTAGTAAACTTTTTCTCTGCCTGTTATATTTTTTGCATGTCATAATCACATGTTCCTGATCCACTCTTTTTCATTGCATATATTACACAAGTCTGATTTTTTTTGGCCAATTCTTGCTAAGTATGCTCCACATGGTTCGATATAATCCTATTTATTGTTTTGATATGTTTTCTTGACTGGGATAGATTCTAAAACCAGGGTAATTGAGGATAAGCTTTTAATTTTAACATTTTGAATAGAAATAGGAAAGTTGGGGAACTTCCGACATATTTTTGCTAATTCCTTTTATGCTTAACAATTCTTTTCGCACCAACCCCATCAAAACTTCGCTACATTCTTGATTCACAAACTATTCAAAGAAAACTGCAGAGAAATAGCAATCATCTATAACCTATGACAGTGCCATCAATAATGATTGTACAATACTAATTCCTATTGTACAAAATAAACATCGCTGATGCTTTTGTACCTTCTTCTCCTATATTATAAGATTGAATTTTCAAAGCAATTTAAATTAAGACATAACGAATGATATTCTGAGAAAAACAAATAAAAACCTGCAACTTGTTAATAAAAATAATTAAAATTCATCCTTTTCTCTGTACATTATTGTTGCGTCGGTTTGTTTGTACGCCCAGCTGTCCCCAGCCATCCACCTTGTCCCCGTACCGCTTGGTGAAAGAAGCCGCGCAAGGATTGCGGCAGCTCCTGAATGATCTCCTCGCCAAACGAAAGAGCAACCAGCTCTTCCCCCAATGCGCCCTTGGCCTTCAGCTCTGGTGGATGATGAATTCTTCGCCTTCCTTTACCAAACGGAACCTTATTTTCAGGCCGCCAAACTTCCGGGCGATATGTCAGAAGAGCTCTTCTTGGCGGCCGCCCGCGCGTGGAAGCTATATGTGTGTGTGTGCGTGTCCCTTCTCAGAAGTCTCTAACTACGCCTTCCTTCCCCTTTTTTATGGAAAGGGTCAGCTTCCTCCCTCACCCCATAGTATCCCTGCTCCGCCTCCTCTCTCTCCTTTTCACCGTATCCGTTCCCGCATCACACCATCAACCTTCTTTCTCCGCTACTTCCGCTTCGCCCATCCGGCCAAGCCGTGTGTTCCACTTCACTTTTCCTTCTTCTGCTGGTTGCGATAACTTGTGTTGTGTTGTAATTCTCCTTATAGTTCTTGTCTCCCTACACGCGTCCGTTCGCCTTGTGATCAACATTACTCATTTGTGAATAGTAGGAAATCATCTCTCCACGCCATCACCTTCACGAGGATATATAGTTTGCGTCTTAGCGGACTCGCCATCACCCGCCACTTCAACAACAGCGTCATCCGCTTCTGCAGGGCGCTCCAATCCCTTTATCTGAGTTCCTTTCTTTCGCCACACACACCCGCACTCACAAATGCACACACCCACACTCACACATGCCCACGCGCCACACCTTTCTTTCTCTGTCCGCTTGTCGCCTCATCATCACTTCTTTGATTCACCACTCACCGTCACCACAAGGGTAAGTCTCGTCTTTCTTTATCTCAGTTATTCTTTTTACAGTATTATTCATTTGTGTAACTCATCCGCTGTTCGCCACCTGCCTTGGGTGTCTGTCGCGCCGACAATTATGTCCCTTAGAAGTAGTTAACCAATTTTAGGGCACGCAGGATCCATAAGATAGTTCTCTAGTGTGGACAGAACCTTTAGAAGACTGTTTCAACTTTTTAGAGGTTTCTTACTTAGAGTTTGCAATTTTGATGATTAATTTAGAGTCTGTTTCTAGTTTCATTTACAGTTTTTAATAAATTTTCTCTATTGCACAATCGTTTCTGCTATTGATTTATTGATAATTAAGAGAGAATTATTACAATAATTTTAGGAATATTGCGAAATGGCCTTAGTTAGTTATTTCTATTGTAAATCTTCAATTAAATTAATTTTCTTACTTACTCAAACAATAAAAATTGATGGAACTAATAAAATTCTGTAAAAATAATTTTCATTTAATAGAAAAAAAAACACTGTTTAAACGAAGAAAAGTTGTTTTTCTTCAAAAAATAAACATGCCAAAATTAAAGAATGAGTTTTATTGAAAATGATTTAGAGCAATAATTAAATTAAAAATGTTTGTTTTATTTGTAAACAATCAATAATTTTATGTTTTTTTGGGATTTTTTATTTTATTTAAAAATCTGTTGTGAAACACTCACAGAGTTTCTTTCACTGCAATTTTTCACACTTCTGATTTATTATTTATTATTTATATGGTTATTACTTAGTTACAAATTTTCACAGATAACTAAAAATACATTTGTATGTATTTGTGCATCCGAAATAGAATATACAAATCGTTACTTCCGGTAAACCTATTTTTTTCAAACTAGGAATTAACTCGTTCTAACATTAAATTGTTATTAATATGTAGATGATAGAATCGTATAATATAGAAACGCCACTTTGGAGGAAAGCAAAATGTCGTCACATATCCCCACCCCCAAAACATGCCTTGAATGAATTTTCCCCTGAAAAATGTTTCAAATAAAAGTTATAGCTACCAAGCTTAAAGAACAATCCTAGGAGTTTTTTTTTTTTTTTTTGAGAATATCGCAAAAAAAATATCGTTTCAGTTTAAGTGTTAACCGGTCGACCGATTTTGACCAAAAACGCTATTGTCGCAGTCCTATTGATTGAACCTACATGAAATTAGAACAGCTTCCCGTGATTTTCCGTTTTTGTGTAATGGTGATCTCTCTCACACACACACACCCATATATATATTATATGAATAGAATAGAATCGGGGGGGGGGCGCCTCATCACACGGCACCTACAAATGAGGATATAATATATTAATAGAGAAATATATATATATCCAAATTTTAACCAGCGCTAAATAGACTAAATTTAAATAACCAGCGCTCGATAGGTACTGATAATAAAACAAATCTATTATTTACAATAATTATTATTTTAAAATTATTTATTATATTAAAATTAAACGGAAATCTCAAATTCGAGATTCTATACATTCAGACAGAAGTTCAATTTTCACCAAAAAAAATTAAATTTAACTAAAATAAATAGTACCAGGGGACCTCAAAATGGAGCGAATGATTTTCATTAAATTTTGTATACTATCTCATACATAAGGGAAGGGATTAGCTCAGTGGTAGCGCGCTGGACAAGCGCGGAGGTCTTGGGTTCGAGTCCAGCTGCTGCCCTTAGATTTTTCCTTCCTAGGAGCCTGTTACAGCTCACTGTGCGGTGATGGACAGTGTAGTCTGTAACGAGAGAACACTGCCCGGAGGCCGGCAAGGCACTGAGAAGGCTCCGAACTTTAAGATAGTTATATGGGCCCAGAAGGGCTTTGGATAACACAGGGCTCGATCCCTCCCCACAGACAATAAAAAAAAAATCTCATACATAAATAACTATAACTGCTTGAGAGAAGTAAGAATTATATCAAAAATATTGAATGTATATATACTTTTATACATCAAGCAGTAAGATACAGAAGTTTCATACTGACGAATGGTAGTATCATAATATCCCATTTTAAAAATTTATGATTTATACCACTTTATGTGGCATAATACAGCGTTGATTCTGTTCTTTCATTAAAAAGAAATTTTATAAGCAGTACTGAATTCACTTTGGGGCTGGGGGATTCTTCCGGTATTTATTTCAATAGCGATTGTGTAGTAACCTTCCTTAGTTTTTGATTTTTGGAGAAATAAAAATGAAGTAATGATTACTCCTACTGCACATACTGGAAAATTTCAGCTTTTAAATTCCATTTGTTATACAAGAAACATGTTTCGTTTGTGCTATGACATTTTTTATTTTGTATTAATAGTATAATCTTTAATTCTTTGAGTTGATTTCAGCAAGATTTTTAATTTTTGTTTTTTTGTACTATCTCATTTTTGTAATAAGCTCTTCTCTTTGTTTAAGGTACAGTGTGCTATGAAACAAATAAGTAAAGTAAAGTAAAGTAATGCCTATTTTTTTAGGCGGGCTTAACATCCAACTACCAAATTAGGTGTCGTGGACGGGGGGCGGAAGCACCTACTTTAGTATTAACATTTTTTAAACAAATATAAAATTTAGCAGTTATGTGCTGGACTCGAACTGGGGTCCTCCCACTTACAAGTCCACGCTCATAACCACTACACCATATGAAACAAATAAATAAATAATACATAAAACTACTTTTCTGGTTCTTTTTTAACATTTTGCCGGGCAAATTTATTTTTTGGGCGGGTCTTGGGGGAACAGTGGCGTTAAACATTCCACATAAGTTCGATTTCAGTACACTGAACGGTTCTGGCACTTACATAATAATAATATACACCACAATCATCGCTAGAATTCCAAATTTAAAAAAAAAATCTGGTGTGAAACACACACACAACTTTCTCTTACTCCAGTTTTTATAATTGTAATTGACAACAAACCTAATTTACCAAATTTAATGAAATTCGTCAGTGTTTTTATGATGAAAATCACAGAAACTGATAAAACTGTTCAGTAAAAAAGCACTTCCGGTCTTCTGATTTTCTTCAAACTCGGAATTTCAGCAATATATTTAATTCTAATTAATATTTAGATTATATCAATGTGTAATAAACTGAAATAGCACTTTAATGGACAACCTAACCCCACCTCTCCCCCAAAAGTGCTCTTAAATGAATTTTCCCAGAGAAATGTTTCAAATAAAAGTTGTAGAGTTTTGTAAGAGTAGTTGATATAACAAGTTTAAAGAAAATCGTCCGAGTAATTTTTGAGGAAATCGCAAAAATAGTAAAAAAAAAAAAAATAAAACTAGTAAAGTGACACTTCTCGTTGAAGAATTTTGACAGATAACCTACTGTCGGATCCCAAGATGATACCTAAATATTGCATTCCATTTATCCAGGATTTCGAAATTATAAATAATATCCACACATCTGATCATTTTATTTGTTTATTAACTCTGATAAATAATGGAAAAGAAAAACAACTTAATGTGGCATCATACAGCGTTGATTCTGTTCTTTCATTAAATAGAATTTTATAAGCAGTACTGAATTCACTTTGAGGCTGGGGGATTCTTCCGGTATTTATTTCAATAGCGATTGTGTAAGCCAACTGAATGATAATTTTATTACATCTATGTACTTAATTATGAAGGATTGTGGAATGTTTAAATAATAAAAACAGCCAGTACAAGGTCTAGTTCAAAAAACCCTGGTGTAGCTGTGATTGCCAAATGGCAAAAATGAGTATGAGTAAATTTTTAAAACTCTGCTGTAAAAATTCTTTCAGTGCGGAATATCTAAATAGGTATCTGCAATCTAAAACTATGTATAAAAAAGCAATCAATAGTTCTAAGAAATTGTATTATGATAATTTAATTTTGGCAATTAGAAATGTATATACTTCTGAATTCTGGGGGAGCAATTAGGAAATTTTGTAAGAAGAAAGTTAGTAATAATAAGCTAAGTGTTGACGCGCCCTAAATTTAAAAAAAACATAAGCTAAGTATTGAACACTGGGAGAACTTTCACCAGCGGATGTTTCCACGTGTGACTCTTTATTCATAAGTACTGTTAATGCAGAGTTAGATAGCGAAATAACCTTAAACGAGTTGTTAGAGAGTATAAACAATAGTAAAAATAGCAAACCCCCGGTTTTGATCTGATTCCAAATGAGATTTTCAAAATGCTGAACCACCCTTGGTTGTACTATTTATTGAATATGCTAAATAAAATCTGGTTTAATGAGCGAATTCTCAGAGCTTGGGTCTGTATTAAAATGATGCTATTGCATAAAAAAGCTGATCGGTCAGATCCAATAATTATCGCGGCAACGCTTTATGTAATTCAGTAATTAAGATATTTACAAAAATCATACCAAGGGATCAAATGGGATTCAGAAAAGGTATGGGATGCAGAGACTGTATGTTTACACTGTCCTCAGTTATTAATATAAACTTAAGGCTTAAGAGAAGGAAAATATTCGGCATATTCATAGATTTCAAGCGTGCTTTTGATTCCGTTAGTGACTCGAAATTATGGATGAAACTATATCAGATGGGAGTCAGTGCTAAATTAGTCCGCATAATTAAAAATATCTATGCATCCGCCTCAATAAGAATTTCCGATAGCTTAAAACTTTCTAAAGAGATTAAGGTAGCAAAGAGTGTATTGCAAGGAGAAGTTTTGAGTCCCTTACTATTCTCATTATATATATCAAATATTTTGGACTTTTTTCATGAAAGGAAAGCTGAGGGAATTAATATATGCAATAGTGAAGCCGTATTAATGATGATGTATGCTGACGACATTGTGCTATTGGCATCTTCATGGAGGGATGCGCAATTCAAATTGAACTTGCTCGGGGATTATTGTAAAGAGTATGACTTAATGGTAAATTCCAAAAAAACAGTAACAGTACCATTTCATAAAGGGGGCAGACTTGGTAAAGTAAAATTAAAAATTTTATTATGATGATAAAATCATTGAAACAAACAATAAGTTTATTTATTTGGGCGTTCCATTTTCGTCATCTGGACGTTTTCCATCTGCTGGTATTATTTTCTTACGAAATGTTCTGCTGCCAACTCCTCTGTGTTAAATTGGTTAAAATCCTGCAAATCAGATTCTTGGAGTTCAAAAGTTTCATTGTTTGATACTATCTCGCAAGCTAATCTACTTTATATAGCCGAATTTTGGGGTTCGCAAAGTTTAACTCAGGCTGACCGAGGTCAAATTAACTTTTTCAAATTGTTATTGAACTAACCTCTTCATACTCCAAATGCTTACATAAGGCTAGAGTTGTGCAGGTCTCACACCCAACTTAAAATTTTTAATAAAATGTTAGGATGGTGGATTAGTTTGCTAGGGATGTCCAATAACAAACTCCCTAAAATATGCTTTAACAGGCTCCTACAGTTAATTGACAATCAACATATTCCTTTGAACTGAGTCTCCGAGTTGAGTAATATTTGACGATGATAGGAGAGGAAAGGTATGTACCAGTGTAGAAATGTTGATATTATTAAAAATAAGTATAAAGATTTGTTAACTTCTTTTGAAAATAATTTAATCAGTAAGGAGATAGACTTGGTATGCAATGGTACATACAACTTGTATGTACATACATACTTGTATGTACATACAACTTATTACCGTAATATTTGTACATTTGGAATAAAATAGGAATATTTATATTTTAATGTGAATATAAAAAAAATAAGACGGGGCCCAATTACGTTTGGCATATAAAAAGAAGACCTCATTAGATGTTGAAGGCAGAAAGTATGGTGTTCTCGGACCATGTACCCTGTCCAGTTTATTTCAGGGGTGAGATGGACATGGTAGCACATTTCTTATTTTCCTGCCCAATGTTTATTAGTCAAAGAAATAAATATCTGAGGAACTATCTTGCTTTGGATAATACATCAGAGGATTTTTTGCATATTAATGATGTCAGTAAAATAAACAAGATTTATGCATTTTTATAAATAGCTTGAAAGTACGAACGTTATTAATGTAAGCAGTGTCGATTAATAAGTTTATTTTCTTTATTTTTGAAATTGACACTTTTGTTTCTTTTTATTATAAATGTATTATAATGTACCAACTCCATATTGTACGAAATGTTTATATTTTAAACAATAAAAGATGATGATACCTAAATGGAATATCAAGTTTGAACCTTCTACGATTTTTCGTTTCTGAGCTATGCTGTTCACATACACACTCACAAAGACCATTTTCTGAAAGTCCCTTTTTTGCTTTTTTGGGTTCAGGGGACTTCAAAACGGATATTTCCGGTGAAATCTCGATGTCGAAAATTTGACATGATTACAATGCTTCCTCTTACTAAGAGATAGTGAGAGAAAATAAAAATCTGTTATTGTGACTTTACAGAATAGTTTATTGGTGTTCGTTACGACCGCTATACTCAATGTTGTAAATAGGATGTTGAGTTTTGGTCATACAAAAGAACTCTTTTTAAATTTCTACCTACGTTTCGGCAAATTTTTACCCTGAAGAAGGCAATAAATTTGCCGAAACGTCGGTAGAAATTTAAAAAGAGTTCTTTTGTATGACCTAACCTCAACATCCAATTTACAGAATAGTTTATTTAAAGTTTTTTTGAGAGAGGAATTTTCTCGAAAACTACTACAACGATTTCCTTTAAACTTGGAATACTAATTCCATAAATCTAGAGTTATCACTTTTATTTGTAACATTTTTTAAAAAAATTGTTAATAGTGTGGTTCTGAGGATAGTGAAACGTTAAACTCTAAATGTGTTTGTTCAATATTATTGACGCTGTCTGCAAAGAAATCATTTTCTACCTGCCTCTGTTGGTAAGGTGGCACTTGTCACCTCCCGACCCCTTACCCGATACACACGCACACTCACTTCATCAATATTTAATTAGGACAAATGAACGAAATTTGAAATTTAAAGTAAAATTTTTCAGAGACATTACCGCGGTAGCCTGCTTCATTTTGTGGTCATCGACCGGTTTCGGGCGTTCGCCCATCTTCAGGATGCGTTTTTTCAGACAGTGTGACAACACAGACTTGCACAGAGCAAACTCAGTTTACACACTGACTGGTTTAACTGTATTTAAAACTAAACTCTTAAACTAGGTCAAGGGGTATGGTCAGCTGGGTGGGAAAACACGTGTTTGGGTTGTTAAAGGGCAAATTTTCCTTACAATGGACACAACACGTGGGGGTCTAATTTTTAAACTCTGTTGTTGGAGGGAGATTTACTTTACAATTAACTAACCAAAATAAAATATACAATATATAAAATAAATTTAAATTAAATTAAATAACGATTTAAACTAACATCATTTAAAATTAAGCGATTTTTATAATTAAGTTTTTTATAATATGCATTCCAGTCATTATTTCACTTTTTCACACAACATTCACATCCTCGCAAGCATGTATACCTAAATATGGTTTTTTGATAATTAAGTTTTTTATTATGCATTCCACTCAACATATCACCTTTTTACACAACATTCACATACATCATACATCATCCAAATTCATCCAAATACGCACACATTTTATTTTTTTTAAATATATATATAACTAAACATAATCTTGTTAGGATTTGTTCAATGCTAGTGGCACTATGTTCCGGACTACAATGAAATAACTACAGACCCAAACGAATGTCAAGCTCGGCCCATTGCCAAAGCTATGTAATAGCTGTGACGTCATTTAACTCCGTCCACACTTTGCACAAAGAGTTGCCCGAGCTGTAGCTGCTATAGAAGCTAACCAACATGACTCTTTACCTCCTTAATTAATTCATCAAAAATCAGTACTTACAATTAAATATCCACGATTTTGGTATAAGCAGATGATCTGTTGGTAGCAGCGATCTCCGAAAAGAACCTCTGTTCAATATAAATGTTCTTAGTTGGCTAAGAAGAGGTTTAGGCATTGAAAAATCAAAGCCTTTGGCGGTTGAAGACAGTGATAGGAAACTGAAATTACAAATTAATGGAATGATCATGCAGCAGGTGAAAAGTTTTAAATACCTGGGTGGCCATTCAAATGAGGGAGGAATAATGGAAGATGAAATAAGAGAGCGAATAGGGGCGGCAGGACGGTTTTTCAATGCTACCAGGAACAGTTTTCTGGGAAAGCACGCGAAGGTAGCTTTTACAAGAGCGTATTCCTACCAATTTTCACATATTCTTGTGAGACTTGGGACCAAAGAGGAAAATTGAAAAGTCAGCTACAAGCGATGAAAATATGGTACCTAAGAAAGATGTTATGCAACACCAGAAAGGATAGGATTAAGAATACGACAGTAAGAAGATTTTAGGTCAGCTCCCCTGGTTGGGTCATGTCACCAGAATGCCCGAGAAACGGATCCCCAGAATGGTGGGAAAAATATTAAGAAGACGCCCCTGAAGAACATGGGAGCAAGACGTGAGGGAAGTCGGCAGGCGATTACTTAATGCGGTCCTTCAGGGATAACGCTTTTAATTAATGAGTTTATTTTTATTTATTTATTGTATTTCATTGAATCTACCCTTGTATCACTTTTGCTCATAGAGAGCTTATTATAATTAATTTTCTGATGTATGTAAATTTGTTTGTTATCCTTAAGGGATGTTGTTCCAAATCTCTGTTACTCTCTCTCTCTCTCCATTTAGGTATCATCATCTTTTATTGTTTAAAATATAAACATTTCGTACAATATGGAGTTGGTACATTATAATACACTTATAATAAAAAGAAACAAAAGTGTCAATTTCAAAAATAAAGAAAATAAACTTATTAATCGACACTGCTTACATTAATAACGTTCTTACTTTCAAGCTATTTATAAAAATGCATAAATCTTGTTTATTTTACTGACATCATTAATATGCAAAAAATCCTCTGATGTATTATCCAAAGCAAGATAGTTCCTCAGATATTTATTTCTTTGACTAATAAACATTGGGCAGGAAAATAAGAAATGTGCTACCATGTCCATCTCACCCCTGAAATAAACTGGACAGGGTACATGGTCCGAGAACACCATACTTTCTGCCTTCAACATCTAATGAGGTCTTCTTTAAACCTAATAAGATTTAAAACTAAACTAAACAGATTTAAAACTAAACTTAAAACTAAAATCCGTGTAAGAATTATTTGTTGCGTGTATAATGTTTGCATTGGTAATTGCGTTTCTGTTGCTATTGTGGGAAGAGTGTTTTGAATGATGGTTCCTGGCAAATTTTGTCTGTTCGTTTATTAAGTTTCGTGTCTTGTGTTTATATATTTCGAGTTGTTCTATTATGTCAAGTCGTCGTCCTTTGTGGCCAGAATGTATTAGCTTCATCGTGGTCGTGATGTCATCGGGTTTGTGTTTGTTAGTGTTTAGGTGATTGGCATAATTTGAGTCAACTTTGTTGTATTTGTATGATCTGATATGTTCGGTAAACCGTTCCTTGATTTTTCTCGAAAAGGTGATATGTTGAGTGGAATGCATAATAATAAACTTAATTATAAAAAAACCATATTTAGGTATACATGCTTGCGAGGATGTGAATGTTGTGTAAAAAAGTGAAATTATGACTGGAATGCATAGTTATATAAAAAACATAATTATAAAAATCGCTTAATTTTAAATGATGTTAGTTTAAATCGTTATTTAATTTAATTTAAATTTATTTTATATATTTTATATTTTATTTTGGTTAGTTAATTGTAAAGTAAATCTCCCTCTAACAACAGAGTTTAAAAATTAGACCCCCACGTGTTGTGTCCATTGTAAGGAAAATTTGCCCTTTAACAACCCAAACACGTGTTTCCCCACCCAGCTGACCATAGCCCTTGACCTAGTTTAAGAGTTTAGTTTTAAATACAGTTAAACCAGTCAGTGTGTAAACTGAGTTTGCTCTGTGCAAGTCTGTGTTGTCACACTGTCTGAAAAACGCATCCTGAAGATGGGCGAACGCCCGAAACCGGTCGATGACCACAAAATGAAGCAGGCTACCACAGAAAATGTGTCTGATACTTTCCAGCTCTGCGGAACCAACCACCACAACATAAAATTATTCATATAACTGTATTGAGAGGAGTAACATAAAGTCTGTGAACACCAGATTTTTTTTTTTACACCTGGATTCAGCCAGAAAATATATTCGAATGTTTGAAATTTCTTCTAAGTAGAAGGACAAAAAAAAAAAATAATTTCTTTTTTTAAGGTTTCTATTGATTTAGGAAGGAAGATTTAGTAAAGTAAGAAGCAATTTGATTTTCACCTGTCAGCTACAATATAAAGGTTGTTTGTTTGAAACCTCTCTCTACGTGCCGTTTTTCTCTTTGGTTGCTTCATTCCCTCTTCCACAAAACAAAACAAATAAATAGAACATCTCTTTTCTTTTCTTTTTTACTGTCCCATTATTTAAACTTTTTCTACCAAAAGAATTTAAAAAATTCCTTTTTTTTTTTTTTTAAATATTCCTTTTTTTAAATTAGACAATTTCCCCCCCTTCCAGCACAACCACAGAGGAGAAAAAAAAATGGAAACTTTGTAAATGTTTATTTAATAGTAAAAATGGCCACAGTAGAATAATGTGTTTTATATGTCGCATAGTTTGTCCCTCTCCTCACCGCCAGATGTTGCTAAATTATTACATACATGTCTTCACGTATTTTCCATATATACATATATATATATATATGTTGATGAAGTGAACACCGGAGGCAAAAAGTCACATGTTAAAAAATAACCTGGGTAAAGTTCATTGTTTATTCAATTGTATGTTAAAATGTTGTTTATTTTGCCAATAATAAAATAGGAACTTTTACTCTAGTTTTCTACTTCCTTTTTTTTTTCTTTTTTTTTATGAACAAACATGTTTTTAATGAAAATGGCACAAAACCAAAATTAGGGACCAAACAAAACGCGACTTCCTTTCTCTGCGTTTCACACATCTTAATTGACAAATATTTCTGCAAAATTGGATTATTCTACCAATCCAAAGTGTTCAGTGGTTTTCCATTCATACTGTACTAGCTATTTTGTTGTAAGCCTACATTTCTGAATTCTCCACAACCACAGTAAATTTAATTTTCCTGGAAAAAAACCAAAGTTTCAAAATGGTGTGAAGTATCTTGTCATCGTGCAGAACGATATTCCCGTCTTAGCTTTGAAGTTTTAATGAAATAAGTTCTTCAATTTGATTGGGCATTTGTAACGGTAGTTGGAAGAGGAACTTAAGAAGGAGGAAGAAATGAGGAGGTTTCCACTCTCGAACACATTCCCTGGATTGAGACTGGCGAACATCTTTTTGGGAAATTATAATACAAAAAAAAAACAAAACGGAACTTGCAACGGGGGCTTAATAAGAACAAGCCCTCTATTTTTACAGGTTTCCTTTACTTCAGTCAATAAGTGGATATATTTTTAAAAAGTTCCTTATATAAACAAACTAGAGGTACAGAAAGTTTAAAAGTTTACAATAGTTTACAAATCGTCAGGCCCAAAACATCTCCTTTAAAATGTTACAATTCAGTTTGCCTAGATACCAGTTAAGTGTAAATTGGCCAGGAAACATGATAGGTAATGATTTAAGTTAAAACAAGTATTATATTGTTTATGGCATCTAAACTTCAATCAGCCCAAACTAATTTTATAAAAATGATTAAAAATAAAACTTGTATAAGTAAAAATGTTTCATAGCTTAGCAAAATTCATTTTTTTTTTTTTTACTTTGAAAAAAAAAGTAAAAAATTCCTAAAACTAAAAACCCCAACGCGTTCCTCTGGTAAACAATAAAACCTGCACCCTTGGAGAAGTATATGGGTTAACAGTTTCCCTCCAATTTACTCCATTCCCCAACTACTTGTCTCTCCCTCACTGTCCGTTGTGTCACAAAGGCTCATGTGCAATTAGAGTACAAGTAGCGACTCCAGTGTCAAAGTTTTAAAGCAAGAATTCATCTTAACCTGCTGTTTTCACAAATAAACTAAGAGAAAATAGTTCATGTTAAGAATGAGTATTTTAATAAAGGATTTTTTTAAGTGGGTTCATGTGCGAACGTGTATGTGTGGACTAGAAGCGGCTTTCAATGACAGATATTAAGAAGAAGACTGTTCCAATCTGGAAAATGCTCAGAATGGGTTTAGGGGTGAGAAAAGCAACAAGACCTGATATTCACTGTTAGGCAAACGAGCGTGAAGTTCTCAGAAAAAGATAAAGCAAGCTATTTGTGCTTCATGGATCTGGTAAAGACTTTTGAATCAGTGCCAAGGAACATAATCTGGTAAGTATTAAACGATAAATGAGTTAGCAAAGGACCTCTAGTTTGCTATCCACAGGGTATTATGTCCGTATACATGGAATTATGCCCGTACTAATAACCTGGAATCTGATGTTACAATTCGAGGTGTTAAACAAGGGTGTATATTAAGCCTTTTTCCCGTCATTCTCGTAATGGATGAAATCATCAAGAAAAGAGATTGAAAAACTACACAGAGGGTTCAGGCAGTTTCGGAGGGTATGGCTTATTATTTTGGTATAAGATGATCTGTTGGTAGCAGCGATCTCCGAAAAGAATCTCTGTTTGTTCTTAGCTGGCAAGAAAAATTCAAAGAAAAAGTGGCGTGCATTGAAAAAACCAAGACTTTGCGGTTGGAGACAGTGATAGGAAACTGAAAGTAAAAATTAATGGAATTATCATGGAGCAGGTGAAAAGTTTTAAATATCTGGGTGGCCACTTAAATGAGGGAGGAATAATGGAAGATGAAATAAGAGAGCGAATAGGTGCGGCAGGAAGGTTTTTCAGTGCTCTCAGGAACAGTTTTCTGGGAAAGAAGGAAGTCTCCTCGCATGCGACGGTAGCTTTTACAAGAGCGTGTTCCTACCAAGTTTAACGTATTCTTGTGAGTCTTGGAACCAAACAGGGAAATTGAAAAGTCAGCTACAAGCGATGAAAGTGTGGTACCTAAGAAAGATGTTATGCAACACCAGAAAGGTTAGGATTAAGAATACGACAGTAAGAAGATTTTAGGTCAGCTTCCCTGGTTGGGTCATGTCACCAGAATGTCCGACAAAAACGGATCTCCAGAATGGAGGGAAAAAGACTAAGAAGACGCCCCTGAAGAACATGGAAGCAAGATGTGAGGTAAGGTCGGCAGGCTAGAGTGGAGTAGTGGGAGAATGTTGGTCGGGAATAGGGAAGAATAGAAAAAACTGTGTAAGGTCTTGACACCGTCTGTGCGGTAGAAGAGTATTAGATTATGATGATGAAAAAATAAAGTTATTATATTTCAAAACTTAATTATTATGAACATTAAATTAAAAAAAAAAACACACATTAATTAAATGAGAACTCATGAAAAAACAAAAATTAAAATTAAAAGTTTATTATTAATTTTTTTTAAATAATTTAAATTATTATCTCAAATATAAGCTGTGAGTCTTTATTAATAATCTGGCTTATACTTTACAAATAGTTTAAATTTAAAGTTCCAACAACAATATTCTAAGTCCCTTTATTAATCCTTTTATTATGCATAGTGTCCAAGTATTCCAGTCGACTAAGTGTCAAGAAAGTTCTGTTTGCACTTTATAATGGACATTATAGTTAAATATGACATTTTTTTTTTTTTTTTATAATCTTGGCGAAAACTAGGGCTATATAAGGTCGAGTTTTTAATTTTTGATTACCTCCCTCGTAGAATATCAGAATTTATCTTTGGTTTGATGAAGTTTTTTCGTTTTATTACATGTAGATTAATGAAATTGCTTTACTTCGGTCGGGCTGTAAATTTATACTGTAATATATTAATCATATATATATATATATAGAGAGAGAGAGAGAGAGGGAGAGAGAGAGAGAGTAACAGAGATTTGGAACAACATCCCTTAAGGATAACAAACAAATTTACATACATCAGAAAATTAATTATAATAAGCTCTCTATGAGCAAAAGTGATACAAGGGTAGATTCAATGAAATACAATAAATAAATAAAAATAAACTCATTAATTAAAAGCGTTATCCCTGAAGGACCGCATTAAGTAATCGCCTGCCGACTTCCCTCACGTCTTGCTCCCATGTTCTTCAGGGGCGTCTTCTTAATAATTTTCCCACCATTCTGGGGATCCGTTTCTCGGGCATTCTGGTGACATGACCCAACCAGGGGAGCTGACCTAAAATCTTCTTACTGTCGTATTCTTAATCCTATCCTTTCTGGTGTTGCATAACATCTTTCTTAGGTACCATATTTTCATCGCTTGTAGCTGACTTTTCAATTTTCCTCTTTGGTCCCAAGTCTCACAAGAATATGTGAAAATTGGTAGGAATACGCTCTTGTAAAAGCTACCTTCGCGTGCTTTCCCAGAAAACTGTTCCTGGTAGCATTGAAAAACCGTCCTGCCGCCCCTATTCGCTCTCTTATTTCATCTTCCATTATTCCTCCCTCATTTGAATGGCCACCCAGGTATTTAAAACTTTTCACCTGCTGCATGATCATTCCATTAATTTGTAATTTCAGTTTCCTATCACTGTCTTCAACCGCCAAAGGCTTTGATTTTTCAATGCCTAAACCTCTTCTTAGCCAACTAAGAACATTTATATTGAACAGAGGTTCTTTTCGGAGATCGCTGCTACCAACAGATCATCTGCTTATACCAAAATCGTGGATATTTAAATGTAAGTACTGATTTTTGATGAATTAATTAAGGAGGTAAAGAGTCATGTTGGTTAGCTTCTATAGCAGCTACAGCTCGGGCAACTCTTTGTGCAAAGTGTGGACGGAGTTAAATGACGTCACAGCTATTACATAGCTTTGGCAATGGGCCGAGCTTGACATTCGTTTAGGTCTGTAGTTATTTCATTGTAGTCCGGAACATAGTGCCACTAACATTGAACAAATCCTAACAAGATTTTTTTTTATATCTAACATCATAGAATGCACTAAAATCAATTTTTCCGTAGAAATGTTTCACATAAAAGTTTGTAGATAACTCTAGTAAGTTTAAAGAAAATCGTTTGAGCCGCCTTCGAGAAAAACTAGGGGAAAAAACATTCGAGAAAGTGATACTTTCGGTTGATACATTTTGACCGAAACTTTCGTGTCAGTTGCGGTTGTGTTACCTAAACCGAATATCAAATATAAGCATCCTGCGGTTTTTTCGTTTTTGAGATAATTTCATTTAACCATGTTTACAATGGTGTCACTTAAAACTATTTTTTTCGTACCTAGCAAATCTCAAAACATGTGTTTCCGAAAACTCAATTTCAAAATTTTGAAAAAACATTAATTAATCGGTAGTTCTTATTTCTTAAATCTATTTTTTTAAGAGACCATCATTATCAATGATTCATTACAAATAAGTTTCAAGTATGAATACTTCAACTGGTTTTAAATATAAACTTTATTTATTTGCTTAATTCATTTTGTTAAAAAAATAATGAATGTTTGTGGAAAGTAATTATATTGGTGGAATTATCTCAATCTCATTATTTTGCTGACGCTCTCTCTTGACTCAAGTTAATTTTCTATAGAAGTAACATTTCTACACGACTGAATGAATACGCTAGTACCCAATAATTCCAGCAATATTAGAGGGCAATTTTTTCCCTTTCACTTCTTCTTAACTCTCTCTCTCTGGTTCATTCCTTCTTACTCGCACTTTTTTTTTGCATTACTTTTCCAATATTTCCGAGCCATTAGAGGGTGATATTTCTAAGTTGTAGTTGCTTAGAAGATGCGAGGTGGGGAACTGTTACATTCTTACAGTTCTTAGGAAGAAATTCTCCTAGTATGGATTTGTCACTTACACATTCAAATTAGTTCAAATATACGTAAATATTACGGTACCTGTTCTCTATATTAAATTTATCCTATTTTTTTTTTGTTTTATGTAAACTTTCAATATTAAATTAACTCCATAAAGGAAGATTGCTTCTCTTCTAGGATTACAAATTGCATTTGCTGTCATCTGTAAATTCTAACTATTAAAAAATTAATGAATTAATTTCCCTTAATTAATTAGAAAGTGGAAAAATTGCATAATAGAGAGGAGGAACTCTGAGCAGTACATGCGTACCAGTCAGAGAAAAAGAAAAAAATAGCGGTTTTGACTGCAAGACACCGGGAGAAGACACCTATACTTTGTCAACCTACAGCCTATCATGTGCGAGCAGAGAAGGAGGGAAAATCCCGCCTACTCTCTACTCTACCGGAAGAGAGAGTGGGGTGAAGTTAGTCCCCACACCTCTATTCACTGTATTTGTTACTAGTATTGGTCTACAACTCAAACCAACAACTAATCTGAAGAAGCCTATTTGCTAGGTAGGCGAAACATCGATTATCACAAACACTATAAAAACATTCTCCGCCCAAAGATTCTAGTAGTACTGTGCAGAGGATATCATTATCCACTTATTTCAAATATAACCAAATTGAATTAATTAACTTTAATGTCATAAATTAGCTGTATAAAATATTAACAGTTTCTTATTCAATCATAATTTTTGTTTTCCTTCTCTTTATAATAAATATTAGAAGAGAGAATATTAGCTATTACTTCCTTCAAGTATATTCAGTGAAGTGTTTACAACTTGTCAATGTTTAATTTTGAATTAGTTTTTATTAGAAAATGTAAACAATATAAAATATTGATAAAGATAAATATTTACCTAAAAGTACTTGAGCCGGCCTTCTGCTTCTTCACTTTAAGTTTACACCTTAACTGGGAACAAACACTTATGGCGCTGTAAATTTGTTTGTATATTGTGTGCAAGGATCATAGTTTAACATTAGCAAGTTTCTGAAATGTTCTACTTAAAGATAATATTTAACGATACTGGATTTATTTTAACTATTAATGAATTGAAGTGATGAATTTATATATTATATGTAATTTTCGTATAACCTATAAGTAAATAAATCTTTAATGTGAACTACGTTCTTATTTAGATATTTTATATGATTTGTTACAGCTCAAACAACAATTGCAGAAGATTGATTAAACTCACTTACATCCATACATGTTATGTACAAATCTAATACCTATCTATTTTCTATTTATTTTTTGTAGAGCAAGGAATAAAAAAGGGTTCTATAGAACAGTACACGTCCCTAAGGATGGACAAAAATAAGGTGCTCTACTCTATCTGTATCCCTTGGAGAATTTAGAAGTACACTTGGTAGTAGGAGTGGCCAAGCCTGTGTAAAACGTTTACTCATCCTTTGCTTGGCCACTCCAAGAGGTCTGGGATCTGTTAGTCTCTGCAAACACAATTACCACCAAACACTCTCACCAACGCAATCATGTAGCTGTCCATCTAGTGAAAAAAGAAGAAGAAATAACAGGGAAAAAAAGGAACCCAAGACAACAATACCGTCCTAAGAAAATAAAAATAAAAAGAAGAAGAAAAAAAAAACAAGGCTTTGGGATAGATTGAAAGAGTGAAAACTCTTTATTTAACCACTTCTATTCTAACATGGGTCCTTCCAACAGAAGGTAGACTGCACTTATGGGCAAAGGTGGATCCGTTGTATTTCCCGTTCACTCTCACTATCAACAGCAACGTTATTATAACCAGGTAAATTGTGAGCAATTTCCTATTTCAGATTCGGTATGCATCAAATATCCTGTAAACTTCCTTCCTGTAGGTGTTTTGCGTCTTGTTTTTCGAATATGAGTTGAAAGTGTTAAACATAATTCCCAATCTTCTTTCTTTTCTTTGTGTCCTTTGTTATTCCGTCTACAGACGAAAAGGACTTTGGCACCCTATTCCATTATAAGCGATAGATTTAACAGTAAATAGCAGTAAGCACAAATGGTTACGTGCGGCCCAAGAGCATATACTATTCTGGAATGAGGCTCCAGCCATTAGACTAAGAATTAATGTCATAAACTCCAAGGAGAGTTGATAAGATGTCGGAGCAACATCCTCAAAACGAAATAATGGAACATTTTAAGAAACAGGATGGTTAACTAAATATATCCGAGTTTCATATTAATTGCAAAGAAGTTAGAATTAATTTCAAATAGAATCAGTTCCATCACTTAAAGAGCTACAAATATTAATACAATCAGGTTAACGTAGTACAGTTATGAAATGTAAAACTTCTTTTCTTTATTAGTTCTTTTTTATGTCGGCAGAAAAATTGGCTCTTGGAGTGTAAGCCAGTTTTGCATAATTTTCATTTCAATTTTTAAAACTTGGCACCGCTTAATGACTCCTTGAGGCGACTAAACAGAAAAGAAATCTGATGTTATAAGATCTGGAGTAGGAATTGGCAATCCTGGATTGCAAGCTTATTTCTAGTAAAATAACTTGAAAATGTTGAAATTTCGATTGGTCCTCCGCACTGTGCAAATTAACACATTCAATTAATCAATCCACTTGTAAACGTTCACATGATTCATACAACTTATACCGTATAGTTTGAGTATTCTAGCATGAATTTCGGATGGTTTGACCATATTAGAAACCAGAAATTGTAGCTTTGAACGCAGATTCCTCCAAAGTGTAAATTTCTATAGAACTTATATGTATATTTCCTATAGAACTTAAAAGTATTTCTATACTTTGAGTAGTAATAGAGGTTATGTATCTGAAACAGTGGCAATCTGTTTAAATACTTTAACTAATAACAGGGATTCCAACTTATACTGCTGAAATGTCGTTATTCTAATATACATATTCTTTGATTTAGATAAAGTGAGACCAAACATAGTGAATGTTCTTCACATGCAACATTACAGAATACTTTTCATAATAAAACATTTAAGAAAAAGTTCTGATGTATGTGACTGCCGGCTTATCGACCAGGCAGTTTCCAGAGTAAAACAAATACAAAATTTTTTAAACATTGTTTGCCATCTTTAGGGGCTCTCTTAAAATATGATAAATATGGAAAACTTATTACAAAATTTCTGGTTGTATCAATAATTGTGAGTGTACTACCAGTCAATTATTGACTACATGAATACTCACAATTATTGACACAACCAAAAATTTTGTAATAAGTTTTCCATAGTTCTCATATTTTAAGAGAACCCCTGAAGATGACAAACAATTTGTTGTGGTGGTTGGTTCCGCAGAGCTGGAAAGCATCAGAGACATTTTCCGTGGTAGCCTGCTTCATTTTGTGGTCATCGACCGGTTTCGGGCGTTCGCCCATCTTCAGGATGCGTTTTTTAGACAGTGTGACAACACAGACTCGCACAGAGCAAACTTAGTTTCACACTCAGTTTGCTCTGTGCGAGTCTGTGTTGTCACACTGTCTGAAAAACGCATCCTGAAGATGGGCGAACGCCCGAAACCGGTCGAGACCACAAAATGAAGCAGGCTACCACGGAAAATGTCTCTGATGACAAACAATGTTTGCCGAAACGTTGGGTTTTAAATAAAAATAAAAACTAAAAATATTTTGTGTTTTTCTATGCTGAAAACTGCCTGGTCGATCAGCCGACAATCAGATACATCAGTTCACATTCTAACTGCCAACAATTGTCACAATTTAGTACATTTCAGAAAAAAATTTAATTGCTTGAAATGCTGACATAATAATCATGCTTAAAATGAATGGAAATTATGTTCTTGTAATTTTATTCATCCTTATAGTTTCTTGTGAAGCCATACATATTATCAAATATTTCTCCACTATTTCTACAATTCTTCAAGATTGCATATTTTAACGGTACTTTTAAATAATTATTACTAATTTATAATTTAGATTAATAATTTCAAAATGATATTTATTAATTTCTTTAATCTCTGGCCATATATTGTGCAATACTGAAAATGAGATTAATTTCTGTATAGAGTGGGTCAGTCTTGAGTAATTTACTCTTGAGGCTAAGATTGTGAGTATTGTAACAATCACAATTTCCTTTGTCCACATCCAATTACCTATGATTACCCTAGGGAACTGATATAATTCCCAATTTTCTATCAAAGTTAGAACAGGCTCACAATACTTTAGTTGAATGGAACAAAGAGTTTCAAAATCCTAGGATAGCTCATTATTTTGCCATCTATTTCATGAATGATATTATTATAAATCTTTTGGAATATCACGATGAATAACGAGATTATTGTAAATAAAGTTCTCTATAACAAAGAAAGGATTAAAGTAGTTTATCTGACAATACTCAGTGTAATTATCTTTAGAATTTCGACTTCCAAAAATTATTTATAGCAGACCCAATAGAATATGTCTATTATATAATCTAATTGATAAGAAAAAGTTGTCCAAGCATGTAATTGTGAAGCAATTTTGTTAAATTATAATTTTGTCAATACATACAATTTGTACTATTTCTGACATATTGTATTCAGTGATTCGCATAATAAAGTGTTAAGCTTTTCAGAAAACAAAAATTATGGGTCTATCATAAAAATCAGAAACATTTATATTGTTAAGTTTAGATCCTGATCGGTTAATAAGGTATTCGTAACAGTTTAATAATATTTTTGTATATATATCAGGCGCGTCAACATCTGTGGTCATTTGCGCCCGGAGCCTTCTCAATGCAATGCCGGTCTCCGGTCAGTGTTCGCTCATTACTGACAACCCTGTCCATCGCTGGACAGTGAGCTGTATATGCTCCTAGGAAGAAAAATCTAAGGGCAGCACAGCTGGATTCGAACTCGGGACCTCCGCATGGGAGTCCAGTGCGCTAACCACTTAGCTATTCCCTTCCCTGCTGACAGGATCCTTGCACAATTTTCAAAATCGAGATTCCACCGGAAATACATGTTTTGAGGTCTCGTGAGTCAGAAAAAGTGGATTTTAGAAATAGACTCTGTTGTGTGTGTGTGTGTGTGTGTGTGTGGTCAGTATAACTCAAAAAACAAATATCGTAGAAAGTTCAAAATTGATATTTAGTTTTAACTGCTAGCATAACAAAACAGTCAATCGCAAGTACCACTTTATTGAATGGATTTCCTCAAAAACGGTTCCAACGATTTTCTTTAAACATTAAATACCAACTACACGTACAATGAGCTGTAACTTTTATTTGAAACATTCCTTTTTCAGGAAAATTCATTAAGAACACTTTAAGGATAAGGGGGCTAAGTTTTCTTCTAAAGTGCTATTTCACTTTATTACACAGTTCTATCATCTAAATAATATTGATTAGAATTAAATATATTGTTGAAATTCCGAATTTGAAGACAATCGGATGACCGAAAGGGCGTTTTTACTGATAAATATTTTTCAGTTTTCTGCTACTTTCTCTAAAACTGCACCCAATGATTTTCTTTAAACTACTTATGTGAACTTTGTTGAAATAAAATTATGTAAAAATTATGTTTAACATCAATTTTATTTTGTTCCACTATTATAAACGGCCAAATACAAAATGGTGGATGCGATTTCTTGCAGTTCTGCATTATTATCTTACGCCGTCCAGCTGTGCTGCACTTAGATTTTTTCTTCCTAGGAGCCTCTACAGCTCATGTCGGTGATGTACAGTATTGTCTGTAACAATAGAACACTGTACAGATGCCGGCAGTGCACTGAGAAGGCTCTGGGCGCCAATGACCATAGATGTTGACCCGCCTTAAATTTAAAAAAAACACGATATTTTGCCTTTTTTCATAAAAAACTTTTATTGCACAATTCGTAATTTATAAAATACCTATGAGGGAAAATTGGTAAAATAATTGCAAATTGGTTTTTTCAAAGAAATAATTAGCTAATTACAGTGTAGAAGTGAAGGTGTGAAATGTGGGTGTATGCAAAACGAATCAGAAATTTAGATTATCACATTGGACTCCTTGACTTCTACACTGTGATTGGCTTATTATTTATAGCTAATTATTTCTATGAAAAATCTAGTTTAGAATTTCTTTACTAATTTTCCCTCCGTAGATATTTTATAAATTATCAAATTGTGCAATAAAATTTCGTTATAAAAAAAATGCAAAAAAAATCAAGTTATTTCTAAACATAATATTTACTGAATATGTGGATGGGTCCGCAATGCTGGATAAGATCTGGTATTTTATCAGTCGTAGCATGCATATTTATAGTGTTCCTGACCGGTTTCGGATTTCCATCTATCGTCAGAACAAATTCACCAAGCTCGTGTAGACAGTTTATTTCAACTTAATGTTTCTGTTACAATCACACTTGTTGGTTCTTATCTTAGTTCCTAGAACCAACAAGTGTGAGTGTAACAGAAACATTAAGTTGAAATGAACTGTCTACATGAAGTTGGTGAATTTGCTCTGTCAATGGATGAAAATCCGAAATCGGTCAGGAACACTATAAATATGCATGCAACGACGGAAAAAATACCAGATAATATTTACTTTTTATATAATTAATATGAGCTATAAACAAAAATAGAATTTTCATACCCGTGTTCGGAAGGAGAGCAAAAGAAAATTAAGCGGAAATGCAACATCCAAAGTAAGTCCGCCATTTTGTATTTGGCCGTTTATACTAATGGAACAAAATAAAATTGATGTTAAACACCCACAAAATTTTCTCCAAGGAATTCTTAATATTCAGTAAAAAAACTTTTCTTTGACCTGGAGTTTTTAGCTATTCACAGTATTGTCTTTAATTTTATATTCATACGGCGCAGTCCATATGCAATTAAAATCTAATTTTTCACAACAACGGAATCGAACTATTAGTGCAATTAAACAAATAAATTATAATAAGAAGAAGCGTTATATATTAAGAGCTCGATAAACTAGAGACTATGTAACTATGTAAATTGGAGTAATTAAAGTGTTGTGAGTGTTTCACACCAGACTTATTGTTAGTTATTAAATAATGAAAGTCATTATAATCTTTATTATATAAAATACGTTATATTATTTTTGTTTCTTTTGCTATTTACCGCCAGAATTTCTACTGTTGGTGAAAAATATCTAAAGATGGCATTTGAGGATGGATAGATTGTGTGACCTTCCATCATACTAAAGGATGATGTATGGCAGTAACAAGCAGTTTACTGTTGATGATATTTTTCATCAACAGTAGAAATACTGGCGTAAATAGCAGAATGTGAGAAGGAGAAATATAGTATATACAGCTTCCCATCAGACATCGATTAGTCAAACCAAGATGACTGCTCAAATCTAGTGAATCTTTTTTTGTACCAGAAAATAGTTAATCTAGAATCTAGATGTACATTATTATGATTGTTACGTATTGTACAAACATTTCAATAATTATACATTATTTAAAAGAAATTTATCAAAACTTTTTTTAAAGATACTTTTTTATCCATTCATTTGTTACTTCTTTGTACAACTAAAGTTGTAATTCAGAAAATATATACGTCGTCAGAAATGTTTGTTACAATTCAAACTTCCTTTCTTAATCGCTAAATATTTTACTACATTTTCATTATCTGTTGTTTTCAAGCACTTAAACATTTATAAGGGAAAGTTTCCTTTAATACGAGCACAATGATTTGAAGATTTATTATTTAGATCTTAAATGTTAAAGCTTAACAATGAAAAACAAAATATCTGGTAGATTATTTGCATAAATTTAAAATTACGAGTAAAAAGAAGGAGGCTTGTATTCGAAAAGAGATTTTAATAAAAATTTACAATAAATTAAACAATCCTATGAACTGGGCTTAATTATTCTTAATAATGAAATTTGATTTAAAGTGACTAAACATATATTGTTATGGGGTCGGTGTAGCGTGATTGACTTAGAACGCAAACCCCATTAGAAAATGTTGTTGCACCAGCCAATTGATGCTCCTTGAGAGCTCCCGTTCTTGCTAGCCTGTCAGCTTGTTCACTTCTGAACAGATTGCAGTGCCCAAGTATCCATGTCTGCGTTGCTGGTTCATTGTGATACCACTTAGCTATTCTCGCCCCTCCATTGTACCACTGTCAGTGTAATGAATGTAACGTTGTTTAGCCTATATCTCTGTTATCGTGTGTTTTTATTTCAATGTTTACACATGTGTCATTTGATACTGCAGGTATGGTCAAATAAATCATTTATTGAGGTCAGTATCTTTTCTATAAATACATTCAATGTAACATATTAAATCCTAGTTTATTTATGAGATAGTTTTGAGATAGTTAGCGACTTGTCTTTGCATCAATGAATTGAAAATCTAAGAGGCCATTATTTTCTCTTAAAATGAATTTATGAATTTATTGTTTCCATTTCAGACACCACATTGCATTATTTGTGTACAAAGACAATATAGTATTTCATTTGTAATATTGTACACACTTTTTCAAAGCTAAACAGGTCTTTGCATTCTTTTAAATAAACCTATGGTATTACTTTCCTTTATGATAACGTTATTGATTGATATTGAAGAGAAGATAATATTTCACTCATAAAGTGACTTCTCATTTGTACATTTGATATTGAATCGCAAATCTAAAAGTTCTATGCTTTCCTTTAATATAACTATTTATTTTTTTTTTTTTTTAAATAAATTACTTCCAAACATTTTTCATTTTAATTTAATACATTAAATTAATATGGAGGTTTTAAATTTTTATTTGAAAATAGTGGAACTTGTCGATTATTTATTGTAAGTTAAATTAAATCTCGTAAAATATCTGCCCTTATTTCAAAATACACTACCTTTTCCAAATCCAAAACTCCAGTATCCTTTGCTTTACGGACAAAAAATGTCAGATAGAACATTTGTAAAACAAATCGTTAACCACAAATTTTACATATTTGTTCCAACTTAAATACAAAGGTAGTAGGGGCTGTAGGGTGTTGGTGTAGTGGTTATGAGAGTGGAGTTGTAACTGCGAAGTCCACAGTTCAAGTCCCGCGTATAATTGCTAAATTTTATATTTTTAAAAAAAAGTAAATAGCAAAGTATGTGCTTCCACCGCCGTCCCCCGTCGTTGACACCTAATTTGGTAGTTGGTTGTTAAACCCCATTAAATAAGCATTATTTTACTTTACAAAGGTAGTAGGGGAATAATTATCTACCTTGGAGGTAAGCTTGGTTGGTAGAAAAATGATTATATTCTGGCCCAGTAGAGTGCACCACTAAACCAACTGTATTTAACATTTGAAATTGACCGCCCCAAATTCCGCCCAACTATTCAAAATCAATATTATTTGGGTAAACGTTTCAAATAAAAGTGATATGTTTGTATCTATCTATGCATTTAGCATACCAAGCTTAAAGAAAATCGTATAAACGTTTTCAAGAAAATACTAAACTCTAAAGTCGCACTTTTCTTCAAAATTTGGAAATCTAACAACGCTCCCAAAGTATATTAATAATATAGATGGTAGAACCATATATTGAATTGAAGTGGTACTTTAGAGGAATGCACAACGTATTGTTCCCCCAGAAACCCCCAAAAAATCAATTTTCCAGGGGAAAATGTATCACATAAAAGTGATAAGATTTTATATGTGTGCATAGTATACGAAGTTTAAAGAAATTCGTTGAAGCCGTTTTCAAGAAAATCAAGAAAAACTGAAAAAAAGAAATCATTCAGTAAAGGTCGCACTGTTGTGTTGAATGAATTTCACTAGTGTCTGATGGGATGGCAGTATCTAAACGAACTATCAACTTTGAGCTTCCCACAACTTTTCGCTTTTTGGGATTTGTGTTTAAATCACGCACACATACACTTACAGACCATTTTGTAAAAACATTTTTACTTTATATAGTTAGGTCTATATATATTAATGTTAAAATGGTCCGCGGAAAAAAGGTGGAAAAGAGGTAGACCAAATTAAAGTGGAGAAAGTAGAAGAAGTCATGGCAGGATATGGTCTGGTAACTGAAAAAGCTCTGCAGAGAGATATATGGAAGGGAAAAATTTGATTAATCCTGATGTACTTGAGGGGGGAATATATGGTTGGTTAATTTGGTGAGGAAATCCTCATTGTAGGGAAAACCTAATAACAAAATAGCTATATACCACACATATATATATAAATGAATGTCCGTTGTACGTAATGGCAAATCTCGAGAATTAATGACTCAATGTTGTCAAATTTCTATATGCTGTTGAGGCTGAGTTATAGATTGTTTTTAGTACACAAAATTTTCGATAGGTGGTGCTTTTTAAAAGATATGTATATAGTTTTTATAGATATTTCAGTTTCTAGTGACATGTGTTCTATTGACATTGTTAGTAAGTAGACATTGCTTTTTTTCAAATAAATCAAACAACAAAATATTTCAATATGTATGAACATTTTATGTTTCTGTTTGTGCTAGTGGAAATCATATTCGATTTTTATAAATTGGTGAGAAATTTTATGAACACTGCAAAATCATTTCACACAAACAGTGTTTTTATTTACATTCAATCACATGCCACAACCTAGATCCAATATTGGTCGCCATTGCCGCAATGCCAGATGTGATGGATGCAAGAAACTTAGAAATATATTAATTCATAAATAAATCAAAAATATCTAGATATGCGACATTCCCTTGCAAAAGGACAAGCCAGGTATCTGGAAACAGTTATTGGAAAAATTTAAGAACAATTATGGCATTGTACTACCCCTTCTCCTCACATTTATTCGTTGTGCATTTCAATAAAACAATAAAATTGATTATCATTCACATCAATTAATTTCTATTGGTTTCATGGACAGAATATGCCCATTTTGTAATGCGAAGAAATTTAAAAATGAATCTCCCGGCATTTGTTGTGCAAGTGGAAAAGTTAAATTGCCTGTTCTGAATCCACCACCAGAACCATTTAACTCTTATTTCTGGAACTGCAGCACAGTCAAAACATTTTCTATTGAATATAATAAAATATAACTCTTGCTTCCAAATGACATGCAGGACCCCTTCTTCCACTTCTAGAAAATGATTAAAAATTTCTATAGATTTATTTTATGGGAGATAATGATATTCAAATTGATCAAAGATGTGCAATTCATAATGAAGTATAACGAGAAATTGTTGCTTCATTACAAGATTTGTTCCAACAACACAACGAATTAATTCGTTGAATTAGTTCGTGTATTCATCTGCTTTGGACAGAATGACATCAGATGAATACACCGTCGTAATTAAAGCTGATCGAGTGCTAACTGGCCAAAATAAAAGGCGGTACAATGCTCCAACAATCAACGAAGTAGCCATTGTGATTGCTGGCGAACAATTTGAGCCACGAGATATTGTTCTGCGACGGAGAAGTGAGCAGCTACAACGGGTAAATGAAGTTCATAGATCTCACGACGCTCTGCAATATCCCATCATATTCTGGCAAGACATGAAGATGGCTACCACTTCAACATCAAACACGTGAATTCAGTTACAGGTTGATTAGTCTACTATAATTTTTTCATAGATAGATAAGTCTTTATTAATAATTTTTATAAGATTACAAAAACTTAACTTGTAAATGCATAAAGACAGACTCATTGGCCTAGGCCGTCTGAGGAGTCTTATCAATTTAACTTAAAAGAAACCAAAATATATCTTAGAACTAAATGCATAATAAAATAAATAAATGAAAAACTAAAAATAATTTATGCCTCTGTTATAAACAAAGTAAATAATTAATACTAGTATTATATATTTAATAAATTATTTCTAAGGTCGTAAGCTATTTTACAGTATTTTACCAACATTGACCAATTTTTCCCATTTAAAAATTCCAACAAATTTTCTTTACTTATATTAGCTTTTTTAAATATTTTCATTCTCAATCATGATATTTAGGGCAAACAAGGAGGAAATGATAAAGATCTTTTTTTTTCTTGCAAATTACAAACAGGACAGACAAAAATAACTTCAGATTCATTATCAATAAAAGGTTTATAACTTAAATGAAAAGTTCACTTCTAAGTTTAAATATTATTATTTTACTAGAAAGAGGCAGAGTATTATATAGATAATTATTTTGTACCAAATTATAACATAATTCCCTACCCAACATATAATTATTTGAATTCTTAATATCATCCATAAATTTGTTATTGTAATGCTCACTTAATGTTTTTCTAATTAACAATAACTTTTTGTCCCCCAGCTGAATATTATGGATATTTATTGGCGTCCCAAACTGTATTTCAAAATGTAATCGTTAATTTCACGGAACCAGAACATGTTTCTTTTAATAATTTCTAATGCTAATACTCGTATTTTTGGCAACCTTGAGTCGGGCATATTTAACAATATACTCATGGTGCAGCTTCATTGTATATAATTGTGTCGGCCCGGTACCGGTTTCAATATGAATAAATGATGTTCGGGCATAATTGGGTAGCCTAAATAATCTTTTGACAAAATATCTAAATAACTTTTCCACATCCTCATAGGCACTCTCAACTTCGCACCAAATGAAACCGTGTTACTCTCCATTAGTTGACACCATACTAAGTTTAGACCACATTTTGATTTTTTAAGTTTCTCTTTATGATTTTCTGCAAAAGATAGCTTTGGAGTTAGAAGTACCCAGATATTTATATTTATTAACGATTTCAATTTGCTCATTTCCATAAATCCATTTTTCTTTCTTTGACCTCTTTCCGCCATTACTGAATATAACTATTTTTGATTTCTGTAGGTTAATTTTTAAGTTCCAGGTTTCAACATAATTCCGCAATGAATCAATCATACGTTGCAAAATGCACGGTTCTGAGGCCAATAACACAATGTCATCCGCATAGGTTAATATTTTTACTCTCCTATTACAAATATGTACACCCCCACCATCTATGTACTCATCGATATCATTTAAAAATAGAGAGAACAATAGCGGACTCAATAAGCAACCTTGCTTAATGCCCATTCCCGTACTAAAATAATCCGTTAAACCTTGCTACACCAAACTGCACCACTAGTTCCACAAAGAAGGCCCTTTATTGACTTTAGCATTTTTGTCGAAATTCCAAGCTGCGTTACTTTATAAGTTAACGAATAGCTATCTATAGTGTCGAACGCAGATGAGAAATCAACAAAAAAGGCGTAAACCTTGCTTCTTTTCGAATTCAGTTTGATTTTAACTATATTTACTAAATTAAATAAAATTTAGAAATGTTTTCCTAAACCACTTTGAAATTCTTTCAAAACATAATCAGATCTTTCAGTCAACCGTTCCAACAATAAACCACAATATATTTTTCCTATTGAGTTATTAAATGAGATTGCTCTGTAATTACCAATTATATTTTTATTGCTTTTGTTATGGAGAGGAGAAATTATGGTTCTCTAAAAGATTGAGGTATTTGTGTCGTATTAAAAACTTTGTTGAAGATATTTAAAAGTAGTTCCAAAAAAGGTTGTGATGCATTTTTGAAAAATTCGGACGTAATCCTATCATTAATTTTTTCATATATCTTCTATATATAAAAATGTTCTATACTAATATCAAATAAATCATTTTCAGGTGGTGAAACGAACAAGAAAGTAACCGCTACGAATTATTATTCATATAGAATCAAGACGAGTAACAATGAAATTAACCATATCCTGAAATGCCGTCAATTGTTCCATCAATACATGGTAGACATGAATGCGAAAATTGAGACTGAAAGATTGTTATAATTCGTCTAAATCAAACGAAATTAAGATCTAAAGAATACATCCAGTTGCGCGACGCATTAAATAATGATGTTAATGAAAGAGGAAGACTGGTGATATTACCAGCAACATTCACAGGTAGCCCTAGGCACAGGCAAGAGTATGCTCAAGATGCAATGTCATTCGTTCGAAAATATGGCCGCCTCGATCTATTTATTACTTTCACCTGCAATCCGACATGGGACGAGATTAAAAAAAATTTATTTGAAGAACAATCAACATCAGATCGCCATGATATAACCGCACGAGTTTTCAAGCTAAAGTTGAAATCTCTCATGGATTTCATCAATAAACATCATGTTTTTGAAGAGACATGGTGTTGGATGTACTCCATCGAATGACAAAAAAGAGGATTGCCACATGCATACATTTCAGTTTGGTTAATAGACAAAATTACACCAGATCAAATAGATGATATCATTTCTGCCGAGATACCTGATTCAGAGGACGATCCACAGTTATTTGATGTTGTGACTAAAAATATGATTCATGGCCCTTGTGCTACTAACAACCCTAAATCGCCATGCGTGTCAGATGGAAAATGTACAAAAAAATACCCAAGGGAATTGATATCCAAAACTGTTACTGAAAATGACGATTATCCATTATCATCGACGTTCAACTGAACACAATGGTAAATCACTTAACTTAAATATTAGAAGCAACATCATTGAAGTTGATAACCGTTGGATTGTACCATATTCTCCATTACTATCAAAAACATAAAAGGCTCATATCAATGTAGAGTACTTCAATTCGGTAAAATCAATAAAATACATTTGCAAATATGTCAACAAAGGAAGTGATATGACTGTATTTGGAATGGAAATACCAAGGCACCAATTGATGAAATAAGTAATTATCAATTGGGTAGATATATAAGCAGCAATGAAGCTGTATGGCGCATTCTATCATTCCCAATACATGAACGCCATCCAGCAGTAATTCATTTAGCAGTTCACCTTGAAAATGGCCAACGTGTTTATTTTACAGTTGAAAATGCATTACAACGAGCACAACAACCACAAGTAACAACACTAACTGCCTTTTTTTTCATTGTGTTAATCTGATGATTTTGCAAGCACATTGCTTTATTCGGACGTGCCAATGTATTTCACATGGAATTCATCAAAGAAAAAATTTCAACGTTGAAAGCAAGGCAAACCAGTTGAAGGTCATCCAAATATTTTTTCTACACATTAGGTAAAAGGTCATCCAAATATTTTTTATAGACCAGTTGAAGGTCATCCAAATATTTTTTATAGGACGCATTAGGCCGACTGTATACCGTACAACCAAATAACTCAGAATGCTTCTATCTGCGATTGCTATTGATCAACGTTCCTGGACAACTTCGTTTCAGAACTTGAAAACCATTGATGGCCATTTATGTGCAACATATCGTGAAGCCTGCCAAAAATTGAATCTACTTGCAAATGATGCTCACTGAGATTCCACACTTGCCGATGCACCCTTCATCTCATACAAATCAATTCCGTACTTTGTTTTCAATAATTTTAACTACATGTTTCCCATCAAATCTAACAGAATTGTGGGAAAAATATAAAGACTTCATGTTCGATGATATTCTTCTGAAAGTATGTATAAGAACGAAGTGCCATTCTCTCCCGAAATAGATAATGAAGCTTTAATTTTAATAGAAGACAAGTGTTTGTTCATCGCCAATAAACCCCTGGTGCAGTTAGATATGATAGCACCCAACCGATCAGCAATTGACATTATTTGTCGTGATTTGCAACGAGAAAAAATTTTTAATGTTAATGAATTGAATGCTTTTTCTACAAATGAATATTACGAAAATGACATCACAGCAGAGAGAGATACTTACAATACTATTATAGCAACTGTTCAAAGTGAAAAAGGCTGATTATATTTCTTAGATGCACCAAGTGGAACCGGAAAAACTTTTCTAATTTCGTTGATATTGACATACGTCCGATCACAAAAAGATATTGCTTTGGCTATTGTTTCTTCTGGCATCGCAGCTACATTATTGGATGGTGGAAGAACAGCTCATTTTGCTTTAAAATTATCATTGAATATCCAATTCAATGGAACACCAACATGTAATATTTCGAAATATACAGGAATGGCTGCACTTCTCAAAACATGTAAAATTATTGTATGGGACGAATGTACTATGGCACCTAAAAAGTCATTAGAAGCACTCAATCAAACATTACAAGACTCCAGAGAATCTACTCAGCCTTTTGGCGGTTTACTTATTTTATTATCTGGTGATTTCCGTCAAAAATTACCACTTATTCCACGTTCAACACCTGCTGACGAACTCAAGTCCTGCCTAAAAGCATCTCATTTTTGGGCAGATGTCATCAAACTAAGTTTAACTATTAATATGCGTTTACATCTTCAAAATGTTACTGCAGCAGCGCGTTTCGCTCAACAGCTATTATATGTTGGAGAGAGAAGAATACCAGTCGATGAAATCACAAAATTTATTACATTGCCAAACAATTTCTACAATTTGATTGACATTAAAGAGAATTTGATTCAGAGTATTTTTCCATTTATTGAACAAAAGTACAGAAATCATCAAAGGTTAGCAGAACGTGCAATTTGGCGCCCAAAAATGTTGACGTAAATGACAGCAACATTAAAATTCAAAATATAATGAATGGCGAAGCATTTAAATTCAAATCAGTAGATACTGTTATGAATCAGTTAGTATCACATTTTAAACTCTTGATTTGCCAGGTTTGCAACCTCACATTCTGCACTTGAAAGTTGGTGCTTCTGTTATCCTTCTACGAAAGTTGCTGCTCCATGTTGTTCCCACGAGTAGCTGGGGAAGTGAAGTCCACCCGGTGAGAGCCCCGCAATGACCGGGTAAGGCTACTTACTGTGGGAGAGCGCCTGGTATCCCAGAGGCTCCGTAACGACCCCGGGATTAGGCTCCGGGACCAACCATCCTATAGGCACGGATCGCATAACACCGTAGGATTGAGCCGGATATAGAGGCAGAATAGGGTGACCAGGGATCTCAAGGAAAGGCGACATAAAACAGGAGGCCAACGGGGTGGTAATCGTTAATTGTGGGTCTACTAAAACAGGGCATTGTAGGCTGAATAGACACATGCACCACCTACAACTTGCGGATAGTGCGGTATGCCGATTCTGCAAGGTAGAGGAGGAGACCCCGGCGCACATCCTTTGTGAGTGCGCCGGCCTGGCGAAGATTAGGTTTCTTCCATGGGGACAGGCAATCCCGAAGCTATGAGCTTCATGACGGAGCCGCTCTCAGCTTTGCTAGGATTGATTGGAGGGCAAAAGCTGGGGCTGTTCTGTAACTTAAGGGGATCCACAATAGACTCAATTTGTAGGTCGCAGTGGAATGAGCTCCCCCCCCCCGATTCTATTCTATTCTATCCTTCTACGAAAACATCGACCTACCACGTCTCTGCAATGGAACTAGACTTGCCGTGAAAAAAATAATGAATAATGTTTTAGAAGCAACCATTTTAATTGGTAAATTCAAAGGTAAAAACGTTCTACTGTCCCGCATCCCCATGATACCTACAGAAACACCTTTTGAGTTTAAACGATTGCAGTTTCCGGTAAGGCTTGCTTTTGCCATGACCATCAACAAAGCACAAGGCCAATCACTTAAAGTATGCGGATTAAATTTGGAAAATCCATGTTTTTCACATGGTCAACTGTATGTAGCTTGCACGCGAGTAGGCAAACCTTCCGCATTGTATATAATATATATCCCAGAAGGCAGAACAATAAGAAAAGTAATTTTTTCATTCGAAAAGCATTACAATCAAAATATTATTTTTAACAGAACATATGCATTTTTTCTGTAAATTGTATTTCATTAAAATTGTTTGTTCAAAAAATTTTTTTTTTCAATTCACTCATTATTTTTTATTTCAATAAACATTTTTTAATAACTTAAACTAACGTTTTTACTTTCTAACCTATATTAGGGACCAGCAAAGCGGACCGGGTACAGCCAGTATAATATAAATATATATAGTTTGTTGTACAATGGGCCTAGCAGTGGCCTACGTGCTGAACCTCCTTGGAGGCCCCGAGATCTTGATTTGACTTGATATACAATATAGTTTCGCGCTAGTATTTGGTATTGCGTGTATACTGTGTGGGAAATATTTTGAATAAATAGCCCCTAACGAGGGGAGGTAAAAAAAAACATTAAAAAAAAATTTTAATTTTGAATTTTGCAAAATTATTTTCTTAATCTAAGGCAGATCTCTTTCTAAGGTTGCTTAAGAAAGCAAGCAATACGTTAATTAAAAAGTTATTAAAATAACAATTTTAAGAACTGTTCTCAACAATTTGATAAGTTATTTCTAATATCTATTTGTAGGAAAATCATGATATCGATATAAAGCAATATCGACAGAATGGACATTATTGGGATACCGGAGATCGGAGTATCGGTGTACTGTGTGAAGAGAAGCCATCTTTTATGTGCTGTGTGCAGACCTTTATCTTTTTATTATTGTTCGGTCGGCTCCCTTTGAGGGATTAACTCTGCCTCGATATTTTAACTTGGTAATTTTCCCACGCCTGCCTCTCTTACGCGCCTACTCCGCCCGTGCGTGCGTACGCGTTAATCCGCTTGCCTTTGAAATAATTTCATCGCCCGCATATTTCCCACGCTTCCCCGCATTTTCCCTCTCTCTCTGTTTTTGGTGGTGGGATTGCCGGCACCTTTCATCTTCGGACTGCGCGCGTTATTTCCGTTTCCCTTACCCTTCAAACCTTCTGTATTCCTCAAAACCTTAACTCACTTCTCTTCTGTACATCGTCTGGTCAACAGTGTATTGTGCCGTTCTCTTCTCTGTCGCCCGTCTAGTTGACCTCAGTTACCGCTTCTTCTTCTGTGGTGTAGTGTTCATTTCGCCTGGTAAACTTGCTCCTTATACCTCGCCTAGTGAACGTGTAGTTGCCACTTCCTTCTAGTGCCAGTGCTTTTACTTCACCTTAATCACTTATTCGCCGTATTCGCGCCTTCGTGTTCAAATTAATTATTTACTGTCTCCGTGAGGAGCAAGAATCTTCTTTCCTCGCCACCAGTGAAGAATCACTCACCTTCCGCACCTGGGTTCTTCTAGTACCATCAGCCACTTCACCCGCTTCCACGAAGCACTCCAACCCTCCTTCCTTTCTCCTCAAATCTTGCTTTCGCCAAATTACACACATACATACGCACACCTGCACTCACACTGATTCACACACACCCACTTCCTCCTTCTTCAGTCCGCCTATCACTTCAGCGTCACGCCCTCAACTCATCACTCACCGTCAGCTAAGGGTAAGTCTCATTTTCATTTCTTTGCACTGTTTTTTCATTCCGCTTCTTGGCGTACGTTCGCCATCGCACCTTGGGTGTCTGCCGCGCAGACAATTATACAATTTATTTCATTGGCATTGTTTGATATTCGTTATCTTAAATAAAACTAATCAAACTGTGTGTTAATTTAAAATAAATCGTTTATTTTTCGTTTATCAATTAACTGTGTCTTTATGTGTTTTGTTCCTTAAAATCAGAAAAAGGCAACATATTCATCTGTTTCAAAAACAATTTTGTTGTTACAGCAATACTTTGCTGATTAAATCAATAAAAACACCTGGAAATATGATGTGAATTTAATTATTTTACAGTATAGTTTGTTAATTTTTTTAAAATTATATAAATTTTTCATTTAAAATTGATAAGTAAATAATTTAAGATTAACTATTTATTACCAAAAAAACAAAAATGGATTCAGTTCTTGAACAAGTTGGAATGAATCAGGTGCCAGCAAGCATCAATAAATCGAAGGTACATACATATATCCTACATAGAAAAAATACTACTTAGAAGATTCGATTGAAATTTGTTCTCTTAAATTCCTGAAAGTCTAAAACTTTAACCTTTAAACGAAAGACCTGCAAGACTGCGATGTTTTTAGGGGGTGTGTGTCCAGCAGGCCGCGATTTTCTTCGCCGATTAGTTCTGACCTAATCCTACCAGATTCGCTACTAAAATGTACTGAGCATGGAGTTCCCACTTTTTCTCTATATGCTGGTTGAACATTGACTTGAATTATCGCGACAAAGGTGAGAATTATCATTAGCCATGAGATTAATGCCTTACTGAAGAAAGTTTAATAATCAAACTTAAATCATTATTACAACATCAATGTTAAATGGAGGCGTTATCTTGATTGTTTTACAGCGCAGTGATAATTTCAATTCCGTTACAAAATAAATTCTGTGGGTGAACAAAAATATTTCCAGTTCTGTAAGATGTTAACCTAAATAATATGCTTGAAATTTAGTGGTAACTTAAAACATGTTCTTCAAATCGTTTACCGGCTGCAAATACTAGTAGAACCATCAAAAATATCTTTATTTGAGAAGTGAAAGATATAAATAAAAGTCAATGATTCGTATTATTTAGATATACCAACACGAATTTTATGAACGAATTTAAATAGTTCTTATAAAAAATTGTTCACAACTTACTCTAATCTGTCTAAAGCTTTCGTTCATCACCTTTAAATTCCCAATCACTTCGTTCACAGGGTCACTTCTAAACCGGAATTCTGGCTTTTGGCCTACTCTAAATGTGTTGTATCTACTAAAATCTCCCTTAAAGCTCAAATTGTCGAAATTGAATTTTCATCTAATTTACAACTTTAAAGAAAAAATGAAAAGTTTTTTCTTTAATGAATAAGATGTGATAAATAAAACAAATTAGAAGTGAAAAAAATTTTTTTAGATTATAAAAAAAATTAAAAAGACTACAAAATTTATTTTTTTAATGTTTCTCATTTCTCAGTACTTAGTATTGCCTTTCGGGCTCTGATACGGCCGGGCATCGATGCAATCAGGTTTTGAATGGTCCCTTGTCGAACCGTTTTTCACTCTTCTTATAGGGCAATGCGGAACTGTTCAGTGTTCGAACTGGAGGCTGATCACGAGCTCTAATACGCCCGTTGAGCTTGTCCTATAGTTTTTATATAGGATTCATGTACTGAGAACGTGCAGACCAATCGATCACATTTATACCTACTTCTTCCAAGAAGCACGTGACTCCTAGCTGTGTGTGATCGGCCTTATCATGCATTAGCATGAACTACCCCGATAGATAGAGCAAACAGTCTGACTGTCTCTAGAACTTCTTCAACATACTTTGAATGGCGGCCATTGCCATTTTCAACAATTAACTCGGTGCGGACCTTCACACCACACCATAATTGTTTGCAGCAAAACTTATTTCTTAATAGTACTAAAAATCAACGAATTTCTTAAGCATATCTTCACTAATAAATTATATAAATTTAACAATAACATCAGCGTTTATAGTTCACTATAATGCTTCATTTTGATTTATTTTTGCTTTTTAGAAACGAAATAATAAAAATAGTTCTGGTTTAAAGGAGCAATGTCAAAGAGCTATCCTTCAGGCAAGAAAATATCTAGAAAAACATCCAGAGAGTATCAGTAGGATAAGCCCCGATCGTAAAGATAAGGAATCGTACATTTCACAAAAGATCATCAGGATGATAGTAATGGATATTGTAAAGGAAGAAAAGAGAAACAAAAAGAAGAAACACCCTTAATGATACGAGTTGATCATATTATTCCATTCATGGATAATAATTGTATCGTTTTAAGTAAAAGTTGTCTGTTCGTCTTAAAAAAAATGTATTATTTTATTAAATAATTATATTTATCATCGTATCAAATTTCAATTCAATTCAGTTTCGATACTTTATTGCCTTTGACATAAATATCTTACAGCAAGGGTTGAGTCTTTTACAAAAAATAATACAGTACCAGTAAAGCTAAAATAACGTACATTCTTCTTATGGCTAATTACAATAAAACAAAAAAAATCAAAAAATTTTAGCTGTAATAAGATCATTGTATCCATTATAAAATAAAAAAAATAGCTAATCAATTTTGAACAAAACTTCTTAACTTTAATGACTTCTGTTTAATGACAGTGGCCTATACTGTGATTACCAGAGTTACATAAAGGGCATAACTGATCAAGATCAAATCTGTATGTTATATTATTAAAATAAATTCTACTAAACTTGTCACTAAACAATCCTAATTGGGCACAAACCCTTAGCTTATTAATATAGCACTGTAGTGAAATACAGGATTCTCCAGGTCCCAACGCACATATTTCTAAATACTCGGTTATATGATGATGTGGTTGCCCTAGAAACATCTTTAGATATCAAGTTGTTTTTGAATGACTCCAACAGACTTGGGAGAGAATGGGACAGTTGAGGATTCTGGGCATTCCAAATGTCATCAGCTCCTATTTCCAATAAGTAATCTCTGATGGCACCTGTTAAAAGGAATCTTACTATTTTCAAAAAGTTCTACAATAACAAATTTTTGGTAGCCGATCACTAGGCATTAATAGAAGTTTGAGCGACCATCTTAATAATTGTTTAAAAATTCTTAATTTCAAGTGAACTCTTCCTGCCTGTAATTGAACATATGCGTCGGTTGTTGAACGGGGAAGGTGTAAAAGTGATTTCAAAAATCTAATTTCTACCCTTTCAACTAATTCTTCATACGGAGAACCTCAGACCATACATCCCAAACCTCAGATCCATACATCAGAATATTTGTGACTAGACTATCAAAAAGATATATCTTGGACTGCCAAGTATCACTCTTAGTTGAATTTAGAACGTTTAGAACAATAGGTATAGAATGTGAGCTTTTAGAGACAAAATGGGCTGCAGAATGGGCAAATTTACCAGATGACGAAAAGGGAATTCCTAGATAAATGAATGTCTTCTGGATATGTAGGGCAGAACCTTCAAAATAGAAGTCTTTAATGTTTGAGAGTTTCCCACTTTTTTGAAAAGGAAGACCATTTTCGCAACAATAATTTTCTAAAATTCTTAACTTCTTTTGAACATCCCGCCAGGAAAGTCCTATAATAGCAATATCATCGGCGTATAAAAGCATAAGCAAGTCCCGTGAGGAATTGATGCCAACACGTTACGAGTGAAATACTCCACTAAATTTGCTATATAAATATTAAATAATAACGAGCTCAATATTTCACCTTGCAGTACGCCGGATGTGACACCAATCTCCCCAAACTTCCCAGAGTTACTACTAATGAACATTCTCGCAGAATCGTATAACTGTTTAATGAGTCATTTGGCTTTTGTACTCATACCTAGTTTGAACAATTTCAGCCAGAGGAGGTCGTGCGGCACAGAGTCGAAGCGCGTCTGAAGTCAACAAAAACAACATAAAGATGTCTTTTCTTTATTCTAAGCTGTAAATTTATCACGGAAGATAATGTAAAAATTGCGTCAACACAGCCGCGCCCCGCCCTGAACCCGCACTGCTCCTCAGGAATGACACCATTAGTCTCCGCCCATCGCGTTAATCTGTTGGATAACATTTGGGTTAACAGTTTAGTCAGCATATTTATAAGGGCATTCTGGTCTCTCTTCAGAACGCATAAATCTTTCGCCTTTCATCGTATCAAATTTACGAAATTGAGATTTTCACCGGAAATACAAGGTTTAAGGTTTCTTAAGTCCGAAAAAGTGGTTTTAGAAATTATGTGGGTGTGTGGTCAACATAAATGTAAAATCTCAGAGAGCTGGAACTTTATATTTTGTTTAGGTTTATTTAGTCAAAATCTGTTGACTATTAATCTAATAAATTATACACTTTACTTATATAGATTTTTTTTCCCATTTTTTGGCGATTTTCTCGTAAAACGGTTCATAAATAAAAAAAAAGGACTTTATTTCATCAGAGACATTTTCCGTGGTCATCAGAGAAATTCACCTCAACGACTTTATTTCAATCAATTGTTCCCCTGAAATTTCATTTAAGGGTATGGCATCAGGCTTTCGTCTGAAGTCTATTGAATATATTGAGCGATTTTCAACGTCTATATAATATTAACATAAATGTGTTCGGCAAAGTGCAGAATTTGAAGAAAATCTGTATCCGACTTTTATATTATTTTTCAGATGCACATTTTCAGTTATATAATGTGCAATTTGTGACTTGGTAATAACCGCATACGCATAACTGCGTAAACTGCAGCAAGTGAAAGTCATTGAGTGTTTTACACCAGACGTTTTAACTATTGTAAATGGATCCTGTAAGATTTTCGAAATTGAGTTTTCTAAAATGAGATCATTAGAATACGAAATATAGTTTTTAAAAGAATGGTATATGCCTGTGTCTTTTACATTCGGCCATAATAAGTAACAACCGTTCAAGCAGAAAGATCATTGTTTTATAGAAATATTGCTGTAATATTTATACAACAGCTCTTTGCAATTTCTTGTCCATAGATTTGCTTTAAACTCTGTACAAATACCTAACAGCCCATGTAGGTATATAACATTTTCTTTGAAAAAAAAAAAAAAATCTGGGACAATGACCTTAACATAGCATTTGTAGAGGGTAAGTTATGGAAAAAAAAAATTCTATTTAAATTGTTTTATTTGGCCTCATAAAATACTTTATAGATTTTTCTACTTGTTACATAATTTTAACAAAGATATTTCACAAATACGATTTTTTTTTTTTTTTTTTTTTTAAATTTATCTGTCACACAGTAATAGACAAAAACGAAAAGAATTAATGTGCCTAGGTATTTATTACCTTGATCTATTTCATATAATTTCTTCTAATTTTTTACATAAATTGTTCCCTGTATATTTTTCCTTTTTCAATTTTTCCGTTTTACCAAAAACAAACCCATCCATGAAAAATAATATAAACATATTTAAATTGAATAATTTCCTATGTTTATAAAATGCTTTAGCTATCTCATTAAACATACTTGAAAGCTGAATATAATTCAAATTATTAAATAAATAAAGACATATAATATATAAAAATAAAATGCAACAGAAAAATAAATTTTATAAAGAAAAAGAAAAATGGAATTTAATAAAATCACAAATGAATACATCACATTCAAATAACTTATAATAATATGTTAACAAAAAGGGGATCCTCAGAATAAAAATAATATTTAAACATTTCTAATATGCGGTATTATTTTTTAAATATATATATTTTTAACAACTATTTTTGTCGGATTAATTTATCAGTCGCATAAAAATATATTTTTCAACCTTTTTTTTTTATAATTTATTTATCGGATAAATAAATAAATAATTTCCCTAATGATCATTCATGACATAATGTGTTTCATCATGTGTTTTCATGACATAAAAATTTTATGTTATAATCCTAAAAAAAAAAGTCCATAACATTTTTAATCTTCCAAATTCAAATGTTAGCTAGCAAGAGAGAATGAAGTAGCACTCACTACAAAATGCTTCCATCATAAGCATTTGTTTTTTAATAATATTTCTTAAACACCAAATTTACATAAAATAATTTCACATAATATACATAAAAAACATAAATCTATCTGTACACATACTTTCATTCTTCTGTTTCAATTCTCACTTTGAAATGTCAAAATTTATTCTAGACTATATAACAATTGTTCAGAAAATATTGGCAAGGCACTATTCATCTTTTTTTTTTTCTTCCTTTCTTAATTTAAAATAATAATAATGAACAAATCAAAAAATTATATTATTATAAACGCTATAGTTATCCATTTGTTACAAGATGTACAATTGTAGAAATAATTTTCCTCCCTCTTGGATATGTTTGAAGATTTAATCGAGGCTCGCGGATTTTTTCTTCTAACAGTTTCTGTAATTCACTTTTTATTGATTCCAAAAGTTCAGCAATCTGAAAAATGGAAATATGTATTAATTGACGTAAATAGATTTTTTTTTTTTGAAGCCGGGGGCCAATGCACTGAGACCTTAGGATATATTGTGCTATGCCCCCTGGGTGCCGCAGGCTTTGCCCACAGCACCCGAGCAGGTGTCCCAAAGGAACATCCTTTCTACAGAACCCGCATCAGGTTAAGATCCCTAAGGAATCCTAGTACCCTAATCCTAGAAGGGGTATATCCCCCTCCTTCCCCTGGTAACTACCAGGTTCTTAAATCTTCTCTGAGAGGTAGCCTCGCAGTCCATTAGGAGATGTAATGGAGTTTCCTCCAAATCCCCACAGAGTCTGCATGAGCTATCACTTTCCAAACCCAGCTTCGTCAAGTGTCCCCTGAGTCGACAATTCCTGGCAATCAGAAAGGATTACAATTTCCTGGTTCTTATATCCCCTATCGAGTTTAAATTGAACGCATCTTCCAATACGTAACCTTCGCCTGGAAGATGCTGGGAAACTTACCCATGGGTTCGGAGTGCTTGATCCTTGGTCCAACCAGCCCTGCCCCAGTCCCCTCGAGGCCATTTGATGGTATATTCCTTAATGCCTTCGCTCCACTCACTTTAGGTGCCCAGCTTCAGAGAGAAAGTTCTAATGAAGTTGTATTTCTTAATCATACCAACTCTAGGGAGGTGCCAGCAGGTAAAGGTGGCCCAAAGGTTGAGATAACCACTCTCCGACACCCATAGAGATCCTGAGGAGAGCTCCCTTTGCCGCCCTCTCCACCGCCAGGTGTAGAGGTGACAGAGTGAGGATGACCTCAATACCGGCGGTGTGACAAGATCGCATAGCACGTCATGCATAAGCATGCGAGCCGCTTATCTTGTCAAGAGTCCTCTTGATTGATGCTACCTTGGTCTTCTTAAACCATGCCATTGCGCCGTTGGTGATAACAGGTCTCACCATTCTGGAGTACATCCACTATAGGATACTCGGGGGGCATCCCCAGGACTTGCCCGCCATCCGCCTACCGTCATGAGAACCCAGTGGCCTTACTAACAATTGATTCAATATGTTTCTAGATAAATCTGACTAACTCTCACTCTCTGACTGTAATATTTTCGCGATTATTTTTTCAAATTTAGAAACTTCACAAATCGTTATTCCCCCTTGTATAAGTCTACCGCGGCGTCCATTCTCTCAGATAATGATCACTGTTTGTTTTTCTTCTCCCAGAAGATGGATACCAAGCCCTTCTTCACACTGAGATTATTTGTGCATCACCGTTTCCTCTTTTTCCTTTCTAAAACCATAATTGGCCAGCCCATAAGCTACTATCGCTTTTAAGTCTCCATTGGCTTTGAGATGGCAGTATGTAATCCTAGAGACCCTACGGCTTTGGTGTAATTCTGTAGTAAAATTTGATTAATGATAAGTCTAATTACTCGTCTTTTGACAGTGATTTCCAACCGCCAGACCCTAAGATTTACTATTAACATATCTGTCCAATATAATGACTTCATAAGGAAAAACAATTGAAAGACAGATCAAAGGCCACCCTCCAATTCCTTCAGTAGCCGTGACAAGAAACGCAATTCTAATCTAACAGGTATTTAGTTTTTCATAAACCTGGCTATCCACGCTTTTGATAATAATGTATGGTGAATATCAATTATAGGAATGCATGCTTTAAACTCAAGGGAGTGCCTAATGGGTTACATGTACAATTCTTTTTTAAATTAAAAATAATCCAAAACATTATTCCTCCGATAGATAATTAAATTTTTAAAATAATGTTGAATAATCATCAAACGATGATTACATATTGAATTTTCGACAAAAACAGTAATTATTCTCCGTTAGAAGGTAATATCTATTTGTATTGAATATAATAATTTATTTTATTATAATTGCTTTTATATATGTCAAGTTTATAATATAGTTTTTATATATTTTTACAATTACCTCATTTGATGGTACAGAAAATAGGATCCATCCATCATCTAAAGAAATTATAAATTGCCCATAATTTAATTCAACTTTCAATTTTCCGGCAGAAAATAGGACAAGAGCTAAACAAGGAACCATCGTACAATCTCTAACAAAAACTTTGGTAGTTTTTATTTTTTCCTGATAGACTAAATATGGACTTGGGAAGTAAGTTCGATCAGCGTTTACGCTTGATGGATGTAGATGAACCTATAATAAAATAATAATCATATATATCTGATCTGATTTATAAATAAGAAAAGTAATTAAATAGGTCTAAAATCATTAATATATAATCTGGTATTCATAAAACGATTACTTACAAAGCCATCATTTTTTGTTTTAAATTGTAAATCTTCAGGCTTTAGCGGAGTTGGCAAAGCACCAGCCAGACTTAGAATATAATGCTTATCTGGTGTCATAACTTTCACAATATTTGGATAGAGAGCCGCGCAGAGCAGTGCTGCTAATAGTTTTTGATTGTCTCCATTAATGTTTAGCTAGAAAAGTAAAATAAAAAAATTAGTGGTGAGCGTAAGACAATAAAATATATGGGAGAGATATTTTTAAAATAAAAAGATTTACCTCTCTGCCAGTAATTTCATAAATCCTATCAACACCATTAGTCCTTCTTCGATTGACCTGTATATCTCCGGGAACAAAGCCAATATCTATAAGTAATTCTAATAACTGCACCTTTATATCTGCAAGAGTTGATAATGTCTTATATGAAAGATAATTTTCATTCGCAAAGTTATAACCAGCTTGTCGGCTCTTCAAGGTAGCTCTTTTCCAACACTGGAAAAAAAAGAAAACTATAGTGTTAAATTTGAGGACTGTTTTTTGTTTTAATGAATAGTGTGTGTGAGAAAAAGTTATTAACCTTATAAGCATTAAGTGTTGTAAGATGATCACTATTTCCAGTGATAAAATCTTTCTTTCTCATTGCAGCTTCATCTTTTTTGTTCATTGGAGCAACAAAAGGACTTTTATATGATAAACATGCTGCCATAGTTAATGTTGAATCTAGAGCGCAAAACATTGCTCCAGATAAAATCAGCTTGCCTATTCTTACGTCAACAGGAAGAGAAGCAAGATGTTTTCCTAATGGTGTAAGACATTGCAATTCATCCAGTGCTCCAATGTTTTGAAGGCGAATTATTGCACCGGTAAGATTTTCTTCTTTAGGTGGTTCAATTAGACCCTCTAGAGAAAATATTTATCTCAATGAAAGATTGATTATTTTTAAAAAATTAGGAAGCCTAATGAAAATATTTTTTTGTAATGTACAAAACTTACGAATAACATCCAGTAAATCATAGTCAGATAAATTTGGTAACATTTTAATTCTAAGTATCAGTTGTTCTAATGGTACACGACAAATTTCTGGTATTGGCTGTGGCTCTAGTATTACTTCATATCTGTGACTAGTGTAAAGATGAAAACAAACTCCTGCCATAACACGACCGGCTCTACCTTTTCTTTGAAGAGCATTAGCTTTTGATACCCATACCGTTTCCAATGATTCCATGTTCTTATTTGAATCAAATCTGTTGGAATTAAAAACAATAAAAATATTGAATAATAATTTTGAGTTATAAATATTATTAAATTGTGTTCACCCTTTTTCTTTCATTTTTCCAGAATCAATGACAAAAACGCAGTCATCAATCGTGATCGATGTTTCAGCGATATTAGTTGACAATACAATACGTCTCTCTCCAGGTTTTGGCTTCCTAAATTGAAGAAAATGAAAATAATAAGAAAACTTATGAATAAAGAACAATAAAAATATATGGGAATAGACATATAATTGAAAACAGAAATTTCAATTCTGAAGTTTCCCTAAAAGTTTAGATTTAAAATAGCTGAATTTGAGTTAATCATAATTTACAAATTATATTTTTTTTTGCACTTCGTAAGGGAAAAGAAATATAAATCTGGGTTTTATACCTAAATACTAATGCTTGCTCTTCATTGGTTAATGATGAATGAAGTGGAATTAGTGTAAAGTGGCGATCTTCAGTTCTTGAATTAAAAATGGAATTTGCTTTAAGTATATCATGCATATTCATAATCTCAGCAATACCAGGTAGAAATACCTACAGAATTGAATATTGTTGTTTTTATTACAAGAAAATAAGAAACATATATTTGCATATGTCAATATATAATAGTATCGAAATAGAATTAAGCAGCACTTCACCAAAATAGAGCCTTCTCTTGGATATGCATGATTTCCGTCTACAATCCATGTTAGAAGATCTTCAATTAATTCATAATTTATTCTTTCCGTATCCATCAGATATAGTGTTTTACATATTTCTCTAGAATAGACTAAAAAAAAAAACTGGTGTGAAACACTGTTACCCGATGTTTTTGCATATATATTTTTGGAAGGGGATAGTAGCAATATGAAAGAAAGGAAGGCTTTAAGTTTATAGTTAAAACAGGAATAGAACAAAGTCCAAGCAGCAATATATATATGTACGAGTATACGACACGATGGGATTTTGTTTTCAAGTGTGAATGTGTCTCTAGCAGGCCTTAGCGCTCGTTCTTTACGGCGACTGCCGAATTGCTATTCCACTAAATTTAAGTGAATAGTAACTACGTGGTGTGACATCTGTTGCGATTGAGGATTTTCTTTACTTTTACGTACTTAGACGAGGTGAGGAGAGAAGAGGCGAAGCTCAGGTTACCAATTTGGAGGCGGCAAGGACATCATCACGTAATAACTGGTTCTAACTTTTACTGAAATTGATAAAAGGCGCTGTAAATTTATTTAACTTACAATCATAAATAAATACAATCATACAGAAAACAAATTAATTAATAAAGTAAAAAAAAAAAATTAATATATTACTGCAGTTGGCATTAGCATAATTTTTTTAAATTTAGTTTTGTTCTAGTGAATCGAAGTTAGGTTTCACTTTTCTGTTTCTTTTTTTATTTTTATTTTTATACGAATTAGCGCATAAGATAAACACGCTAGAATTTAGTTTTAATTTATTCTAGTTAGAATTTAGTTTTACTGGTTGGGTGGATTTAGTATATTGTACAAAAGATATTTATTTATTTTTCCTCTTCATTTTTTATTTATTATTTTCTTTTTAATAATTGTATTAAAACTGTGTTGTGAATAAAACTAAGGGAACCCCGCAGTGTTCGCCTTATTGTAAAATGTTGGTGTCATTTTTTGATGAGTATTCTCATCTATGATATTTTTTTTCTAAGTATTCTATTCCTATTTTAGCGGCAGAAGATCAACACAAGTACGGTACCCGAGGAGCTCACCCTTCACCTCCACTGTTCCCCCAACCCTTTTCCTTCCTCATCCCTTAGCGTTTCGCTGTTTCCGCTCTTTCCTCTCCAAAACCCCCTTCACCACACAAACAGCGTGGCATCCAGCTCCTTCATTATTTTTATGTGTATGTCTGCCCAATTAGTTCTTTTTCCCGAACAACCACTCACGCCCGTCTCCACTGTTGTCTAGCCGAGCACCTTCAAACTTACAAGGGAATAGGACTAATAACTCTCACACGACCTTCTCTTACTACAATTTACATAGTTTGGATTTATTTATATATACGGGTATTACTTAGTTGCAAATTGCACATATGCGATATTACATAATATAATACATATATTGGAGTATGCGGTGTGTAAACAGCAAAAAATATTAGAAACATTAAGAAGGAGTAATAATCTGATTTTCTACGGTATTAAAGATGTAGAAGCGGAGAATATTGAAGATTTAGAAAATACAATTTTGGATCTATGTAATAAGGTATTGGCAGTTCCTGTAACTAGGGATAATTTAAATTATATAAGAAGGCTTGGAAGACGTGATGTTAAAAGAGACCAGTGGGTTTTATCCTGCGTATCCAATATTGTGAAAAGAAACATCTTGGCGAAAGGGAGTAAAATATATATTTCTGAAGATTATGACAAGGAGACGCAATTATTAAGGAAACAATTACTCCAGGTGAGAGTTAAATGTATAGAAAGGGGCCAGACTTGCAAGATGAGAAGAAATGGTTTGCTGGTGGATGGAAGGTTCTATCATTATTCAAAATTGTTTAATGATGATTCTAATCCAGCCAGTGAGCGTGAAGAAGAAGCTGGGCAAGAAGATATCGGGGATAAAGAAGATAGGGAGAAAAAAAAAAGAAAAATTTCGTTGAACAAAGGTAATGAACCCCTAGGACAGCGAACTGATACAACCCCTACGGCGAATCCTAAGGAGCTTTTTCGATCCCGAAGTGATTCAGCGGCGTCAGCAGCATCCAGAAAATAAAACCTCAGAAGATAGGCGAGCGTATCTCAAGATAGTTGCTTATAATATTGCCGGGCTTAAGAGTAAGTTATATAATTTGGAATTTATTGAGTTCTTAAAAAAATTTCATGTATTCATGTTGTTTGAATGTTTTGTGGTGGAAGAAGAAATTTTTCTTAGTTTTAAAAAGATATTTTTTGAATTTGATTTGATATTTATACTGGTAACGAGAGATAAAAAATATGGTAGGGCAAAAGGCGGCTCAATTTATGGAATTAAGAAAGAAAGCTTCACAATAGAACAAGTTAAATTTGTTAAAATCTCGAATTTTGATTTAATAGAAATAAAATGTAAAACGCGATGGTTAGGTCACTTCCACAGAATGGAAAGAGCAAGAGCGCCGTGGAAATCATATGAAGGGCACCCGGGTGGCGGAAGACCAAGGGGGAGGCCCCGACTGCGTTGGTTGCAGGATGTAGAGTCCGATCTCCGATACATGAAAGTAAGGCAATGGAGAAGGAAGGTTATGGACAGGGACGTCTGGAACCATCAGCTGCAGGAAGCCAAGGTCCTTCAAGGGCCGTAGTGCTACAGGAAGAAGAAGAAGAAAATGTAAACAGAAAAACATTATATTGTGCCAGTCTACATAAACTGTAATTCCTGGTCAACAGATTTTAAATTGTTGTATGATTTTATTAACGAATATCAGAAGCTGCAGTTGGTGTTGATTGGCGACTTTAATGGCAGAATTAGTAATAATCAAACTATACCGCAAACTCTAACAATTAGTTCAAATATAGAAACATTTAGAAAGTCAAAAGATGATGTACTCAATACTAATGGCAAACATTTGTTAGACTTTTTTGAAGATTTTAATTTTACTGTACTTAATGGGCGTACTGAAGGGGATTTATCAGGGAACTTTACATTTATAAGCGCGATGGGATGCTCAGTAATTGATTATTGCGCAATATCTGCTGATATACAACCGTATGTAAAAACCTTTCAGGTAATATCATTCTGATCATTTGCCTATTACCCTTCAATATGCAATTGACGATAGCAAGTGTAACGAGTTTTTGCCATTGCTTCCTAAGTTGAAATGGAATGTTAATATTAAAGAGAAATATGTAAAAGAAATAGACACTATTTTAGCTAAACATCATATATTAACAGATACAACAGCCATAGGTTTGCAACAGTTAACGGAAGCTATAGTTACTATTGCGCATAAACATAATATGATTTATTCTGATAAACCTGTTTTATTTAAACAAGGTGATTGGGAAGGTTTAAGAATGCGAAAACATTTATATAATTTATTAAATATTTTTAGAAAAACAGGGTCCTGCACAATTAAAAATTATTATCTGGTCATTAGAAATGAATATAAAAATTTGTGTTGTTCAAAAAAGAAATTATATAATGAATGTGTTGTTGCTAAATTAAAACAGGTTAATGATGTTAAAGATTTCTGGAAGTTAGTGCGTCATTTCAAAGAAAAAAATTATATTCTGGATACTAGCATTTCCCCTATTGTCTGGACTGATTATTTCAAGAATTTATTGAACCCGTCGGTGAGAGCTTCACGTATGGTCTATGCCGAACCATATATAACTAATGATCTTTTAGATGCTCCCTACTCACAGTTAGTAGCGGTCTTGAATAAAGCAAAAAATAATAAAGCACCGGCCACTGACAGAATTTGCTACGGAATTTTTAAGAACTGCCCAGAGAGTTTTCTTAAAATGCTAATTGTTTATTTTAATGGAATTTACCTTAATGGTAAGGTGCCAAACAGTTTTAAGGATGCAATAATATTTCCTGTTCACAAAAAAGGTGCATTAAATCAAGTATCTAACTACAGGGGAATCTCTTTTTCTAATGCAATCGGGAAACTGTTTACAGGATTATTGTTGGGCCGAATTACGCTATGGGAGAATGATATGAAGGCGTTGGACGAATTCCAGGCGGGGTTTAGAAGGTCTTATTCAACAGTCGACAATATTAGCAGCTTGATGAGTATTGTGAAGATTAAATTGAGCACAAAAAAACAGAGAGTTTTTGCTTTCTTCGTTGACCTGTCCGCTGCTTTTGATAGAATTGACCGTCACGCCTTGTTCTATAAAGTTTTACATCTCGGTATGTCCAGTAGGATGGTGAATATAATAAGAAATTTGTATTCGGGTAGTTCGGTAGTGTGGTGCCATCGCGGCTTGTCTGAACCCTTTATGACATCTATGGGCGTTAAGCAGGGTTGCCTGCTAAGCCCGCATTATTTATTAATGATGTGATTGAGTATTTAGATGGGGGGATTAATATAAGCGGTACCCGCATTAAGGCGTTGGCTTATGCGAATGATTTAGTTTTGCTAGCATCGGATAGGCTTGCTCCAAAAAATGATAGATTCCCTTGCGGAATATTGTGATGTCTGGAATTTGCTAATAAACTTGGATAAATCTAAAATTGTAGTTTTTAGAAATGGAGGCCGGCCGGGTAGAAGAGAGAATTGGTATTATAAAACTAATAAAATTGAAGTTGTGAATACATATAAATATCTTGGGATTACCTTATCTTCCAAACTTTCTCTAGAACAGCACTTTAAAGAAAAAATTGAACATTCTAAATTTGCCATAAACTCCTTCCATAAATTAATTAAAAATAGAAATATTCTTTCTCCTCCAAATTAAAGGTTTTTAATGCAGTGTCCCGTTCCATACTTTGCTATGGTGCACAAATTTGGGGCTACTATAAGTACGACAAGGTCGAAATCCCAATGAAATTTTTTATTAAAAAAATGTTTTTGTTTATCCAGACACACGCCGGATTTCAATATATATTTAGAGACAAATCTTTCTCCAACGTATATTTATACATTTAAATTACATAAAAAGGTGCTTAAATCTGCCAGCTTCCAGATATTCTAATGTTCTTGTGAGGGAAATAATAAGCAAAGGAGTTTTCTGGTACAAGGGAGTGCAGGATGTCTGTAATAAATGTAATCTGAATATACAAGATGTAATTAGTGGTAAAATAAAGACATCTCATGTAATAAATACATTAAAGCTAAATATTAGGATAAAAGCTGCAAGCAGTACAAGGTATAAACTGTATAAAGAATTAGAGGTGGGCAACTCTTATATCTATAATCCAAATTTGAATAGTAATTCCGTTAGCTGGCTTCTCAAAATAAGAGGTGAGCTGTTATACCTCAATAAGTACAGTTTTGCCGATCAGGTCAAATAATGCTCACTCTGTCATAGAAACGAGGAAGAAGGTGTCTTTCATTTTATAGCCATATGCCCTATTTTAAAAGAAATCCGCTTGAAATATATTAAGAAAAGTTCATTAACATACGATGTATTTAAAGACTTACTAAATGGTAAGGACTGGGGTAGTCTAGTGAAGTACGCTAAGATAGCATGGAAGTATAGATATTCTTTGGTGCAGGAATTCAATTACTAAATATAGAGTTGGGAATGTAATTATATATTTTTCTGTTTTGTTTGCTTTGTAAAAATAAGCCTGTTGTAAAAATCATTTATTTTATTATTATAGCTATTATTTAAGTTCAGTTTGTTTTTGTTTTTTTTAATTTGTGCTACTTTGATTAAAAAAAAAACGACAACCCCCTCAGATGGCCATGGGCCATTGAGGTATGTCTGGTCAAAACCGAAGGAATGAATTTTTTATCTGTTTATATTTCTATTTTGAATAAAGACATTATTATTATTATTATTATTATTATTGGAGTATGCAGACTGATGCAGTTAACTGAGTTATTCGCCGCTAGAAGAGGCGAGAAGGAAAGTTTTTTTTTAAACAGTTAGTTACAAATGGGAGCTCCCAGCTGAAGTGTTTACTTAGTATTTGGATATATTATTAATTTTGAAATCTCGTATGTATCCTGACATGTGTATATTTTTTATTATTAAACCATTGAATGGTTTCTAAATACTAATTTTAAAATATTACACAAGTTGATCTTGTATTAGCATGTTTATGTGAATATAATTCTTTATATGAACGTTTTGTTTATTCATAATTGCTAGAGTAAAATGGGGGCCGCTCCGGGATCTGAAATCTAATTAGATCTATTAGTTCATTTCAGAGAACCTTTTTTTTAAAAAAAAAAAGTACAGTTAAATCCAATTGCGAAACACAAGATTCATCAATTATATATTGAAATTTAGATTGATTTTTTTTATAAGTAGTTGAATTATATAATGCCATTTTATAAAAGACCTTCTAGTTTTAGTTTAATATTACAAGTAATAAACTAAAGTAATTTTTTTTTTAATCGATTAGGTTTTATTACAAATCCACTTTTATACATTTTTTATATTTTTAAACGTTTCTTTTACAGTGTTTTGTATTTGTTGACACTGTTTCTAATTTGCGTTTTTTATAGTGATTGGTTTTTGTTACTAGTAAACAGAATATAGTTTGAAAGTATCTGGTAGCAGTAGTTCATGGAAAGCTTTGATGGGATGGGATTTGAGTTATGGTCAGGAAGGAGATACTGTAATAATGAAAAGCAGATTGTTGTAGTGGCATATTAACAAACAAGTTCTGTTAAGGATTGGATTGGGACAAACTTTAATTACAGATGTAATTTTTTATGTAATTCCAAATTTAACTAAACCTATAATTTTAGGAATTGATTGTTTATATGAGTTAAACGTACAAATAGATTTAAACGAACAAAAGCTTAAAATTTATCAAAGAAATGCTATAATTCTATTGATTTTGTCAGTTCAAATATGGAGGAGAGTCAACACATAACTCTGAAATGATTAATTGGACATCATTGATATTCAAGAGAAAATAATTAAAATAACCGCAATTATTGGGAATCATAGAACGGATGTTATTGATAGATTTAACAGCCAATACAGGCGTACAAAGTTTTCATTCAGTAAACTACCAGGCTTAATAAAAGATTTTGTTTATAGTTTAGAAGTCACAGTTGATGGCCCTTCTTTTTTAAAAATTATCCAATCCCTCATCAAAAGATACAACTAGGTGGTATGTAAAGAAATGCAAAATTTGTTACAGCAGGATATCATAGAACAGGCGAAGATTTCCCCCCTATATTTCTCCCCTGGTTTGTATCAATAAGAAGAAGAACATTGAGATTATGCATGGATGGACGTCACCTAAACAGCAGAATACTTTCTGATCATGAAAGAACAAATGAAATCGACAATATATTAATGAACTGTCAGGATGCAAAGTTTTTTTCAACAATAGATTTAACAAAAAGTTAACAAAGGAACATACTGGATTAATGTTCGAGGGGAAAAACCATCAATTTAAGAGGGATTGAAGATCAGTTCTCCTGCATTGAATAGAGCGTTAAATCCTATTTTTGATGAAATGAGACCACACGTCTAACTATATGTTGATGATATTACTGTCGCCTCCATTTTTCTCGGCTTTATCAGAGCATACAGAAATGCTCGCACCTCGCACCATATTGCTTTTTTCCACCCTTCGCGATCCAAGGGGTCTTCTTCTGTCAATCCCATATCCAGCCATGCTTTCGCTGACCTCATCCATCTATTTTCTTCTATGTCTTCCCCTTTTTCTGTTCCCTTTTACATCCCAATGTAAAACCTCTTTCGGCAATCTTCCATTTTCCATTCTTTTACATGGCCAAACCATTGGAGCCTCTGTTTCTCTATTGCCCGGAGGTTTTTCTTTATTTCTAAAATCTTTCTAATTTCGGAATTCTTCACTTTTTCCCTCCTCATTTTCTAGCAGACCGTCTCCAAAAATCCATTTCGGCTGCTAGCAGTTTCTCTCTGTACTGCTTTGTTATGGTCCACGTCTAAGCCCCGTATGTTGCTATAGCTGCATATATAATTTCGCCTCCAATACAATTGAAAAACACCTGGAATTAGTTCAGAAGATTTTCGAGAAATTTAGAAAATATGAGATTACTATAAATTTTGATAAATCTAAATTTTGTCGTAAAACAATGGATTATATAGGATTTCTCCTTACACCTGAGGGAATTAAACCTCAAGCAAACAAGATTGACGCGATACACAAAGCTGAGCCTCCTACCAACCGTAAATAACTTAAGTCATTCCTTGGGCTTGCCAATTATTACCAAAAATTTAATTATAAATATGCAAACAAAGTAAGTGAGCTTTAAAACCCGCTTAAAAAGTCAACAAAATGGAAATGGACCATAAGCGAAGATAATATCTTTCAGGAGATAAAGGATCTGTTTGTGAAGGAGGTGTGTTGAGCTATTTTACGAAAGAAAAATTCATTATTCTCATTATTGTCCAAACAAATGCGAGTGAATACGCTCTTGTTTCACAACTGTATCAGTAAATTGATGGAAACATCAGAATTATACAGTATGCCAGCCGCACATTACAACCCAGGGAGATAAACTATAGCCCAGAGAAGGAATTATTAAGTATTATCTGGAGCGTAGGAAAATTTCAAACTTATCTTCTGGGTAAGCCATCTGCCATAGGACTGATCATAAATCATGGACGTTCTGTAAGAAGGGAAGAATTTTAATCCATGAGTTATGAGGTGCGCGCTCTTTCTTCAGCATTTGATTATATTATCGAATATGTTTCCGGAAAGGAAAGGTTCGTCGCTGATTATTTGAGCCGATACTCTAATGACAGGCATAGCAATACTAGTCAAGTTAAAACAGAAAGTAATGTACATACCATAAAGTATAATTCAGAACTGACAAATATATTAAATGAGTTACAGCAGTTACATCCAGAAGACAAAAAGGTTTCACCAGGAATTTTTCTTCAAGGTTTCCATAAGGATGGTAAACATCCTGAATATAAAATTAATAACAACTTAACTTTGATAAAATTGAAAAGCACATCCAAGTTTAAAATTCTTGTCCCTGGAAAAGCCGAAGAGAAAATTCTAGATCTATTTCATAGACAACACGGCCATGTTGGAATAGAGAAAACAATACATCTAATTAAAGCATACTTCCAAATTCATCAACTAAAGGAGAAGGCAATAAAATATATAAAAGCCTGACACATTTACCAAATATGTTAAATAGAACAACACATTACACTCTGGATAGTATACCAAGTTAAAAATGGTATACCAAGAGTGCGTTAAAAGCGGTAGAGCGATTTTGTAACGAATTTAGTACACCTTTGAAAACAGTTAGCAATCATGGAGCGCAATTTACCACGAACAAGTGGAAAGAGGGTTTATTAAAACTAGGCATTAGTCCTACTTTTACATTGATTCACCATCCACAAGGCAATAGAACAGAACGTAACAATAGAGATATTGGAGAATATTTTCGAGTTTTATTACATCAAGAAAAACAAACCTTTGAGCATAAGATAGTAGAATTTATCAGATGGATTTCTGATAAATAATACTAAATATGCTATTCAATTTCCCTCCTCCCCAAGAACTGAGGAGGTAATCATTGCGGGAAAGGGTTACCAGTAGTAATATTATCAGTGAAAACAGCTTTACCACAAATTCTGTTAGATTATCGACACTTTTGAGGTCCAGGTAAGGACAGGGGGGTACACATCTCTATTTATCCTACTGATTCTATCATTTAGAACGTGGGCGCTGCAAAAAAATCGCCACTTCTGAAGCGGCCTGTTTTTTTTTTTTTTAACTCACCTTGATATCTATAAAAAAACTGTTTTGGTGTAAGATATTCATCAGGTGATTTTGGATGTGGAATAAGCAATCCTCTATTTATGGTATCTATTTCAACAACCATTTCCAAATTTTCAATATCCTTACTTTGCTGTTTACCAACTTTTCTTGAGTATTGGGAATACTCTTCTAGTACATAACCAATACGTGTGACTATATCTTCTAAGAAGAATTGTTCAACTGGAAATGTGCGACCTTGAAACATAAAATACAAGTTACTATAATTGCAATAAATTCAATCTTTTTTGTTGAAAGTATTTTCGATATTTGCTGGTAAAACGTACAAGAAATCCTATCCTTAAAATATAATAAAATATTTGAGATACTAACCAGGTATATTAATAACTGGTGCACCTGAGAAATACTGAGAGAAAAGCTCAGAATTTAGAGTTGCACTCATCAGTAATACTTTTAAATCAGATCGTTTTTTCAATAAATCTCTCAATATTAGAAGTAAGAAATCGCTGAAAAAAAAGTTAATATTAAATACAATGAAATTTATAATTTATTTAGATATATATTTTTAAAAAAAGTTACCTTTCTTCACTTCTTTCGTGTACTTCATCAACGATTACATGTGAAACATTACTTAGATAAGGATCTTTTTCTAATCTTCTAAGTAGTATACCGGTTGTACAAAATAACAATCTAGTCTGTGTGCTAGTCTTTGTTTCCAAACGTATCTAACATAAAAACAAACAAGATTAAATTAATAACTGGGATGTTAATATAATATTCATCGAAGATTGAATTAAATTTATTTTTATAATTAAAGCAAGAAAATCAGATAAAATAATCCAAAGTTGGTGTTTCACCAGAAATACGATTTTGAGTTCACAAGAGTCCAGAAAATAGAAGTGCTAACTTGCCGTCTCATAGAAGGCTCAAGGGATTTGACAGAAGGTTTCAGTCGAAATCGTTTTACTAGAAGTTTCAATTTTACTAATAGTTTCTTTTTTCACTTTTTTTCGTGACTTTCTTCAAACTTAGTACACTTACATTTTTCCAACAAAATGTGATTTTAGGGGAGTTGTAGAAGTGTGACCCTAGTCTTCCCTCTAAAGCGTCATTTAAAAGAAGCCCTGTACTTAATAATGGTTATATGGCCTGTTATTTTCTTTAAAATAACAGGCTATATAAACAATTATTAATCCATCAACCGTTGTTGAGAAACGCTGTGAGGGAAAGTCGTGTGTAAAAATCAAGTTGCTTTTTTTTTCTTCTTCTTTCTTTTAAATGAATTCAAATAAAATAATTAACAATTTACCTGGTATCCAATACTTTCAGCTATCCTTTCATTTCTCTCAGCAGCGACTCGTTCTGCAACTCCGATTGCAGATATTCTTCTTGGTTGAGTGCATATTATTTCCACATGTTCATTGCCTTTTCTATTTAACATCCAATCATCCAATAAAAATTGGGGGATCTAGGAGAAAATAATTAAAAGACAATTTTCACTGGAAAGATTTGTCATATCTGACGCGATAGATATTATTTTTTATTTAAAAATTAACCGAACCTGTGTAGACTTGCCACACCCAGTTTCACCACTCAGTATTACAACTTGATGTCTCTTCACAATGTCTACAATTTCTTTCTTTTTCGTCCAAGCGGGCAGTTCTGTTCTTCTTTCTAGCATTGTATTATATCTCTGATCCTTCAACTTCATTGTAAATTTTTTACACAGTTCATCATCTATTCTAAGATAAAACAATTCTAAAGTATTAAATCATCCATGAAGTTAATAATAATAAATCATGTCCAACCAATGAATGTCTTAATTAATAGCAACTAAAATTCTAGAAGTTTGTTTGCTATCACAACATATTGTCATCCAGGAGCTTCGAGTGACCATAATCATGAAGGTTCAATATCCATTACCTCTAGGAAATGCAGATCTATCAACGCTTACTTGAGGGATGAAACAAACACAGTCCCAAATCAGCTCTATCATCTCTAGGGGCGTTCCAAAGGGGGGGGGGGGGATAAAAGGACGTTCTATGTACCCAGGAGTCAGAGTTAAACCGAGATTTATCATTCTAAAGCCTCTCAAGCTAGTTAAAACAATCTTACATTCATCTTATCAAAATGACACGACTGGACATTGTTAACCTCCAAACAGGCGTGCCCAAATAGTCTCCTGGAGAGTGGTAGCCTAGGCTGAAAGGCAACTTCATTTAACCTAATTTAAACTAACTCATGAACTTAAACTTTTATTGACTGAGTTTTCAAATTTGAGATTCTTCAAGTGTTTCCCCCGAAACTTCTTCAAAATAGATTGCAATAACCTTCTATTCTCCGATTATGTTTTTTTTATGTATATAAAAAAACATATCACATTTTTATGCACCTGCAAATTTCGTCAGTAAGACAATCAAATTTGGATGATTTGCTTCCACCACTGGCCCATAAATGATCTGCATCGTCATTATCATTATCTGCACCATTCTGAAGCTTTGACCCTAGTTCGTCAGGTAGAAGCGACATTGACGGGTCATAAAAAGTTGGGGATGGACCTTCCAATACTCGCAATACCTTTAAAATTCGTTAGAAAAGTAGTTCAATAACTTTGAAATATTCTCAATGAGTCAATTCGCTTGAAATAATACTAACCTCTTCTTGACGATTACAAAGTAGATCTATAATAGTATAAATGGTGGGTTGCTGCATAGCAGCACCTTGTTTTACCTCATTCAAGAGGTAATCAGTCAGCCGCAGACAGGTCTCAGAAAGAAAATCTGGGCACTGTGGAACTAATGATACCAGGGGCGGCTGTAAAGGATATTTACTTCCTGTGGAATTAAATCACCAAGAAATAATAATTAAATTTACCATGGTGTTTTTTAAAAATGATTTTTTTTAAATAAATATAATAAAATATAAACCAATGTAGCTGTCAAGAATATAAGAAAATATAATTACAAAATGAAATTGTATAATTTATTGTAATAAAAATTACAAAATTAAATTTTTTAAATAAATTAATATTTTACAAAACTTTAAATATATAGGACTCACCAATAGGAAACCTAACTTCAAGGTCAAATTTTTTTTTAGTGGGATCTTCGAGTTGTACCACTTCTGGATTCGAATTTTTCGCCAACATGTGAGAGAATCTACACTTATTTGCAAATCTGCAGCAGCCTTTTAAATAAAATCTGAAGACAAAATTGGTGTGATATAATTTACTTTTGGTACCTTCATTTCCTTTTTTTTTTATTACTAGAAATAGTATGAAAAACCATATATTTACCTGCAAACATCCTTATTTATTTTATTTTTTTTCCAATTTGGCACTCCTTTAGGAATTCTAACAGTTTCTTGATTTCCAATATCGGCTAGATATTTTAAGTCTAAATGAAAGACCCATAGCTGATTCACAATCTTTTCCTCGCAACAGTCTCCATATATTTCTTTCAATGAATCGAGCTCTTGAGATCTATTTGCAAAAAGTCCAGATAAAATCAATATTACAGTGTTACAATGCGGTATAAAATCTTTTTACAAATTAAATATCTAGCTTTCCTCATAAGCCACTAAATCTTCTCAAAGTACTGGAACTGAAGGAGAATGGAAATTTTATAAGCTAACCGATAGTGAACAAAATTAATATATAAATGGAAAACTCGATGTTAGGACCCTAACAGTCGATACTCACAAGTTTTGTTTATTTAGGCTTCATGTCTGTATAATTTTAAATATCCATAAAACAATTTCGATTTCAAAAAAGTTTTTGAAAAGGAAGAACCAGTTACCGAGAATATGACTGAAATGAACTTTCAAGTAGTTTGTTGCCTTATCAATAAAATGTATTTGCTTTATAATTATTATGTAATAAGAAATATAAGATAGGATTGCTTCCATTAGAACGACAAGGGACAGCATAGCCTTAAGACACTGATATTCCAGATTGTATTTATAATTACTAATCTTGGGGATTAATATTAATATATTCTGGAACACTGGTCAGTAGCTCAATAGTGCTAAACATTTATCAATTAAAATAGCCTCACCTTTCTTCAAGTAAATTTGCAGGTGTCTCTCCTTCTTTTGGAAGGTCGCAGTTAAAATAGCGGCACATTAGAAGTTCATATGCAGCTCCCACATCTCCACCAACTATTTTTAATGCATCTTCACAATGATTATTGTGAAATCCATACCTGAATATAAAGCAATAATATCATTTAAATTTTTGCATTCTATTTCAGTGATGGTAGATAAAATTTATAATAATCCCCATTCTTTTAAGGTAATGCAAAAACTTGTAGCAGTAAGAACGCTGAACATACATAGGAACTTATATATAATTATAACTTATTATAATTTCACTCTTACAATTTTTTGTTTTTAATATAAGTGAACAAATTGAAGACTTCACCTTTTAAGTTTTAACAAGGCAAATTTGTTTCCATAACTTGAAGTGTCTTCATTATTATCTTTTTTAGAGAAATTGATCCCTCCTTGAACAACTAAGTTACCTCGGTCAACCCAATATTGACGATCTAGTCTCATACGTCTGTCTTTATATGCTGATTTTTCTTTATGCATAAATTTCTGAAAAAAATATTAAATTCAGTAAATTAACTATTTAAAGCTTTCGATTTCGGAAAGCGAAAAACATAATCTTTGATCTGAAACAATAATAACTTTTATTTTTATTGTTTTTCATTTAAAGCATTGCCATTCACTTTGAATATAAGTTAAAGTGAAGTAATACAGCTGAATTATGCTATACTTTTTTTTAAGAACTGCATAGTACAAATCTCTTGGATCAGTTATGACGTGTGTTTTTAGCATAATGATCTGCGAATTACGAAATAATTCTGTTTTTTTATTGGCCTAAGAAACGGAAACGCAAACAGAATTCAACTTTCCTTTGTGAAAGAGTTCTTCAGAACTCAGAATAACTTTATGGCTGCTCTTATAAATCAAAAGCCATAAGTCGAAACAGAAGTGAACTACTATGTCGCAAACCGTTTTTTCATATTTCACTACATATGCTTAGTTGTTTGAAGCTTATATAATTTCTTCTTGTCATTATCGAAAATACGAGATTTCGATACCTATTAAAAGAAGAAGAAACACATCAAGATACTCTTTAAATTTCATGGAAGCTAATTGGATATAGGCACATTAAATTCTAAGTTCTAATAAATATTTCTAAATTTCATAACAAAGTATGAAAGCAAAACAAAACACATAACGGAAACAATTTACTATTTCTATCAGAAACACATTCAGGTAAGCTTCTGCAGACCAATTAACTGTGAATTTCACTGATTCGAACACTTGGTGATGGTGTATCATAGTAAACTAGATTTCAGGAATTCAATAAGAAAAAATGTTTACCCTGAAGAAAGCAATAAATTTGCCAAAACGTCGGTGAAAATTTAAAGTAGTGTATTCTCTCACCGAACCTCAACATCCATTTTCAATAGCAAATACAGCGGTCGTATGCAACATCAAAATATTCAAACTAATTTTAAAAAAGGCAAATATCGGATATATTTTAGCAAAATTGCTGAAACGCCTAACAAAATTATAACTCTCTATTTGATAGAGAAGTCACATGGGCCCTAGAGAAAGCACACCAAATAAGTCAGAAGCTCCTTTTCAGGTTAAGGCAAAATATTATTTTAATTACCATATTTTTTATTTTACAAAAATATTTATTAATAGATCTATTTTTCTATTCTTTGTAAACTGGTGCAAGCATTAAACAATTCGTAAATCTGTGTCAAGCTTTAATAGCAATCTAACACCAAGAATTATTTAAAAAATATAATTCATGTATTACCTCTCCACGTAAATAATTAAGGGTCTCTAAGATTAGATCCTTAGATTTATCAGATATGGTAAGAGTTTTCATTTCCACCTTTAATTCAGGAAATTTCATATCCGAACGTGATTGGGCCATTTTTATAACAAAATGAACACTATCAAGCACTTATTTCCCTTAATGTCTTAAGTATAAAGTAAATATTAATTCGCTAAAAGAATGAAATATGACATAGCCACGACCACCACTTTCTCCGGACTTCTACAATAAATGCGTAACCTTCCGTCATGAGCGTTTCACTGTACGGAAATAAGTGGAACCAATGTCAATGATCTACATGCCGGTTCTATTCGATTCGTTTACAAATCGATTATCGATCCAATCAGTTTTCTAGTTTTATTATACGCTATCGATTAGATTGGTTTCTCGATTGTTGTAAACTTTTGATTGCAGAAGTAATAGTCTTGTACAGGTGTCAGGCTCAGGCCGGTTGCTAAATGAAGGTGGCATTCAGATTGATTATAACTAGAGTAAAATTTATGTTTATTACAACATTTGACAATGTTCAGGTTTTCGACTAAGCGTTTTCGATATCCTTAAAACGGCAGGTATTTTTAATATTACATTAGAAATTCTAAAAATACTTCGAAGAAATTCAGTTAAAAATAATGAAAGTTAATTCAAAAACTGTCCTAATTGGGCAATAGGATTTTAGGACTCTAAATATTTAAAATGGTAAAAGTCGGAATGACGCTCCCACACCCTATAGGATTTTTGTAACCTACAGCCATCACTTATAAACCTTACTTTATGCTTAATACGGAATTTCCGTTGCAATGCTGGATAACATCTGGTATTTTATCCGTCGTAGCATGCATATTGATTTTCTTCCTGACATATTGAGTTTCGTAAACCAACAAGTGTGAGTGTAACAGAAACATTACGTTGAAGTGAACTCTCTATATACGAACTTGGTGAATTTGCTCTGACAATGGATAAAAATCATTATGCAACTACGACGGATAAAATACCTGATGTGTATTTATGTATTTGTTAATCAGGGGCATCGCACCCTCTTTTACCGCCCCCAAGATTCTACCGATCTTATCCGGGCCGCTCCGCCTTGCCCCGGCTCCCGAAATGTCCTCAATGGTTACTAAAGCGCGATCGAGATTTAAGGAAAATAACCCCACGATAGTCCAACTCGTACAGGCTCGGATCAACTTTCTGTATAGATTCGATTTATTCCTGCATACACTTTTCTAGGTAGAATATACAATTGAAAAATTACTCACTTGACGAAGCAATTGAGTGGAATGGATTTTCAGCCTCAATTGCAAACTGCATACTTTCCATCTCACACACTACACACATTTATTGTGAAAAAATTCATCATTTCGCGGATAAATATGAAAAAGGAATCAGGCGGTGACTATTCCCTAATTTAGACTTTGCACTCTCAAGGTATACATCATCTACTATATGGGGTATAATATTTTATAAACTTAGCTGTCTCTTTTTAAAGAGATCATCTGTAGCTGACACTACAAGCCGAACAAGAAAAACATGTTTTACATAAAGACCATTTAGTTGATATTTTGTCGTTCATAAATAAAGTACTAAATGTAGACTAATAAATATTTCATTAGTTTGAGTTTAATGCATTTAACTGTTTAAAGTTTTACTAAAACTTGTGATGTTAGTATTTTGTACATAATTTAACTAATATTAGGTTCAATATTTATTATGAGTATTTCGTATAGTTTTCATAATTATGCCAGTCCATTAAATAAATGTAAGTTTGTGCTGCTATTGACAAGAAAACTATCCAGGTTCAAGGATATTGGCCTGGAGAAGAAATATTAGTTTCAAACAAAATTTAACGAAATAAAAATTCATTATGATTGGATTACTAGGTTTAATTTATCAAAATGAACGTTCTTCTTTTATTTATAAATATATATAGTTTTTAGCATATAACAAATTTGATTTTTCTGATTTTTTTTTTTCTCAATTTCAGCCTGCTTCCTCTTTTGATAAGAATTAAAAATTCCTCACGTAGCTTTTTTATAAGTCATTTCTTATTGTAATTGTTTTTCTACTTCTTACTACGACAAACAATTCCATTTTATGTAACTAGAGTAATTAGTCAGTTAAGATTAGCGTTACTGTCATTTATTTCCAGAATTCTAGGCAAAATATCTTAATAAAAATTTTGAACTTTGTAGATTTTTTACTGAAACGCTTAGACATATATTTTTCGTTTGCCAATTCTATGTTGTTTATAGATAAAGATATTTAGCTGGCATAGATTCGGTAGAAAAAGTTGTATCAATGTTATTGTTTCGTTATGGCCCCCAAATGCTGTTACACTGGCGGAAAGCCTCGGCGATTCCAGTGGAGCAGCGAGCCAACCCTAACGCCCACATCGTGGGGGCCGCGCAACGTGGCACCTGGGTTTCTCCGGTGTCACGGCTAACTAGGGCTCTGGTGGGTCAACGATTACCCCCCGTTGGCCTCCTGTTTTATGTCGCCCTTCCTTGAAATCCCTGTCCACCCTATCCTGCCTCTATATCCGGCTCAATCCTACGGTGTTATGCGATCCGTGCCTATAGGATGGTTGGTCCCGGAGCCTAATCCCGGGGTCGTTACGGAGCCTCTGGGATACCAGGCGCCCTCCCAGAGTAAGTAGCCTTACCCGGTCATTGCGGGGCTCTCACCGGGTGGACTTCACTTCCCCAGCTACTCGTGGGAACAACATGGAGCAGCAACTTATAAATTTTAAACACAGACCTTCGGACGAGCGGGCGGATGCCCCCGCGTCCGAGGCCACTACACAGCCTCCCCGGAGAGCCCTAAGGGCGCTATCTCTAGAGGAGGTTGACGTGATGTCCGACATGGACATTCTTGCAGTCCGTCTGTCAGGCGCGTCCAACAGGCGGGTGCAAAGGTTAGTCGGTCAAGGCACTGATTTGGCAGTCGCAAGACGATCCATAATCAGGGAGAACCTTGTCCGGCAACAGGAAGAAAAGGCTCAGGCCGGAAAAAGGCCGCGTTCGGAGGAAAGTACCCCGAAAGCATCGCGGCCGACGAAGAGGGCGAGACCTCGTACTTATGGGGAGGCTTTGTCCTCGGAGAAGGTCGCGATTGCCGCGGCCGATTACCCGGACACGCAGTTGGAGCCGGATAGGCTGAAAGCCATCCAAAAATCCCTGCTGTCCACCATGGCGGCCTCCACGGATGACCGTCAGGTGCGCTTTCTTAAGTGCACCCATAAAGCAGGGTTTCTCCTGCTTACATGTGCAGACAAGGAGAGTGCGTCCTGGGTGACGGAGGTCGTCCCTACGCTGCGGCCCTGGGAGGGCGCTGCCCTCAGGGTCCTGGTGGGGACGAGGTCCCGAAGCCAGTGACGTGCTCGGTCTTTGTACCCCATGAGGATGGCGAGCCGGTGACGGCGGAAAGGGTTGTCAGCCTCTTGAGGTTTGGCAACCAGGGCCTCAACCCCGGCTTGTGGACCGTTATGGGATGTGTTCCGGAGAGCAAGCGACAGCTCTTCACCTTCTCCATGGGAAAGGAGTCCCTGGAAATCCTGAGGAGTCTAGACATGGCTCCATTCTACGGGTTCGGCAGGTTGAAGTTCCGAACCATGGAGAAACGAGGCGATGAAGAAGGAGCTGGGCGGATCGCCTCGGCGGAAGGTGTTCCCTCCACTTCTAAGCTGGCGCGGGCACCGTGTCGGATGTTCCGACAGCGGAGGCTCGCGCACCCAAGCCCTCAGCCGGCCGTAAGGCGGGCGAAAAGAGAGGCAAAAAAACCGACAGGGGGAAGGGCTTGCCCGTCGCTCTGGGCGAAGCCGGGGTCAGCCCGCTGTTGAGGCCTCAAACCCCTCAGCGGTGTCTGGCGCCCGAGCGTGCCGAAGTGCGGCGGGGGGACGAGCCTAGCTCGCCTTCCCGACCCCCTACTACATCTTAGGATGGGGCTACGGGTCCTGCAAATCAACCTCCATCACGCCAAGGCCGCTTCGGCGGTCTTGTGCAGGAGGTTTGAATCGGAGCAACTACACATCGCTCTGGTGCAGGAGCCGTGGCTCGTGGCCGAGGAAATCAGAGGCATTCGCCCATTTCAAGGTAAGGTATTATATTGTAAGGGCTCTGGGAAACCCAGAGCCTATATAGTCCTTAACAATCAGATTGATGGTAACTTACTGCCGGCACTTTGCCCAGGCGATTTTGTTACAGCAATCATCTCGGCACGGACCGAAGGTGGAATCAAAAGGCTGGTGGCCTGCTCCGCCTACTTTCCCGGTGAGGACCAGTCTTGCCCGCCGGACTTGATGGGAGAGATCGTCGACTTCTGTGAGGCGAAGAATCTCCCGCTCTTCGTGGGATGTGATGCCAACGCACACCACCCAGCATGGGGGAGCAGCAACTGCAACAGCAGAGGTAAGTCCCTTTTGGATTTTATCTATGGTAAAGGGTTACTAATCTCTAATTTAGGTAAGGAACCCACCTTCGTCACGGTGGCCAGGAGAGAGGTGTTGGACCTGACCCTGACCACCCATAGGCTGAGTGATGACATCAGGAACTGGCATGTGTCTTCGGAACCATCCTGCTCCGACCACAGGCACATCAGGTTCACCATCGACACCCCCCCGTTGCAGCAGGTAACATTCCGGAACCCTCGGGAAACCGACTGGGTAGGATTTGTGGATTCCCTCAAGTATAGAGTAGCACAGGGAATCTCTGACGGGAGAGGGGTGGAGGGTCTTGAGCGGACGGTAGAGGAGGTGCAGGAGGCGATAGCCACTGCCTTCCAAGAAAACTGTCCGGTAAGGTCAAGACCACAGAGAGGAAAGACGGTCTGGTGGAACAATCACCTCGAGAAACTGAGGGCCGAGGTGAGGAAATTGTTCAACAGGGCCAAAGTTACCCAGAACTGGACCGTCTATCGGAATGCCCTCACGCAGTACAATAAAGAGATTAGAAAGGCCAAAAGACGTTCGTGGAGGCGGTTTTGCGAGGAGATTGAGGACTCACCCTCGTGCGCCAGAATCCACAGAGCGTTGGCCAAAGACGGTACTGCGAACGAAGTGGGGTTCCTCCGAAAGGGGGATGGGACCTTCACTGTCTCCGAGGAAGGAAGCTTAGAGCTCCTCGCGGAGACGCACTTTCCAGGCTCATCCCGACTTGCAGTCCCAGAGGTGGCGGGGATCCCTGGGGAAAGGCCAATTAGACCTTCCCCAGAGGACTGGAAACTCGCCACTCTCATAACCAGGCCAAGCAAAGTCAGGTGGGCCATCAATAAATCCCTACCTTTCAAATCTCCTGGGACGGATGGGATTTATTCGGTCCTTCTGCAAAAAGGACTAGATATTCTATTACCATACCTGTGTAGAATCTTTAGGGCATGCATAGCCCGTAGATATACGCCGGTACCGTGGCGTGAGGTCAAGGTGATCTACCTCCCCAAGGTGGGTAGAGTGTCTGATCTCACGCCAGGCTCGTATAGACCGATTAGCCTAACCTCTTTCCTGAGCAAAGCTCTGGAAAGGTTGGTGGACAGATATATCAGGGATGAGGTCTCTGCGTGCAAACCCCCTAAGTGCCCGCCAATACGCTTATCAACCAGGTAGGTCGGCTGAGGCCGCACTGGATGATCTTAACAGGCTGCTATCAAAATTCTTGGAGGACAAGGAAATTGCGGTAGCCACCTTTTTGGACAAAGAGGGCACATTCAATAACGTCTCGCGCACCTCGGTCATCAACTCTCTCCATAAAAGAGGAGTACCAGCAGTGTTATGCGGCTGGATGGAGTCTGGCCTAAGTAGTCGAATTAACATCTCGTCAATAGGTCAGACCACTCTTAGGGTAAAAGTAGGGAGAGGGTGTCCACAGGGAGGGGTTTTGTCCCCTCTGATGTGGACTTTGGTCGTTGATGACCTCCTCCACCAACTATCTGCGGATGGCTTTGACTGCCTAGGCTACGCAGATGATTTGGCGATCGTGGTAAGAGGCAAATACCCTACTACGATTGCAGAGCGGGTTCAAGCAGCTCTAAACCTGGTTAGGAATTGGTGTAGGGAGGAGGACTTGTCCATAAACCCCCACAAAGCCATAATAGTTCCTTTCACGTTGCGCCACAAGTTGGAAGGCCTTAGGCCTCCATTACTTGGGCACACCCCGATTCCATTTGCGACGGAGGCGAAGTACCTTGGCGTTACTTTCGACCGAAGACTCACTTGGAACCAACACATTGACAAAATTTCTCACAGAGCCGATGCGTCATTTAATAGATGCAGACGGCTTTGTGGGAGAAACTGGGGCTTGCGCCCAAGTTTGTCACTATGGATCTACACCAGGATCATCAGACCCATGGTTACATATGGGTCGGTAGTTTGGTGGACCAAAACGTTGCAGAAGGGGGCAGTGGAAAGGCTCGGTGGGATCCAAAGGCGAGCATGCCTTGGTTCCACGGGGGCCATGAAGACCACCCCGACTGCGGCGTTGGAAGTCCTCCTCAATCTGCCACCATTACACATTCTCGTTCTAGGCGAAGCCAGAATGGGAATACATAGGCTCCTGCAGGGGCCGCCTCCCATCACCTCTAGGCATGATCGTAATAACCAGAGGTTGATTGAGGAAATCAAGGCGGACTATCTTCTGGGGATGCCAACGGATAGGATGGTTCCTAAGTATTTCTTCGAAAGGAACTTCCATATTGTCATACCGAGCAGAGGCGAATGGGGCTGCGACCCACCCCTGTTCGGTAACTCGATCTGGTATACAGATGGATCCAAAACTCCGACTGGGGTCGGAGCTGGGGTCTACGGGGGCAGGCCTAAAGTTAAAATTAAGGCCAGCCTAGGGAAGTACGGCACGGTCTTTCAGGCTGAAGTCGTGGCGTTACAACTCTGCGCTAGGGAGATTATAAGGCAAAGGATAGTGGGTAGAAGAGTGGCCATATACTCCGACAGTCAGGCAGCCCTGAAGGCACTTTCCTCACACCAAATAGTCTCAAGACTGGTGTGGGACTGCCTACTTGCCCTCACCGAGGTGGGTACTCGGAATAAACTGACACTCGCCTGGGTGCCGGGACATGCGGGGTTCCTGGGCAATGAGAGGGCGGATGCCCTAGCGAGGGAGGGCTCGCAGGATACCTTTATAGGCCCCGAACCCTTCTGCGGCTTGTCCAGGAGCCTCATCCAAACTTCTATCAAGGGGTGGATAGAAGATCAGCGTCTGCGTTGGTGGGAGGGAACACCAGGACAGAGGCAGGCAAAGCTCTTCATTAAAAGACATTTGCCTAAATTTACCAAAGACCTACTGAGCCAAACCCGAAGGGATATAAGGTTAATTGTGGGTCTACTAACAGGGCATTGTAGGCTGAATAGACACATGCACCACCTACAACTTGCGGATAGTGCGGTATGCCGATTCTGCAAGGTAGAGGAGGAGACCCCGGCGCACATCCTTTGTGAGTGCGCCGGCCTGGCGAGGATTAGGTTTCTTCAATTGGGGACGGGCAATCCCGAAGCTGAAAGCTTCATGACGGAGCCGCTCTCAGCTTTGCTAGGATTGATTAGGAGGGCAAAGCTGGGGGCTGTTCTGTAACTTAAGGGGATCCACAATAGACCTCAATTTGTAGGTCGCAGTGGAATGAGGGACTCACACCCCCCCTCCCCTATTCTATTTATTCTATTCTTGCTGAATCTTATGTTAACTATAATATTTCTATTACTTCCCTAATAATTCAAATCAGAAAGTCGTATAAACATTCATTCGCACGAGATTTTTACTTTCTCTTACTCTGTAAGAGAAAATTTACATTATAGGGTCTAATTTTCGACATTGAATTTTCACTTTCGAGTTTTGAAGTCTTCTGAGGGTGAAAGAAATGTTTTTTTTAGCGAATGTTCTTTGTGTGAACAATATATCCTCAAGGAAGCTCAAACTTGGTATTCCGTAAAGCTACCATTCATCTGGCATTAAGATTTTCGACAAAATCTATCAACCAGATTTTTTTTTTTCAGTTTTTCGACAATTTTATCGTAAAAAAGCTTTAACGACGTTCTTTAAAACTTTCTTATATTATCTACACTCATAAATGTCACACTTTTATTTAAACCTTTTCTTCCAAGAAAATGGAATTTTTTTTAGTGTTTCTGGGCGGCGGAAAGGGCAGCAATTTTACACTATCCAGTATAATGTATTGTTCTACCATCTATATAATATTAATGGATATTGGCAATATTCCTAGAATTCAAAATTAAAAAAAAAAATTAAATAACTAGAAGATTGCGACTTTACAGAATAGTTTTTTTTGGGGATTTTCTCGAAAATGGACGCAATGGTTTCCATTAAAGTTGGGAGTAGCTAACTGTATAGATAGGTATGTATAAACGTATCACTTTTCAAAAAAAAAAAAAAAATTTTGAACAAAGATATTATTTCAGGGGTTCTAAGGAATCTGTGACGTTAAATTTCCACTTCGTTATCCATGTTTGTCAATGTTATTAATGCTGTCTTTTGGACTACAATGTAATCACTTCAAACTACTATCTGCCTTGGTATCTTTGTTATGACGAATGTGTAAATATTTCAAGTTTCAACCAAATTGGCCAAATTTTATAATTGCATTAATTGAGATAAGAGAAAGTCGAAATGTATGTTTCACGGCATATATTTTTTTTTAATTTTTGTTTCAAAATTTATTTTATTGTACGCATTTTAAATATGTAAATTTGAAGTGAGGTGGGTCCAAAATAGTATCATGGGGTACTGTTGAAAAGATTTAATGAAATTTCGGAATGTTATCCAAATATTCAAATATTAAAATGCATTCGAAATTTTATTTCAATTGTGAAAAAATATAAATAATAAGGAATTAATAATTACTTATATAATTAATAAACTTTTTCTTTATGTAAACTTCTCAAAGTTTGTAAACAATTTATTGAAATTCAATTAATTAGCAATTATAACGGCAATGCACTTCCAGATGTTTTCAATTAAAATTTCTTAAGCTTTATCTGATTCTGCGAATACTATATAAAAATACTACTAATAACATTTACATTTGTCTAAAAAAATCCTTTCTTTTTTAATATTTTTTTATTTTTATTTTAATCACCCAATATTAATGCATATACATGATTTGGACTCGGCAGTCCTAAAAAGAATTGTTAGCGCCGTTAATCTGGATTGTTATCTCCGCAGCCGTAGACCGATAACATGGTTATGCTTGCTGAATATGTGATAGGGAAGATTGTGTATGTGGGATTTAATACGTCGTAGATATTTTCTTTTCCTTATTTCTGATCTGAGTTGAACTCCCTATTGGAATTTGATGTATGATGTCCGGAAAGTCCGAAACCGGTCCGAATTAATGCTGAAAAGAAGAGTGCAACGACGGATAGAATCCCACATATTATCCAACATTACGCATTCAACCACATATTCATCAATTCATTCAATTTTCTTTAATCTTATAGAACTTCCAAGATTTTCTTAGAGAGCCCTTTAAAGGCTAGCACAATCCATCTCCTTGGCAAAACAAAACTAGAGCTAAGGGGAATCACGAAACACCGTTTCACCTTCTTGGAGAATGTGAGCATTGTGCTGGCAAACAATTCCAACAACTTGGCGCCGAATCCAAGATCGGAGCGTTTTCTCGCCTTAGACCTGGCGTTTTTTAATGAGACAGGACTGATGTGAAGTGTCTTACGGGGAGGCATAATGGTCTCACTGGTGCCTAAGCATAGAACTTCCTAAGTGACGCCCCATGCCTGTGATTAGATTAGATTCTTTAATCTTGTTATATTATTAATTACATATTATATTATTAGACCTAGTATATTTTTTTATTTAAAATCTGTTTTATAGAAAATTGATTTTAGGATTTTGCGAACTCCCCTAACCACCGATTTCAATATATGGTACAAATTCAACGTTTACCAATTGATACGAGACAATTAAATAGGTGTAATGAATTTGAAAAATATTTGTAAAAATTAAAAATATTTGTCAATTAATAGTTGCAATTAGTTATAATTGTGTGAGGTGTTTACACCGGGTTTTTGATATTGAAAGTAATGGCATAAAAGATAATGTAAGGGGGGGGATTCCTTCTATATCTTTCTGCATTGTGAACGATGCGCATTAAAAAAATGTGACTTTTCATGTAAATAAATAACACAAAGGACGAATTTCTGAGAGAGTCTCTTTTTTAATAATATTATGTAAGCAACATCCGTCAATTACGTGTTCGAAGCTAGTGTTATATTTAAAAGAATAGTAATTAATAGAGAGTAAATAGAAATAAAGCTGTATTGTTAAATAAAGGATATAGCACAGTGAGAGAATGAAACCAATTTCTCGCCGTATATACGAATATGTTTAGTTGAACAAGGAGTGATTTTAGGGTAGAGTTGTAATTGGTTTAGAGCTGTACAGACCAATGGGAATGGTAGAAGAACGAGGGGGCCGCCTTACATACAGTGTCGTTAGTCGGAGGGGTGTATCTTTGTATAGACCCTGTTATACTGCTCAGTAGCCGACCAGTGTGCTATACCGTTAGCCGCCCTGCTGATCTCTCTCAGGTCTTTGTTCTCTTTTCTTCTAGACGTGCCTTATTCACCCCTGAGGTGGTCACGTGAACTTATATAAATCCACGTGCCCATTACCCGACTACTACTTTCTAGAGTCATCCCAATATGATCACATAATCATTACTATTTCTGCTATGTCCCCCCTCCCAGCTTTTTGTTTGACTAATTGAACGTCAGTCAACCAAATAGACATGGTCGTGTCAAACAAACAAAGGAACAAACAGTGAGATATTTTTTTCATAATCAATTAATGAACAATTCATATTGCGCGCATCTATCTTTTTGGTATTATTTTTTTGAAAATCAGACATTTTACTCCACTTTGATCGGTACAAATGAAGCAAAAGTTTCTTCCAAATTCCATAGTAGAAATTTTGTAAAATCTATAATTATTACGAAACACGAATTTTCTGCAAAAACAAGAATTTAAAGCTACATTTACACAAAATTTTGTTGTTAGCACTAATGCAATTAAATCATGTATCAGTCAGAATGGAGTTGGACAAAAAGTTGAAGTCAAGTTTCTGCAAGAAAATGATGAACCAAACTTTGATGAAGGAGAGGAAAATCCAGGTGATCAAAATTAATAAAAAGAAGCGATAAAATCCCACATATAGATCATTAATGTCGGTCGCAGAAATAGCAGCGCCTCATTCGATTTAGAGAGGGTTGTTCGGAATAGTAGTGAAGGTGAGATTTGGAATAAGTGAATTAGAACAGAAGAAAGAAAAAATTAGGTCCAAAACAAAAAGTATGCCATTTGCTTAACTTGTTCGAGTGGCTCTTGCCTGTCCCTTTTTATTGAAATTATATTTCGATATATATTCGTAATATAATTATTAATTAATTGTAACTATATAAACTAAAGTTAGTTTTACTTTAATTTCTCATAACCTAATTCATCCGAATGCCACATCTAGTAAATAATAATAATAAAATAATATTTACAATAATAAACCAAAAATTGTTGATTGAGGGTTTATCCTAATCGTTGTTTTTTGTGATACTAGTAATGAATGTTCAATATTGATATGTATAAAAGATAAAATAGGAATACATTAGGAGTGAATATTTTAATGTACACTCTAGACAAGATTTATCCATGACAAGGGAATACTATTATTCAAATAATTGTCAAACTTTGTATCACAGAAATAAGAAATATAAAACTTAGATACTGTAAAGTAAGTTTTCGATAAAGAGATCTGTGACCTGATAACAAATTATTGGGAACTGTGAGATTTCCATTTTTATCTTCAATCTTTCCTTTACATATTAATATAAAAACTTGGTATATTTGTGCATCCACCCTAAACTCTTACTCTAACTAGGAAGTTGGTAGCATTGTAAAGAATATGCTGGGTTCTTTTCTTATTTATATAAATATTTAGAAGTTATTAACGTTAAGTTATTTAGAAGTAAATTTAATGTCTCCAACTAGGCCGGGTGGCCATAAGGATAGCAGTTGGCATTCTCACTGGCCACTGTAGATTAAATAAGCACATGCATCGCATGGGCCTGGCAACGGATAGCCTGTGCAGGTTTTGTCAGGAAGAAGAGGAGACGGCACTGCATGTGGTATGTCAGTGCGAGGGGCTGGTCTGGCTAAGGTACCGCCTCTTTGGTAAAGAGAAGCTGGTGCCAACAAGCCTCAGCCAGGGCCCTCTCTCGGACCTATTAAGTCTTCTAAGGCAAGCAGGACTCGAGAGGGTGCTCTGATGGCGGGTGCTCTGATTGACCACCTGGGAGCCCCCCCCCCAATTCCACAGTTCGGTTAAGGACAGGATAGGGGGAGGGTCTCCAACTAGGGGGGTGCCACAATAGATCCTTGGGGTGTCGCGGTGGCGTAGGCTGAATAGCCATTCCCCCGGTAGAATCTATCTATCTATCTATCTAATGTCTTCAAATATCGGAAATCAATCAGTATTAATTGATCTTTACAGGAATATCGATTTTTATAGGTGTAATTATATAATTAAGAATGTCAACTGAAATTCTACAAAATGAAGCATATTAAAATAATGAAAAGAATTTGAATAAATCAATAAATATACTTATATATTAGGAATGGGCAATAATTATTCTTATCTTGTATTTTATCCATCATAGTATGCATATTGATTTTGTTCCTGACCGGTTTCGAATTTTCATCCATTGTCAGAACAAATTCATCAAGTTCGTGTAAGAGAGTTCACTTCAACGTAATATTTCTGAGTGAGTGTAACAGAAACATTAGGGTGACGTGAACTCTCTACACGAATTTGGTGAATTTGCTCTGCCGATGGATGAATGAAAATCCGAAACCCGGTCAGGAATAAAATCAGTATGCATATTACGACGGATAAAATACCAGATGTTATCCAGCATTGCGGACCCATCCACATTTTCAATTATTCTTATCTTGTATTTTTTTTAGTTGTTGCACAGAGTTGGAAAGCATCAGAGATATTTTCCATGATAACCTGCTTCTTTTTTAGTTCATCGACCTGATTCGGGTGTTCGCCCATCATCAGGATGTTTTTTTCAAAGCAGTGTGATAACATAGACTTGTACAGAGCAAATTTAGTTGATACACTCTAAGTGTGATTGATTGATACGAGTCTAACAATCTTCTTCTTTAAAACGAACCAGGCTATCTCGGAAAATATCTCTGTTGTAATTTTAGATTTGTATTAGAGACTTTAGATATGTATTTTAAATCCAGTAACATTATAGATTTATTACATCGCGTTAGTCGAGAATCATTATGAACATTGACTATGGAGAAAACAATATGCTAAGATGATTTATGGTTTCTGTAGACTACGCCTTTATAAAAAAGATCTAAATATCAATAAATAAAAATTACTAACCGTCTGGAAATAAATTCCTTAATTTGAGATAGCTGGTTGTCAGTCTTATTATTGATGCTTTATCCAATTGGGAAGTGATTGCCGAAGGAAGTGGTAAAAGTTTGGCCAATTCTAGAAATTCTGTATTCTCTTTTTCACGGCGACTTCGCGCCGCGTTTTTACTCTTCTCTTTCATCTGAAACAAATCACATATTTTTTCCAAATAAATCTTTAATATCATAAGTAAATTATATATATCAATTGAAATCATTTAAAAAAAATAAAAATATTGAATGAAACATTATTTCTTTTTTTGATTAAAATCGTTACAAAATTATTTAAGGTGGTGTAGGATAAGTTTGTTGTTACCTTTATATAAAAAAACACATATTTTAGCTGATTTTACATTGTGTACTAGTCGACGATCTTATACTGATTATTGATTGAGGTATCCACATAATGGCATTACGCTCAAAACATCGGCAATAAACAAACAAAAAATGAAACTGGCTGTCCATGGATTGAATATCGCACATATAGACCCAACCAAAGAAATCGATAACATAATTCGATTCAATTTTTTTTTTTTAAGCAACTTTTACTTCAATCACTTTTTTTTAAAAAAAAAAAAAGATAATGATTGTATTAAAAGGGAAATTTTAACTAAATAAGAACACTAAAATTCATACTTTAATAATTTTAATAATAATAAGTAAAGATGCTTCTAAAATTTCTGAACTGAATTTTTAAATTAGAAATTTTACGTCGATCAAAAATAGAACGTAAACTATTTGAACTAGCAAATAAAGAAACACGGTAGCAACACTACTGAGAATGTTCCTTAAACTGTTACGAGTTGGGCTGACATATTTTCCGGCCGTAATATTTAGTAAGAGATAATATTTTGTGATTTTAAACAAATTGATATATTTATTTAATCATTTTAATTTTCTGTATGTTTTCAAATATATCTTCTTTTTAATGTTGGATTTTATTTTTATTTTTTAGTTATTTATATTTGAAATGAAATAAACAAAACACATTCACTATGAAACGCCTAAACAATTAATAGAGCAATTGTTTTGTTCTCTTTAAAAAAAAAATAAAAAAAAAATAATAGCATATAATTATGGATTTCCTATTTAAAAAATCTGGCATGGTCGCAATAGTTCTTCTTACAGGAGTATGAAGAAAGTGAAAAGTATGATCAACTGTGTAAAAAATGTCTAACAAAACGTTCAAATATTGAGGTGAGTCATAAAAAAAAATGACCGATTTTGTGTACTTGCACTTTAATCTCTACAGAGAAAAAAAAGCGTTTATATTTTGTTGAACTTTGTCATATTCTTATTTTGCATAAACAAATAGAGAATGAATTTATAAAAACAAAGTTACCCTTAGTAATATTATGCAAATTATTGGAAAAGAAAGTTTTCAGCCGCCGAAACTACTCGTTTAGTGCAAGAATTTGAAGAGGAGGATGCACTTTCTAAACGGCCAGTGTGTAGGTGGTTTCAGAAATTTAATACCGATGACATTATTCTTGAGAGGATAGCCGATTCGGGGCGAAAATCATCATTCGATGAAGAAGGTCTCCGGGGTTACTTGGAGGCTTACCCGACCAAAAGTTGACAGCAGAACTCGAAATATCCCAATATATCCCAAACAGATGAACCAACTCAACGGCAAGAAGAAATTTGTCAAAATCTTTTGGAAAATCCAAATTTCCATTGGTTCATCAAAAGGATTGTCACTTGCGATGAAAAATGGATGTGTTGTAGGAACCCTAAGACCAAGAAACCATGGTTATACTGCCATACCTGTCGCTAAACAGGATCAATTCGAAAAAAACAATCTTTCTGTTTTTGTCGACTTATGAAGACGTAATTCATTATGAGTTCATTCCCGTAGGTCAGTCTATTGATTCGGAACTTTATAGCGAGCAGTTAGAAAGAATGTAAGTTGTTTTGGCCCAGCGTTAGCCAGAGTTAGTTAACAGAAATAATGTTTTGTTTCATTCCCAGGCACAAGTGTGGGGATGTACCTGGTTTAAGGAAGTAGAGGTTTTATTAAAGTTTTTTCTTAAAAAAGTATTTTGTCTGCCCATTAATACCCCTGATTTTGTATTGTATTTGGAAACCAAGGTACTACCCTCATTCTTGTATACCGTCAAAGTGCACATAAAATATATTCAAAGATGTAGGCAGCTTCCGCCATATAGATATCCTGGTATATTGTTAAAAGAAATAATTGGAAAAAAACTGTTTTTCTATACAGAATGGGAGAATCTGTGTACAACCTATGATATTCCTTTATCTGATTTTATAAATAATAAATTAAAAATTCATTCAATTGTGAATATTATTAAAAATGGGTTAATTAATAAGTATAATTTGTCAGCACAAAATAGTCAACGGCACATTTTGTATAAACAATTAGATTCACAACTTAACTTTGTAAATACCATTTTGAATAGTAATTCTATCAGCTGGATAATCAAAGCACGGGGGGAACTACTTTATCTTAACAAATATACCTTTGGTAGTGAAATAAAACTTTGCTCTATGTGCAATTTGACAGAAAGAGAGGAAAATGTATTCCACTTTATAGCGGTCTGCCCTATCTTGCGGGAATTTAGGCTGAGATATTTTGGTAAGGTAATAATGAGTGAGGAAGAATTCATAAATTACTTAAATGGAAAATGTTGGACTAGCTTCGTTAACTACTGTAAAGATGCGTGGAGATATAGGTATGCGCTTATCAGTGAATTTAATTACTGAAATTAAATATAGAAAAGACAGTTTGTATGAAAATATATAATTTTGTAATTAAGTAAATAAATTATTTATTATATAAAACAAAATAAATAAATAAAAGCTAAAAAAAAAAGAAAAAGAAAAACAGCGGGACCTTATATTTGATAAGAATCATAGTTTATAAAAAAGAAGAAAAAACAGAGAATTATAAATCAGTGTAAATAGATTTGAGTTGTGGAGATTGGACGATTAAGTTTTGATTTTTACAATGCCTAAGATTTTATATTTAATGTATTTTTGTTCTCTTTGTTTTGTTTTGTCTTTTATAGCCAAAGATGTGGAATTTAAGTTGTTTTTTAATTGTCTGTTATTTTGGCCAATTGATATTTAATTTCTTACTATAGAAACTTAATAAGACTTTCTCAATTTCATTTAGACAGCTTCTCACTCAGACGGTCTTTCGACCATGAGTCAAGTCTGTCAGTCTTTTTCTAATGTGCAAAATTATTGTATATAGTCATTGAAATAAAGACCTTTATTATTATTATTATTATTATTATTATTATTACTGCCATACCTGTCGCTAAACAGGATCAATTCGAAAAAAACAATGCTTTCTGTTTTTGTCGACTTATGAAGGCGTAATTCATTATGAGTTCATTCCCATAGGTCAGTCTATTGATTCGGAACTTTATAGCGAGCAGTTAGAAAGAATGTAAGTTGTTTTGGCCCAGCGTTAGCCAGAGTTAGTTAACAGAAATAATGTTTTGTTTTTAACAATATAACGCTCTACCACAAACTTCTCATTACCCATACAAAAAATTTCAGAATTACAAGGGATTGAGCTTCTCCCCCACCCTGCTTATAGTTCGGACCTAGCACCTTCCAATTACCATCTGTTCCGGTCCTTTAATCCTTCAGGAAAACCTTTAATTCTCTGGACGAGGTTAAAAATAGAGTTGCCGAATTCTTCCGTTCAAAACTCAAAGAGTGGTATTGCGAAGGAATTCGACAGCTAGTCTCGAGATAGAAACAAACCACAGAACACTACGCTGGAATATTAAAATAAATTGTTAAATAAAATAAAAATTGTTTTTAAATTTGCAAGAAAAACGGTCATTTTTTATGACTCATCCATATAAATTTAATCTAAATGCATTTTTAAATTGTAAATATTATTTAAAAAAGAAAGATTTTGTGTGTGTGTGTGTGTGTGTGAAAAGCGGAAGATGTTGTTCCACTCACAACTTTTTCAAGAGTTGGAATCCCTTAAGGTGGCAAAAAAAAAAACTGTTCATCTCCCTGTTATATTTTCAAGAATAACTACTGTGATCTCAATTTACTGTGATCTAAACCGGTGATTGAATCAGTAGTACTTCGAATTAATTACTGCCTTGAAAAACTGTTTAAAATCGTCGTTTTAATCATAAATCAACTCCTGTATATGATCTATTTTTAAATATGTGTCATCTCTATTTGCAAAACACGATGGAATATTTAAAAAATGGTTTAAAAAAAAAAAAATGTTTAATTTTAATATCAGTAATATTTTCCGTGATAGCGTGTTTCTTTTCGTGGTCACTGACCGGTTTCGCGTGTTCTCCCATCATCACGATGTTTTTGTCAAAACTTGCACAGAGCAAATTTTGTTCTGTACACTCTTTAGTTTATACAATTTGCTCTGTGGGCCGATCTATGTTATCAAAGACTGTTTTGATAAAATATCAAGAAGATGGGCGAACGCCCAAAATCGGTTGATCACAGAAAATATCTGCGATGCTTTTCAGCTCTGCGGAACCAAACCACAATAATAATTAGTTTTAATGTTATAAAATGTTTTAATAATCGACTTCGAGGTAGTTTTTAGATAGTTCTATAAAATTAAGGATTAGTATGAGATAAACAGGACTTTCGGAAAGACACTGAAATTCGTTAAGAAACTAAATTACATTAACCACATAGCTGCATTATGCGCATAACAGCTAAATAGAAAAAAATATTATAAATGCAGTTTAATGAGAAAAATAAAATTGAATAATTGTATTTGTTGAGGAACCAGTTTCACATTTGTCCTAATTAATTTTGGAAAGAGACGAAGCCATCATTTGATTACAAGTAAATAACTAGAAACAATTTTAAGTTCAAGATGAACACTGTCTATTATATCACAATATGGAAGTGTTAGTATAAAATAGATGTCAACATTATCAACATTTTATTGTCTTTTTTTTTCCACATGAAATTTGATACTTGTGTTTGCAGAAGAAGAAGGATATGTTTTTGTTTGTTAACACTCCAGCAATTAGAGTGTTTGGTAAATAATGCTTTTAGTTACGATCAGTCTTTTTTTTTTTTTTTACTTTTATTGTTTTTGCTATTTTCTCTTACAGCTGTAAGAGGTGTAAACATATTTTACTATTAACATTTTTTAAACGAATATAAATTTAGCAGTTATACGCGGGAATTGAACTGGGGAACCTTCAGGTATAAGTCCGTGCTCATAACCACTACACCAACACCCGACCCACTAAGAGAGGAAGTATTGCAATTATATCCAACTTTTGATTTCCAGTTTTCACCGGAAATACAAGTTTTGAGGTTCTCTAAGTAAAAAAAAAAAAAATAAAAAGTAGAAATATGTGTGTGATTCAGCATATCTCAAATACGGAAAATCGTAGAAACTTCAAACTTCATATTTCGTTTAAGTTGTGTGCGGGGGGACCCGACAATAAGGTTTTGGTTAATTGAAAATATCATTTACTGTTTTTTTTTTCTCTCTGAAATATTCTCATTATCTCTTACTAGATGATTGGAATGTGAAATTGTTCTCGTTCGAGATAGCTCTCACGTGCCCCCTAGATATCCAACTAAACGAACAACATCAGTCACCAGCTTAGCTTATTTGTACTGGACCGCGTGACATAGAATAGCTGAATAGAGGAAGTCATGGCGTAGAATTTTTTTTTTATTTTCTCCAAAAAATAGCTCCAACGATTTTCTTTAAACTTCGAATATCTACTACATACATGAAGGGCTATGATTTTTATTTGAAATATTTTTTTTTTGAAAAAAATCATTTAAGGAGGGATGGTCTTTGTAGGAACGGTGGGGTTATGCTTTCCTCTAAAATTCTATTTTAGTAGATTGTAGATTGTTGTAGAGGATTATTGCTGTGCGACCTGAAAGATCTATTGTGCCCCCCGGAGCCTTCTCTATTGTGCACAGCGGGCCTCCAAGCAGTGTTCTCTAGCTACAGACAACAATGCCCATCACCGGACAAGGAGTTGTAAAGGCTCCTGGGAAGAGAAAATCTAAGGGCAGCATGCTAGACTCGAACCCGGGAGCTCCGCGTTTGCTAGACCAGTGCGCTACCACTGAGCTAATCCCTTCCTTCTCCCATGGCTTTCGCCAATTAACTAGGGATAGAGACTCTTGATTGTGTACCTGTTTGTCCTTGTCTGTAAAGCATAGGGTGTATGTAGTATATGTGTATTGTGTATGGAGTACTGAGCTGTGGTAACCCGTGGGTCGCTACTCCCCAAGTAACTACATGCAACAGATACCACTTGCGGGCTACTATTTTAGTTTATTATCCGATTCTAATACCTTTATATTATTAATTAGATTTAAATGTATTGCCGAATTTCCAAGAAATGAAGAAAATACTGACTTTACTGGACTTGTTTTTCAGTTTTCTGCAATTTTCGAAGGTACTACATTGAGAGTCAGAGATATTTTCCGTGATAGCCTGCTTCTTTTTGTGGTCATCGACACGGTTTCAGGCGTTCGCCCATCATCAGGATGGTTTCTGTCAAAATAGTGTGATAACAAAGATTTGCACAGAGCATATTTAGTTGCATACATATATTTTCACTTCCGGTACACACACTTTAATTGATACATAAATTTGCTTTGTACAAATCTATGTTATCAAACTGTTTGACAGAAAGTATCCTGATGATGGGCTAACGTCTGAAACCGGTCGATGACTATAAAAAGGGCGTTTTATTAATTTTAGATTCTCCCATTGAAATAAAAAAAATGAAGACAAGAAAATATTTATAAGTTAAAATTATAAGTTTTACAAAAATTAGTCGATCATAATACTATGTAAGTTTGCAGTAACAAAAAGTCGTTGGGTCTATCACGCAAGATTTTTTAAATAGAATATTTTTTTTAAATTTCAACCAGTGTTTTTTCTAAGTTTTTGCAAACATATTCTAGATTTTCTTATCAATTCGCAGATGGAATCGACCAACAACTACATGGATTTAAGTTTAGATAAAAAACTAAAATATTAAAATATTGCGATTAGTAAAATATTTTATGAATAAAGCAATATATCCAATTTTATACCACTAAGTATGCAAATTATATATTTTAAGGGTTGTTTTTATTTTTCATTTACGTATTGTTTCAAAATTCAAAGTATTTAATAAACAGAACGTTATTAATTTATTTGCAGATTTACTTACAATAAGCCCATTATAAGAACAATCCTTTACCTTAGATGTTTTGTTTGGTGTACATTCCTGACACATATTCAATATAAACAATTTAATTTGTAATTATTTCTTTAATATACACATAAATATAAGATCACTATAACATTTATTAAGAAACAAACTGATTGTTGGAACTTTTCAGGACATTAGCTCGCAGCACCCCTACGTATATAACACCTGACTTACTATTTTTCAACACTGTACCACCCAAGGACATGTTGCCTCCTCCTAAGTATTTTGTGACTTCTTATTGGCCCTACTCACAGACACACAAAACAAGTATACTCATATATACATATACACTATTGCATACAGAGAAAAAATATGAATCATACATTTTTTTTTTTAAACGTTTCTCTTATAATTGCACTAATTCCTTATAGTTGGCATAATGTTACAATAAATTCATAATATTATGGATTATTTGAATGCTAAGAACTTTATAATCAGATATTTTTGGAGAATATTGAATCATACATATTACCTAACTGACAATTAAAGACAACTTTCTACTTTCTCTTACTGCTGTAAGCTATAGTGGTTGTTTCACATTGTTGGAAATGCATTTTTGTAATCCTCGAAGAACAAGATAATGAGAATCATTCAGAAATGTGCTGTAGCATACCACATATCAGATATGAAGCTTTAAACACGTTCATACTTATCGCGTTAAGAGGAGTAATGCAAGCGAAGCTACTATTCAGTTGTATTCTTGCCTATGCCTGACGCCATTAGCCGACGATTTAAGAACAATTTGTTTAAAGTTTAAATATTCTCACAGCTACGCACATTCAATTATTAATTCATTAGTTCATAATTATACCTAATTACCAATTTCAAAACGAATCATTTAAACTTATTCTTTAATAGATCCATCATTAATAAATTCTATGATTTCTTCGCTTATAGATCTAACTTCCTGTTTGATACCAGTGTAATTAAATAGACTTATAATCTTCTTTTGAAAAGAGCTGAACAAATTATCTCTATAGCTACTATATTTTTTACATCCCATCAGAATGTGCTCTGATTCTCGAGTCTACCTCTTACTGTACACATATCATTGTTAGCTCTTCCTATTCTATTTAAATAAGAACCATGGTTTTGAACCTCACAGAGGATTACTTCTCTTATAGAAAACTTCTTTGTCAATTGATTCATATTCTCTCTTTCTATTTATTTATTTAGCATCCTAACGAATGGACTTATATCAGTAAAAGGGACTTTATAATTTATCAAGTCACTTATTGAACCGAATATCGGCTATCTCATTCCCAATGATTTTGGCATGCACTCTGATCCAGACTAAGTTTGAGTAATTTATTTTCAACTCTAATATTATGAATATTAACTTAATTATTTCTATTTTAAAATATAAAATGTGTGGGACTTATAAAGTGAATTTGCCAGAGAATCTAGTAGAATTTTACAATCAGACATAATAGTTACTTTGTTGTGGTGGTTGGTTCCGCAGAGCTGGAAAGAAGCATCAGTGACATTTTCCGTGGTAGCCTGCTTCATTTTGTGGTCATCGACCGGTTTCGGGTGTTCGCCCATCTTCAGTATGCGTTTTTCAGACAGTGTGACAACCCAGACTTAGAGTGTGTAAACTAAGTTTGCTCTGTGCAAGTCTGTGTTGTCACACTGTCTGAAAAACGCTTACTGAAGATGGGCGAACACCAGAAACCGGTCGATGACCACAAAATGAAGCAGGCTACCACGGAAAATATCTCTGATAATAGTTACTTTATTTTTATTTAGATTTTCTATATTTCTGAGCTTCAATGATGGCCATCAGTGAATATAATCTGAGAATCTGGTAAAAAAAAACAATGAGAAACCTCCTCACGGAATGAATTAATAGTCTGAAGATGAATTCTTTCTTTATGGTCAGATATGTATACAATGGGTATATTCATCATCAGAGAATTATAATCGCTAAGAAACAGTTAGAAGGATGATATAATAATTATTAGAAGGAATGATTGATGATTAGAACTCAGCTGAACTGAAACTCCAGAAACTATCCACTAATTAGGGCGGGGGATAACTTTAATTTTTCAGTAGGCATAGGTTAAAACTGTTACTGATAAAGAGCTGATTTTTCTTGAAATTATTGGAGAGGTAGGCATGGTTCTTAAGATGTCTGTTACCATCTTCTTTTCAAGGTGCAGAGGTGGTTCATTTTCTATTAAGGTAATCATGCACAATCTTATGCACTTGTATTGAATTCTGTCTAAGCATTGAAATTTAGTTTTGCAGGCCCTACTATAAAATATATACCGGAAATAAAACAAGAGCTCTCACTGGGGATCTGTAAAATAAAAGGCAGGTCGATGGATCGGTACTCCAGTTATTCAGTCAGATCTTCCGGATTACATTTTATGTATTTTTCTGTTTTACCGACCAGTTCATTAATATGCGCGGTCCATTTTAGTTTTCTACCAGTAACAATCCTAAGGATCATACTTTTATTTTGCAGGGGAATAGAGAACTTCCTGATCTAACTTCATTCCCTACTGGTAACCATCGTCTACTGAATGGACACATTTAGATATAGTATGTTGAAGTCCATTATTTTGGGTCCGGTCGAAGAACATTTTCATAGTGAGATTTAAGTTTATTACACAAGCACTAATGATCTGATTTGTACTATATATATACAAATATCGTCTGCATATTAAATAAGTTAAACTTCGGAATGACAGATACTAGGAAGGTCTGATGCATACACAGCGTAAAGCAAACAGCTTAGAATGCTCCCTAGAGGCAAACCCACTTCTGTAATTTTAGGCCCAACAATTTGATCATTAATTTTAACAAAAATATTTCTTTTTATTTATTATACTTAATATATTTTAACAAATTTTTGAGCTAAACCCATAGCAATTAATAGTACTTGTTACTACACCAAGATGCACCTTATCCTAGGCCCCAGAAATGTCAAAGATCAACTACAAGATTTGTTAATGGTGAACGAGATGTCTGTAGCGGATAGTAACAAAGAAAGAGTGGCATTCCGAAATTGTCTTTCCCTTTAAGTATTGCTTAAAGGGGGTCTATTTGCAATCTTTTTATTTTTCAAACATTTAAAAGCGCGCCTCATCTCCTTTATATTGATATTATTACCAATGCTCTCACAATAATGACGCTAATTATTTCTTTTACTTTCTTTAATTACCTTTATTTTGCCTTTGCTGCGGCCCTTTGATAAGAGAGGAAATTGTAATAGTTGGAATGTCTATTATATAATAAATAAACTACATTTCTATTTCAACAGCTATTTTGCATTTGTCATTCCACCAATGTTTTTCACTCTTGCGCAGAGGCAATATTGTAACCAATGAAGGTCTCCTGAGGTGCGATTATTGCTAGTTGAAAACTTTTACCAATACCACCAATGTTTTGTTGAAATTAAAATTTTTAATAGTTTATATTTTAGGTATAGAAAGATCGCTAGTCTTATTTATATTCTCTATAAACAGATCGTAGTCAAGAGAAGAAAATGTAGCTAATTGTTCTAATTTGTATAGGAACTCATAAGCTCACCTTATTTATCTTTATTTATGTTTCATTTCTGACCAGAAAAAAAGTTGGACCAGATTTTTAAAGAGACATTAGATTCTATAAATGTCGAGAGGTGATTTGAAGCAAAAATATCATTCATTACATTCCAGTCAAACTTAGTATATAATTCTGGGCACACTAAAATTGAATCTATGGAGGTTAAATTGACGTATTAATGGAATTAACGACAGTAAGTGAACCGCCATTTAATAAAATAAGCCTACATCTATCAAATAGCTTCTAATAGGAAAGAAACTTTGGAATTCATCTGAGAACACTCGAAAAACTGATGATGACAATTAAAATTCACCCGCAATTATACAAGATTTTGGTATATTATAAATAATTTCGCCCAATCACGAGAAGAAATATTATTTTCGGGATTATTATAAATAGAGGTAATAGAAATTTGTTTATTTCCAAAAGGAATTGTGATGCAGACAGACTTAACGTTAAAGATATTTTCCGTGATAGCCTGTTTCATACACACAGAGCAAATTTGCTCTATGCAAATCTTTATTACACTGTTTGACAAAATGCATCCTGATGATAGGCGAACGCCCGAAACCGGACCCGAAGACCACAAAAAAAAAGCAGACTATCACGGGGAAAATATCTCTGATGCTTTCCAGCTCTGCGGAACCAACTACAACAGACAGACATAACGTTATCAATTTTAGTATTATTCAGAACTTTGCACGACACCTGCCTTATCGTCGTCACGATCTTTTCGAATCGCATTATAAATCTTTAAAATTTCTGAAAGGATAGCAATATTGATGTTATTTTGAACTAAACATATTTCTAAACTGCCTTTATAATTGATAGCTGATCTAGCATCACCATTACTATCAGTTCTCAAGTTTCTTCTCTTATTAAACTACTGATTATAATTGTAATACTGATTGTATACAATCAGTCGGGAGATGTAAAAGAAACTTAAGAAGTTGATAAAAACTTTACATCAAACGTTGAGAACAGGTGAAGATCCGAAGTCGAACAGACTAGGGAAAAATATACACCATTAAGGCTATAAAATCTTAGCTGCTAATCAATTGTTAGCCTTTATCACTTACTTTATTAACTGATTGAATCCATGCAATTGATTTTACTACACGAATTAAAGCGTTATATAAAAATGGATCATGATTTATCCTCATCAAGTGGCCCTCCTGATAAGATGCACTTTGTACGTATCTTCAGGCGGGGCTTAGTCTGCCTGATTTTTATTTTCTCTTATTACTGTGAGATTGAATTTTCAAGTGTAACAAGCACTTAAAAAAAAACAAAATTATACTATTCAAACCGGGAACTTTTGGCCTCTCTCTAAATGCACAACATTTTTAAATCAGTCATTTTTAAACAGAATTTTGTATCAGTCGATTGATGAAACAATTGATATTTTTCATTTGCAGCATTCTATTGATTTGTTTTGTCTGATTCTCATTTAATGAAGTCAGAATAAATAAAATACAAAGTATGAAAAATGAATGGTTCGGTATGAATGAACTTTATTACATTTATGTACATATTTCAATGATATATGTTAATTTTATTAAGACAATACTGTAGGCTTAGGCATTAACAGATCCTTTCAAAAAGACGAGCAAAGAAGCCTTGAAAGAGTAAACTTGAATTTTTAAAGAAGAAATATCAAAATGAAAATAATGTTGAAATTGTTCTTGAAACAAATAATAATATATGTAACTAGTAATTGTAAATATATTAAAAAAGAAAAAGAAAAAAGAGTATAGCTATATTTTACTTTGTATTTTATTTTATTTTCTATTTAACACTTTTATTTTCATACAATAGAAGTCCTCACAATATGGCGAACAAAAGAAATTCTGAAACAATGTACGTCCGGTTTTGTATGGTAGAACCGTGTGATGGTAAAGTTTGCTTTCTGGACGCTGCCTAATAACAACTATCTTAAAGAAAATAAAATAAATAATTTACTAGTTTATTGACATTTTATGTTGTAATCCTTTTTTTTGCCCTTTGTTTTTGGCATTAATGGTAAATGTTCTAAAAATATATAAATATTCTCCTACTTCTATTTATTTTTGTAACAAAAGTAAAATTCTCTTTTTACAGGAAGGTGCCGCAATTGAGAGTAGTTAGCGATCTGCACTTCGTTGCCGTGCGTTATTAGGTTCGATTCCCGATTCCACCATGCATCTAACGATAGATACCATTTTTACTATAATAAGGTATTTCATACTTTATTAATTTTGTAAAGTGCGTCAATCTCTGTGATCATTGGTGCTTGAAGCCTTATCAGTGAATTGGCAGTTTCAGGGAAGTGTTCTCTAAACAAAGAAGATTTGTTATCCAACACCGATTCTTTGGGTACGAACTAATCAATCCATTTCCTTTCTCCTAGTCCAATATGTTATTGATCTTTGGCGTTATTTATTAGCGTCGGACAATCATGTTTATTCAGCGGACAATTCAGATACATAGTTTTGGGCAAGTTTGTATATGGTCACTAATCATGCGCTCGCTTAAAAACTTACGAGTAACATATGGATTGTCTTTAACATTGATTTTGATAAGGTGTGTCTGCACAAAATCATGTGCCTGGTCAGCCTAAAATTGGGTGGTGAAATGCTTTCGTGGGAAAGTGGCCGGCAGGAACCTTCCCTTTGGTCGTTGTTCCTCTTTGACTGCCATCATGCCTTTTTTTCCCATTATTTTCGCTTTAGCTTGTACAGAGGTGGCGGGTTATTCAGGCTTTGGCTTGTTTGGCGGGTTATTCAGGCAATAACCTATCTGTTAAATCGTTCCCTTTCATACTGCCATGTCTGGGAACAAACTGACTAATCGCTTCTCTGGTCCTATGTACCCGGCTATTAATATTTGGAGCCTAGAGCCCAAAATGGCCGCTCGGCTGTCTACAAGAAGACCACTTTGGTTTTAGAAACCTTTAACTTGTCTTGTGTTTGGTCTTAGTTCTGGATACCTATAACGCTAGGTCTCTTATAAAAAAAAAGATGTATTCCAGTATTAAGCACGTTATTACTAGCTATATAAAATTAAAAAACAACTAAAGTTTAGATTTGGAGAAAATTTATCAGAATTATAAGAATCACAACGAAGAAGATTAATTCTTATTATTTTTAACATAACTTGTTGAAATAGTTATAATGAATACGATACTATGTTGATTGAAATATTTATGACATAATTACCACATGATCTCATCGATTCGACCTATTTAGAATATGACGTGAATCATACAACAAAATATGTTCTTATAGATTTAATTTTCTTTTGTTTAATTACAAAATTTGCATTTAATTATATAATTTTTAATTTTTTTTTGAAGTTACATTTTCAACAAATATTAAAATGAATGCTATTCTAGTTGATGAAGTTTTTTTACAATACAAGAAGTGAAGTGTTATTATTTGACAAATATGTAATTTCTTTAGAAACTTACAACTACCTGCCTTACCAACTTTTATAGCCGAGTAGGTATTCTTTGTGTGTAAATGTTACTAGAAAATTTGGTTGAAGTTTTAAAAGAGGATGATCCAAAACATATGTCTTATTGCCCGACATAACGGATCCTATGGTTGTTGTTTGACTGTGACACCTGTGGGAAACTAGTGAAAATGTCAGGTAGTTCTTTTTAAGGTGATAGACCTTCAAACAGAGATACTTAGTGTAGGGAAATTGACCCCACCCTACCAGTCCCATATCCCAGACTGCTTGTCTGATTCTAGTCTATTCTGAAGATTTAAATTAACTTCCTTTGAATTGTTTAGCGGAGAAGTTTTTGTAACTTTCTCTTACTTCTGTAAGAATAAAAAAGTACATTATTGTTATCTTATCACAATTTGAAACTAATTTTTCACCGACTTAAATTGGAGGTCCTATGATTGCAAAGAAAGTGTTCTTAACGAATGGCTTTATGTGTATGTCTGAACAAATTAATTCAATAACGAAAAATTATAAGGTATTCGAACTTAATATTCCGATAGTGGTGGTTCCGCAGAGCTGGAAAGTATCAGAGACATTTTCCGTGGTAGCCTGCTTCATTTTGTGATCATCGACCGGTTTCGGGCGTTCTCCTTCAGGATGCTTTTGTCAGACAGTGTGATAACACAGACTTGCACAGAGCAAATTCAGTATATACACTGAATTTGAGTGTATAAACTGAATTTGCTCTGTGCAAGTCTGTGTTATCACACTATCTGACAAACGCATCCTGAAGATGGGCAAACGCCCGAAACCGGTCGATGACCACAAAATGAAGCAGGCTACCACGGAAAATGTCTCTGATTTCGATAGTATCACTATCGCATCCGAGGAAAGCCATTAAGCCAAAGTACTACTTTAATGATTAATTGTTTCACTTTAAAATTTTGTTGAAACTGATACTGATTTTTCATTAAACTTTGTTTACTATCTACACAAATAAATGCTTATCACTTTTATTTGAAATATTTTCCAAGAAAATTGATTTTTGAAAAGTCTGGGGTAGTTTTTTTATTTGATTTATTTATTTATTTATTGCTTACAAGTTTTACACCTAGTAGCAATGAGTTGCCCTCATTATATATTCAATATACAATTATAATATTCACTATTATAATATGGTGTTTAATATATAATATAATATAGGTCTGGGGTAGCTGCAGAGCTAAGCTTTTTCACCATAAGCCTCTTGATTACAATGTATGTTTTTAAAACCTATATAGTTTTAAGAAAACGGGAGTGAAACACCCACACACACACACACACACACACAACTTTCTCTTACTCCAACTACATAATAAAATTTAATTAACAAATTTTCTTTAAAATTGCAACGATTAAAATGTTGGACTGGCTGGCATAAAACAAAGGTGGTAGGGATTTTACATATACTTATGCCCTGAGCGGGCTTGTGGGAGCAACTTCTTAAAAAATCAACAAACCTTTTATAGTTTAAATTTAAACCTTGTTTGTCAGATTCCCCAAAAACCCAAACATTTGAATTGTAATATTCAAATAAAATTTGATTCGTTTCTATTTGTACAGTTAACATTTCAAGTTTAAAGAAAATAATTTTTTAGCTATTTAAGAGAAAATTTCAAAAAAAGAAGAAAACACAGGACAATTCTGAATTCTTGATCTAAAGAATTTATCTGTTGTCGTATTTTTCCGGCCGACCGATTTACTTCAAATTTAAAATCCTAGCAATTTTTCTCTAATATATATTAATTAATATTATACATGTAGTGAAACATAAGTTGTAATGGTGCTTTAAGCGATGGTTTAACGATACCAATTTCCGAGAAACCCTGAACTTCTTCAGAAAAATGTTTCAAATAATAAGTGACAAGCACTAATGTGGCAATTTCCGAGGGAATCGTGAAAAACGGAGGAAAATTTTTTTTATTAAAGTCGCATTTTTGGTCGATGGATCGATATTGATCGAAAGGTTGTGTCAGATGCCGGTGGTGGTGATTAAACGGAATGCTAAGTTTGAACTTGCTGTGATTTTTCCGTTTTCAAAAAAATTTTGTTCGAACAAACATTCCATTCTGTAAAAACTTTTTTTCATTCCAGAAGACCTAAAAGAATGTATTTCCGATGATACCTCAATTTCGAAAATAGTAAGAAAAAGTAATACATTAGAAGCACGGTAGAACTCCATATTTGATAAAAAAACTCGATTAACTGCAAGTGCGATTTTACAGAATAGGTTCAAGTTTGCTTCAATAGGTGTGGAAAAGAAATATATTAATATAATAAAGGAACTCTATAAAGAAAATACAGCTTTTATTGAAGAAATGTTCCCTTCCCAATAAAGCGAAGCGTAAGACAGGAAGACCCACTTTCCCCTACTCTTTTTATAACAGTGCTGGAAAATATTTTTAGAGGATTAGAATGTGATGACATTGGTGTAAATATAAATGGAAAGTAGCTAAACAACCTAAAGTTTGCAGACGATGTGGTTCTAGTAGCCACATCCGATGATCACTTGATCAAAATGTTTCAAGATCTGTGAGTCGTGATGTTGGACTTAGTTTAAACTACTTGAAAACCAAAGTTATTACAAATAGTATCGTTAGCCGGATAAAAAACACCGTCCCATTATTGAAGTGGTGGAAGATGTTGTATATGTAGGGCAGACAGTATCTTTCCAAAACAGGCTCACGAAAGAGATTCAGAGGCGCATAGCTCTCACTTGGAGGAAATATTGGTCGCTGAGAAACATAATGCAAGCTAACATAGATGTTAAATGGAAGAGCTTTATATTCAACTGCAATATCCTGCCCGTGTTGACGTATGGATGTTAAACTTGGTCGACCACTAAAGCTATAGAAAAGAAAAAATCTGGCAAAGAAGTGTTGAAAGGAGTATGCTAAAAATAAAGAGAAGAGATAGAATTAGAAGCCAAATTATAAGAGAAATAATTTCAGTGAGAGACGCCGCTCAGTACTATAAGAAGTTAAAGTGGGAGTGGGCTGGACATCTGGCTAGAATGGATACTCATAGATGGACAAGGATGGCCACGGAATGGATACCTTTAGGAGGAAAAAGTAAAAAAGCTAGGCAGCATAAAAGATGGTCAGATGAAATAAAAAAAGAAGAGGGAATCAACTGGATGAGGAAAGCGAAAGATAGAGATTATTGGAATAAGAAGTGTGAACAAGTGGAGAAATCAGGCAACTCTTAACCCTAGGTACGGCTAGTCCCCGGTAAAGGACCACAATCTCCCTTAGGGGAAGGCCTACATATTTTACATTAGAAAGAAAAAATATATATATAAATTAGTGCAGTTTTTGGTTTTATTCAAGTACAATATGATACAAAAAATTGAAATAATTAAAGAAATTTTAAATTTATTTTAATAAGGTCGAGGAGTTTTAGTTTTTAATGGTTTTATTTTATTTTGTTTAAATTGTTCAGTGGATGTTTCTTTTATTTCATTTAAATTATTTGAGATTTAATGTTTTTCATTTTATGTAAAATATGTAAATAAAGGCTTATTATTATTATATCCTGGTTTGTCGGAATTTTCTCGAAAATGGCTACTTCAATTTTCTTAAATACTTTGGAAAGCTTACTTGAGAAATAAAAACCTATCATATTTGTTGAAATATTTTTCTAAAAAAGTTGATTTTGGGAGGTTGTGGGAGGGATCTGGTGATTTAGGCTTTAAACAGCCGTTTACAAGCTTGCTAAGCTGTATAAGACAGAGGCAGTACCTTATAGTGTAATAATTTGCAGTATAATCTCCACCACCTTTACAATATACGTAATGCAAACCCAAACATAACAATACACGATTAAAAATAAAATTTTTTGAATCAGAATCACAGTAAGAGAAAATCGTTTGAGTGAGTGGCCATGGATAGCTGAGCGTTTAGAGGCGCGAACTGGAAACCTAAAATGTTTTGTGATATTGGGTTCGATTTTCAGTTCTTTGCCTTAGATTTTTATTTGATGTATTAAAATGAATAATCCGGTATTTCTTCTCTTTTGCTTTCGTTTAATCAAAAATCTTCAAGTTTATGGGGGATTGGCCCATACACCCTAGTGGGGGACTGCCCCTTCAGGCGTCTATGCTCACCTTGGTGCTTCAGTGTTCGCTATAGGGAATAAAGCACCTACTTCCTGAGGCGAACTGCAAGGTAGAAGAGGAAGAGAATAAGTAATTAAGTAAAATGAATAATACTTAGTAAAATATTAAGAAGTAAACTTCTGAGTTTACTTCTGATATGATTAAGAATGAGAATGGAGTTAGTGGAGGTGGGAGAGAAGGTTCTGCAATCTTCAAACAATGCGACTCACTGTAAATGTGTATTTTTATCCATTAATATCAACTGAAAATCAAATTGATTTTGTGTCTTAATCATATTGAAAGTGTGCAGCAACAATCCCGACAGAAACAGTTTTACAGAACAATATCGTCTGCATATCGCCTATACTTTCTCGCCGTAGACAAAGAAAATCGTTCTGATCTTGTAATCACATAATTCTACAACAATTTACACAAAAAATGTAACCTCCGTTTCTAGGTAGATTTTCTATACCAAATATCTCTCTTAATACAATTCCTTTTAGTAATTAGATAGATAATACTGTTTTGTGAATTTTTGTTCTACAGTTTTTATTCTTCTATGTATATTGAAAAAACAATTATATAGTTTTATTTCCAAACTATATCTAAGATCTACGAGGGTCATTCAATAAGTAACGAGACAAATCGCTGTAGCTCAGAAACGGTTTATTTAAACATTACAATAGTTTCAGTGCGTCAAGTTGGCATCCGTGTACTTAGTTTCTCATTAGCTGTTTGAGAGTATTTGGCAAGCATAACCTCAAATATATTCAGTTAACAGTGGCGAATCCGTTCGAGCATTGCACCTCGGAAGAACAACGCTAATAATGATTAGATTTTTAGTTGCAGAGGTAGTGAAATCCACGAAGAATGTTGAAAGTGTACGGGAATAATTGTTTGAACCGTTCGAACGTTTAAAAATGGGCAATTTAAAAGTGGCCGTGTAAGTGTCTGTGACGAGCAACGAAATGGCCGACGGGTTGAAGTTGCAATTTCCTCCCTAGAATCTTGCATTAACGCGTTAATTCAGTGGGACAACAGGCGCATTACTGTTGAACTGATAGCTGAAGAAGTACACGCGAGTGTTGGAACTGTCCATAACATTATTCAGAATAAGCTGCAATACAAGAAAACTTGTGCGAGATGGGTGGGTCCCAAAACAACTTAGGGACGCCCACAGGTTTCAAATCAGCAGGTCAACAGTTGAAAAAACGATGTTTAATTGAAAAAGATTTTTTCAGTATAATTTTAACATGTGATGAAACATGGATACACTATTTTGAGCCGGAATCTAAGCGTCAAAGCCTACGGGTTCTCCCACTCGAAAGAAATTGAAGACACAGCCGTCTGCAGGTAAAGTCATGCTTACAGCATTCTGGCGTTCGCAGAGGCCGATTTATTGTGACTATCTCGAAGATAACGAACCATCAACAGCCAGTATTACAGTGATATGTCACAAACAAAGTAAGGCCTACCAATTGAACAAAACGTCGTGGATTCTTGACTAAAGGCATGATTTTGCTTCATGACAACGCGCACCCACACAAGGCGTAGTTAACTCAAGAAAGACTTCAAAAAGTGGGGTGGGAGATCCTTCGCACTACAGCCCCGACCTCGCCCCATCGGACTTTCATTTGTTTGGACCAGTTAATGAGATTCTACGAGGGAAACATTCTCAATCTAATGAAGTTTGAAAATCAGGTGCAAAAATGGCTTCAAGATCAACCCAAAGAATTTTATACTAGAGGCATACACAAATTAGAAGAACGATGAGACAAGTGTATAAATGTTGCTGAGGACTATGTTGAAAAGTAGCCAAAAATTTGTAATGATTAAATAAATCATTTTTGAGCTACAGCAATTTGTCTCATTAATTATTATTGAATTGATCCTCGTATAAACAGCAGTGTAGATCAAGTTACTTTCTATACGAACAAATTGACAGACAAAACTTTCGCAAGTTTGTAGCCATACAGAAATATTTTACCTTTTATGGCTACCAAACAGTCCGAACTGTTTGTATTATATCGTTACAGTTAATAAAAAGAAACCAATATTTCATGGTTGAATTACATCATAGTTCCTCGGCCAGTTTTACGATTGAAAGCGATAGGAAATAAGAAGTGACTTATTGTAATAAATATATAAAGACCTAATGGAATGTAAGTACATTGCCTATATATATACACACATACATATATATAAATATAAACTTCTAGTTGTAATGATGAATGTTAGATGTACCGTCATCCTTGTAAAGGAGTACAACGACCTTTTATGTTATTGTAATATACATTAAAGTCTGCAAGTATCTGTTCTATAGCTACCTAACTCTCAGTAAATATAAAGAGCAGGTGGTGGTGGTGGCCAAGTTGTTACCCCACTCAAACACAGATTAATAATCTTTCAACCTTTAAAAGATTTCAATTCTAGATAATTTTCTGCACAAGTTTGCTCTTAATAAAGTGGGGAAAATATTTTTTTTTAATTTTTTTTTTTAGTTATGCCAGCATTTTCACTGAATATGATGCTATTCCATATCATCTCGAGTATGAAATAGCCCATAATATTTTCTCTCTAAACTGTTTATCTAAGCATTTCAATATGGGAGTGAATGTTGGTGTACAAATAGCCATTCTGGTGACGGACATTTCCAGTTTTGCTTACTAAGAAATAATAAAATCCCGTCTCTTATTAACAAAAAAAGAATAAAAACTACATCTGTTTCTTTCTTCGCTTTATTTTATTTCATTTTTTAAACTTTTAACCAACAGACTAGTATTCCTTTTTTTTTTTACTTTCTAGGTTTTATATCCCACAATGAAATAACCTCCAAGCTTAGTGTTTAACTATTTATATCTAAAACATGAAGAAAGAAATTTAAAAAAAAAATCTTAAGGAAATCTATCTAGAAGAAGGATTGTAACTTCGAAAAAGATATTTCTGAAAGTTATATTGTCAGATTATATTTTTTCTAGATATAAATAAGAGACCAATAGTTTATACATAGAACGTTTAAGACTGGTATTCTTGAAAACATTTCAGCTTTATTTCTTGCAGTTTATTTTTTTCTTTTTCCCAGCTCCAGTAGCCCTGCAGCTGAAGGAGGAGTTTATTATTCTGCCTGTCCCCATCATGATTACAAGCATTTAACATTATAATTCAAAATATTAATTTAACATTTATCATTATCATTATCATTATTATTATAATGTAAAGACAATAGCAGTTTGAAGTTGATTACATAAACTGGATATGAAACAATTAAATTAAGAATAACAAAGACTAAAAAGAAGATATAATAATGCAAAGAACTAGCAAACAATTTATAATAAATTCAGGTCAATTTTATTAATAAACACCATGAACTGTTTATTGAATTTTGAAATTAACAAACTCGGAGCTGCTGGCCATCCTTCTCCTTCCTGAATCACCTCCTTTATCAATTCCGCTCTACTTGCCTCAAAAAATGAGCAATCGAAAATTATATGTTGGCACCGTTTGGGCAACCAAGCTATTACAAATACATCCAGGGCTGTTTATTATTTTAAATCTAAATAAATATGATTTCTTTTTCCCGTGACCGGTAAGTGCCATGTTAGCCTGTAAGAGTGCTGCAAATCGATCTTGTTCCTAAACTTTTAGTTAGTAGTTTTTTAGTTAGTATTTTACCACTCATTTTCCCACATTTCTTGACTTTTCTTTGCAGCCTCTCTCTTCACATAACTAAAGCCGCTTCCTTAGCTAAACTATCTATATTTCTTGCAGTAATTTGCTAATAATATTACAATTAGGAACATATATGTAGCACCATATAATTTTCTATTGCCCATTTTTTTTTTAGATAAATAAAGCGGAAAATGATAAAGAAGATGATTTAGAAAGGAGAAAGATGACCAGCGGTCCCAAGTTTGTTAATCTCAAAATTCAATAAAAAGTTCCATGGTGTTTATCAACAAAATTAACTTAAATTTATTATAAATTTGTTTGCTAGTTTGTTTGCACGATTATATTCTTCTTCTTAGTCCCTCTTATTCTTAATTTAATTGTTTGATATCTCTTTTATGTAATCAACATCAAATTGCTATTGTCTTTAACATTTATCAATAATAATGATAATGATAAATGTTAAATTATTTTAATTCCAATGTTAAATGGTTGTAATCATGATAGGGACAGGCAGAATAATAAACTCCTCAGCTGCCAGACTACAGGAGCTGGGAGAAAAAAATTAGAAACATAATTGGAGAACCATAAACCAATTGTAAAATGCGTTCATGCGTATTTAAAAGATCAAGATAAAAAAAATAAAACGTTTATCTAAATCTATACATTGATATACATATTATGTTAGGTTTATCTCAAATTTTTTGCGCCAGATTGGTTTTATTTATTTATTTATTTTAAATACATTTTAGGTTATGACTGACTGATCTAATTTTTTTCTTTGTTTATAACCTAAATTTAGTTTTTTATGTAGGTTATTATGAAGAAATTTATAAAAAACATCGATATTGAATGCAATTCACAAAATTTTTGTTCTTTACAATATTTTGTTAAAGTTTTTATTTCATTTTTAACATTAAACAAAAAATATGTACCAACCCATCTAACAACTGTGTGCGATACACTGGTTTTACAATGCAACATCCTCACACAAAACTTAAACGAATTGATATAAACAAACGGCATAAATCTCCCAACGTTTTGCTATTGAATAGGCGCCGGATGGATGGTTATTCTCGTGTAGTGTAAATAAAAGGGTAACTATGGAAGCAGTATAAAAAATATGATAGTGTACAATTAAATTAACTTTTTATGAAAAATAGTTGTTTGTGTTGTGCATTTGTGTGGAGAAAATATTTGTATTGAGAAGAAGACTTTTTACTCCTACATAGTGTGAAACGTAGAATTGTTACAGTGGTGGGATCTTGTGCTGAGTTCGGGGGTTCCACTGTGGATGCTGTATGTGATACTCTGTGTCTTGGAAGGCCTAAAGGATGGCCGCTGGGTTTCTTTACAGAACAGTGGAGGTTTCACCCAAGATCTACCGCCTTCTGGTGGAGTAGTGTAGTGTGCAAGTGGTCGCAGTCGACGGTTCGTCGACTGTTTGAGAAGGGAGAATTTTTCGCATTACTTCGCACAAATATATTACAGGAGGCCGCCTAACGCTATTTATGGCAAGAGCACATGCCAAAACGATTATAATGACCTTAGCTGGGTCCCCGCTTCACGGAGAGGGACCTGGTACTAATGTGGACACCTGGAAGACGGAAAGGCCGCAGCACAAAATTCCACCGGCCTTGGGAGGGACCGTACAGGGTCGAGCAGCTAATCTCCGAAATCACCTACAGGAATTTCCTCCGAAGAGGAAGAAAGTCGGCCGTGACTATCCACTACAACCGGCTAAAGCCCTACAGAAGCCAAAGGCAAAGCCAAAACCCTTAAGGCGGGGAGAGTGTAGTGTAAATAAAAGGGTAACTGTGGAAGCAATATAAAAAATATGATAGTATATAATTTAATTAACTTTTTACGAAAAATAGATAATTTTGTGTTGTGCATTTCTGTGGAGAAAATACCTAACTAAAGACAGTTTTGGTGTTGAGGGGAAGAAGACTTTTTACTACGACATAGTGTGAAGCATAGAATTGTTACACTCGTAATATTGAATAACAGTGATTTTTATTTGGCAATCGTTCAAAAATAAATACTATTAAATAAAGAGATTGTATCTATGTTTTTTAGCTCTGAAATGTACCCAACTTGAACCCAACGGAACTGCTAAACATTCTAAGTAAAACAAAATTTTAAAATCTCCAATCCAAGATGCTCCTCCGCATGGTAAAGCTCCTCCTTTTAGGCGATGCCGAAATTCTTTCAAGTCTGAATTTGTCAAATAATCCCCGATATCATAGATTCCATGGATAGATGTTATCATTTTAATTCTTTGGTAGCTGATCCTATTCTAAACAACACTTTCCCCCAATCCTTGGTGATGCCGATCAACCCCGAACAACTAGTTTGCTTTATCTCTCTTTTTTAGGAAATTGTTACAGTAGATAATAAAATTTAAAGTTAGTTATTATCCAATTCCATTCTATTTTATTTTCAACTTCCTAATGGCTTCACAGTTTTACTTACTGATACAGAAATATCTGGATTGTACAACATAATATTTAGAGAACTTTAGAAAGGACCATCTGTTTGACAACTATCTGTATGGGGAATCATAATTATTCAAAATACTAAAAAAATACTTGAAAAAAATATCTGATAGATTCATTCAAAATTAAGGAGTTTGGCCGGGGCTAATTCCCCGGGAGTCTAGTTCCAAAGAAGTGTAATTAATGGATACATTATAAGGGGTATTAGAAATAATTTTTACAAAAAAACAAAAATATAACCATTTCAAAGTTTTCGAAAAATGAAAAGTTGGAAAATAATTTTGAAATTATTTTATTATACAAAATTAAATTTCTTTTTTTTTTTTTAAACCAAAACAAAATTTATTTTCATTCTTCTTTAGAAAGAAATTGGGCTTAATTAGAAAAAAAAAATTATTATAATGAAGGCAACTTTAAATCTAAATCCCAAGATTTATTCAGAAATCATTAACGCACACAGAAACTAGCAATCACCGGATGGTAATCTTTTATTATGGCAAGCAAACAACAATTTGTACAATACATCTGTTACAAGAGAATATATTTTTGGAGATAGAATTCAAACAGCCAGAAAACCTCATATACTCGTATGTGGAAACATACGGTCAACTTATGGTAGTAATACGATTATAGAGAAATGGTGTCCTTATATGAATGGTTTGTAGAGATAAACTTTGTGTTTACCAAAGTTATTACTATGTATACTATCGTTATGTGGCTAAGTTTAGAGTTACGGTCATTACTAGGAGTCATTACAACTTAATGTTGATGATAGACCATATACGTTCATAACTGGATCACTTATCCCCCAGCCAATATGTTTTCTGAAGTTTTCATAAAATTTGTATTGGTATATATGGCTCAGTTATATCAAATTGTAATGTTCTTAAAGAGAATAAATTTCATCATTTCTTAATTTTGGAAGAAATTTTGCAAATTACTTTTAAACTCACAATGTTTTTTTGTTTGATTACATTACAAAAGAGTGGAGATTATATTTGTTAATCTGACCGCGTCTTCTAGCAAAGTTTTGATACTGTCGTTTAGATTTAATTATAATTACAAATTCCCAGAATATCACGACAGTAATTTTTTTATAAAAAATGTGTCAAAAAAAAAAAGGAAAGTGATAGGACATTTGTGTTAATTAAAAAACAATCTGGTGTGAAACACTCACACAACTTTCTCTTACTCCTGTTCTCAATATTATAATTGACAAATTTTATAGTTAATATACTAAATTTAATGAAATTCGTTGTAAACTGAAAAAACTGTTAGTAAAAGCGTACTTCCGGTTTACTAATTTCCTTGAAACTCAGAATTTTGGCCATCTATTTATTTCTAATTAATTTTCTTTGAATGATACAATTGTATAATCAAGTATGATAGCACTTTAGAGAAAAACATAATTCCACCCCTCCCCCAAAAGTACTGTTAAATGAATTTTTCCAGAGAATTTTAAATAAAAGTTGTAGATCTTTGTATGTTTAGTTTATATACAAAGTTTCAAGAAAACCTTCATTGCCATTTTTGAGAAAATCGCGAAAAAGTGAAAAAAAATCATTTAGTAAAGTGGTTATCCGATGACAGAATTGTCTGATAAACTGCAATAACACTTTAGATGAAAACCTAACCCCACCCCTCCCTCAAAAGTGTCCTTAAATGAATTTTTCCAGAGAAATGTTTCAATTAAAAGTTGTAGCTTTCAGTATGTGTAGTTGATATAGCAAGTTTGAAGAAAATCGTCGGAGCCATTTTTGTGAAAAACGCAAAAAATTAAAAAAAAAAACAACTTATTAAAGTGGTACTTACGGTTGAGGAATTTTGACAGATAACCTACCTGTCAGATCCTACCTAAACGGAATATCAAGTTTCAACTTTCTGCGGTTTTTCGTTTTTGAGCTATGCTGTTCACATACACACACACCATTTGCTAAAATCCACTTTTTTGGACTCAGGGGACCTCAAAACGGATATTTCCGATGAAAACTCGATATCGAAAGTTTGATACGATTACAATACTTCCTGTTACTTGGCGTAAAGAGGAAGTATTAAAAAATTTCAAAAAATAAAAAAAAACTAAATCTGTAAAGTCGTGTATTTGTAAACAGATTTCGTTCAAATTTGGAATTCTAGCAATCCTTCCAATGCAGCTTATTTGTTATATAGATGGTTTGAACCGTATTTTGAAATAAAGTATTACTTTAAAGGAAAGCTTAAAGTTGTATTCTCACATAATATCCCCAAAAAATCAAATTTTTTTTTTTTTAAACAATATGGATTAAAAGTAATGGACATTTATGTGTGTGAAACACTCACACTACTTTCTTTTACACCAGTTTTATATAATTTTCTTCAAACATATAATTCTTTACTGTATGTTTAGTTGTCTTCAATTTACATAAATGGGAATAATCTTTGTTACACGATTTTCTTAAAGAAAGCTTAATCATCTCCTCCTTCCTCAAAACCTCCCTTAAATGAGTTTTCTTGGAAAAATTACAAACAAAAGTGTAGTGGTCTTAGTGAACCACTGAACCCCCACCACTCATCCACTCTAGCGGAGAGAAACAGCCCCTCTCGCACAGAGAGGAGAGGCTCGGCGAGTGTATATATATATATATATATATATACGAGAGAGCCAGTCAGAGAGTGATTCTGTTCAATTCAGTCTTACACGTCAGACATCATTCTGTTAATTCACACTCCGTACATATCGTTTAGCCACGTCAGTCTGTCAGTTCAGTTAGGTTCTAAACTCTAAAGTGTAAAGTCTTTGGTATACAGTCATATACATACACATATCAATTATATATCTTAAACCAATCTTAAGGTGTTTATCTATCATCATCAACAACCAACATCTCCTCACAACACCCTTACAAAAAGTGACAGTATGTATGTCTCGTTAGCGTTCCAAATTCAATGAAACTTGACGAGAAAATCGCAGAAAACTGATACAAAACAAAAACAAAAACAGTAAAACACACTTCCGGTCGACCGATTTTGCTCTAAACTCCGCAGTTTATGGAACATAATATTTAATCATAACTAATGGATGACAGAGTCATAGAATAAATTAAAAGAGCACTTTAGAGGGAACGCATACCCACCCCTCACTTAAATGAGTTTTTTCCCCGGTAAAATGTTTCAAATAAGAATTACAGCACTTTGTATGTTTAGTTAATATACCAAGTTTAAATACAATTTTTGGAGTCGTTCTATTTTTTTAAAATTTTTTTAAGGGGATCTGCGACCTGAAAGACATTGTGACCTATAGAGTTCAGCGCACAGCTGGCTTCCGAGCAGTGTTCTCTAGCTAAAGATAATGCTGCCAATCACCGGCTCCTAGGAAGAGAAAATCTAGGGGTAGCGCACTGGATCGAACCCGAGCCCACCGCGTTGCTAAAACCAACGCGCTACCATGATATGATATGATATAATGATATATTTTATTTGCCTGTATACATCACTTACAATATAATAGGCTCGTCAATAAAACTTATTCACTTAGAAAAAATTAGCTGTGATCACTGACAATGAATTTTACACCAAATAACAACAAACAAAACTCAATGGTATACTTTACTTTTAATTCAGTTTATTTCAAAATCCTCTACCGTCCAGTTCTGTTCCATAAACTCTTTTATGTTATAAAAACATTTCTTTATTAAGAAGTGGTTCATAATTTTTTTTAAATTGGAGGTAATCCAGCTGCCTTAATTCATTTGGAATTTTATTATATAATCTTCGCGGACATAATACTTGGAACCGCTGCAGATTTGGTCAGTCTTTTTGAAGGTAAGTTTATATCGATATTGTTGCGTATGTTATAACAGTGTCTGTTGCCTCTCGTATCCTTATTTAGATTTTTTTTTTTGTTACAGAGCGAGCTTGTAAATATACTGTGATGGTAATGTCAGGTTGTTTAATGCCGGAAATAATGGCCTACAGCTATCTCGAGTTCTTTTGAACAGCATAATTTTCACTGCTATTTTCTGTAATTTGAAAATACTCGAGGCGTTAGCTGAAACCCCCCACAGCTCACACCATAAACCATCCTAGAGTGAAACAATCCGAAATAGGCTAGTCTCATTATTTCTGATGGAGCTTCTTCTCTCAGCTTCCTCAGAAGGAAAGTTATCTGAGATAGCTGACTGCTCAGTTGCTATACATGTTCTTTCCAAGATAGAGTGCCGTCTAGTAATATACCAAGAAATGGTACTGTACCCTTCTCTAAATCCTTAATCAAGCTAAAAATTTTATTCTTAGTCTTCTCTTGATTTAGCAATAACATATTATTATTTAACCATTTTTTTAAGACAAGATATATTTCTATCTGCTTCTTTCAGAACCCCTTCAGTATTCTTCCCTTTAGCAACTAGCGGGTAATATGTATTTTCCTGGAAATAGCGTCCCAACACTATTAGTGTATAATAAGAAAAGCAATGCCCCTAGAACAGAGCCTTGCGGGACTATTCTAATCTCTTCCCCATGAGCTAATCTCTTCCCTTAATATACCTTAAAACTGATAATAGAACTCCCAAATAATAAGAAAATCGATTAACTGAAAATGCGACTTTGCACAATAAGTTTAAGTTTTTGAAATATTGTTGAAAACGACAATAGCGATTTTTTTTTTTTAAACTTGGTGTGTTAACTGCATACATATAAACGTATCACTTTGTTATTTGAAACATTCTTCCGGAAATAAAAAATTGATTTTAGGAGTTCCGGAATTTGTGGAAGCCTTAAACAAAATTCATATTATGTTATTTGGTTTGTTCGTTGTTGAACGTTTTAAGCCAAGTATAAGCAGCAATATCGTTGGAACCATTTTTGAGAAAATAGGAAAAAACTGAAAAATCTATTTACTAAAGTAGTATAACCGGTCGCCCGATTTTGTCTAAAACCTAAATGTCGCCTACTTTTGGTAACAAGTAAATGAAATAACAAGTTTCAGTTTTCAGCAATAGTTCCTCTGACTAGCAATGAGCGTAATTGAAAAGGGAAATAAGTGCAAGGGAATAAAATGCTCTAAAAGAAAATTCAAAAAGATAATACTAATTATAATGAAAGGGGAAAAGTTTCCTTACGAACAGATTGAAAACCTTGTGGTGATTCTGTGAGTGGTAATGAAAATAGGATGGCCCTTCTTGTTGTAAATATGTATAATTGTAGTGGTGAATGTAAAGAACTAGATATATATATATATATATACACACACACACACAATGACCAGATTGAACTGCTGAGAGAGGTGAGTTCTTCTTCACAATGTACTTGGCAACTTGTTCAGAGTAATTTACCGGAAGGAAGCTGAAGTACCCTTGAAGACCGCCCGCCAAGTTCCACTCCTTCCCATCTTTCATCTCCTTTACCCCACCATTGGATTCACTTCCATCTTCTTCCAAAAAACACTTCACTACTTTTATCCGCATCTTCTTTTATACCATCTTGTTCATAATTATTTCTTACATGTCATTGATTTAACTAGAATATTTTTTTTTTTTATTTAGACATACCGGCAAAGCCAATTCTTTACTTTCCCTGCATTAAGGGATTCTGGACTTTATCGCAAACAGTTCTGATGATTTTCTTTAAACTTGGAAAGCTAACTGCATATTTATAAAGTATTCTTGTATTTGGAACATTTTGGAAGGAACTATGTGGTTAGACTGAACACTCAACTGTCATTTAATGATTCGCTGGGAGTGAATTTATAATAGTGAAATTCAGGTACCACTTTTGTTGTAAAAAAAAACAACAAAAGTATGATGCTTAGTTCCCTTCCATCTTATCTATATGCAACATCTTATCCAATTAAACATTTAGTTAAGATTTCAAATTTGATGAAAATTGTTGTGAAAACCAATGTGTTGAATTGGTTCCGCTGAGCTGGAAAGCATCAGAGATATTTTCCATGATAGCCTGCTTCTTTTTGTGGTCATCGACCGGTTTTTGAGCGTACGCCCATCAGCAGGATGTTTTTGTCAAACAGTGTAATAACATAGACTTGCACAGAGCAAATGCAGTTGATACACTCCTGCAGTAAGAGGAGGTATTGCGTTTGTGTCAAATTTACTGTAGAGTGTATCAACTATATTTGCTCTATGCAAGTCTATGTTATTACCTACACTGTTTAATAAAAACATCCTGGTGATGGGCAAACGCCCAAAAACCGGTCGATGATCACAAAAAGAAGCAGGCTATCACGGAAAATATATCTCTGATGATGAAAATTGGTTGTATGATGCCAAACACCGGAAACCACTGTGAATTTTGCGGCCATTTGTTTTTCCTATTATATTCTAAAACACTCAAAAAAAAGAAAAATCTTATGTCACATATCTAAATGTTTGTCTGAGTTCTATTATAATGCAACGATCATAGAAGTCTTTTAATTAGAATTCAAACTTTGTTTGATTCATAGTTAGGCTACTTCTTGTTTCACTAAATCACAAACATGTTCATCAGTAGGGTTGAAATGAAAAATTTGAAAAAAAATGTTTAATAAAATCCATTTTAAAAATATTTAATTTTTTATACGAGTATATTAGGTTCTAAAATTGTTTAAACAATTATGTAGTTACCAAAATTATCTATATTTTTATAAATTTCCGAATCAGACTTTTTTTTAAACACAATAATCACATTATTAAACATTTATAGTACTAGTGAATTATTTATAGTACTAGGGAAGGGAATAGCTAAGTGGTTAGCGTACTGGACTGCCACGCGCAGGACTCGGGTTCTAGTCCAGCTGTACTACGCTTAGTATTTTTTTCGTCCTAGGAGCTTTTATAGCTCACTGTCCGGTGATGGACAGTGTTGTCTGTAACGAGAGACCATAGATGTTGACGCGCCTTAAATTGAAAAAAAAAAAATACAATAATAAAATGATTGTGAATATATAATTCAAAAATTACTAATTATGAAAATTGCAATAACTTTTATCACTTAAATTGTAAGGTTGAATGCCAACTACATTTCTGGTCACTAATGTCCAAGTCCAAGTCAAAAGTAATTAATATTATTTTTTTACTTTACACCATCAAGTCTAGTTAAACAAAAAAATGTATTTTATTATATATTTATTCATATGCTGAAAAAAAAGAAGAAATCTGCATGGTTGTTGTGGTGGTTGGTTTCGCAGAGCTGGAAAGCATCACAGACATTTCCGTGTGGTAGCCTGCTTTATTTTGTGGTCACACCGACCGGTTTCGGGCGTTCGCCCAATTTTCAGGATGCGTTTGTCAGACAGTGTGATAACACAGACTTGCACAGAGCAAATTCAGTTTATACACTCCTCTGTCGCGGGATGACTCGGTATTGCAGTACCTCGGAGAACTGCCCACCTAAATCTGCATGGCCGCCCAACTTTCATCTCCTGCAATTAATACAGTTTATTTGACAAATTTTGTTTAGAATCGTTTAATTGGTCTGGCCATAAACAAGACGGCAGGGATTATACTGTATAAATGAATGTAACTAATATGGAAGCGTCCTCTTACTCAACTAATAAAGCTTACAGCGGCAGTTTACTCTGACTCTCAACTAACCCCCCCACCCCAGAACCATCGTACACCAGTTTTTATGAAAAAAAATATTTCAGTTAAAAGTGATAGATTATATGTGTGCGTTAGCATTCTAAGTTATAGGAAATCTTCTAGCCATTTCCGACAAAATTCCAAAATGTTACCAAACCAATTCAGTAAACACGTACTTCCGGTTAACCGATTTTCTTCAAATTTGGAATTCTAGCAGTGGTTCTAATATATCTTAATATTATACATATAGTAGAACCATAAATTGTACCGAAATGATACTTTAAAAGATAACTTAACGTTACTGAACCCCCGAAACTCCGCCCCCCCCCAAAACAATTTTCCTGGAGAAATGTTCCAAATAAATGTAATAGGCATTTATTTGGTTAGATAGTAAACAAAATTTAAAGAAAATCTTTAGAATTCGTTTTTGAGAAAATCGTGAAAAAGGAAAAACCAGTGTGCAAAAGTCGCGCTTTCGATCGATGCGGTAGTGGTACTTAAACGGGAATACTAAGTTTGAATAGCCTGCGATTCATCGTAAAGAAGAGATATTTTATTCACATACTCTCTCTCTCTCACACACACACACACACACACACACACACACACACACAGAACTCATCTTCATAAATTTGACATAATCACAATACCTCCTCTTACTGCAGGAGTGTGTCAACTGTATTTGCTCTGTGCAAGTCTATGTTATTACACAGTTGGACAAAAACATCCTGATGATGGGCGAACTCCCAAAAACCGGTCGATGACCACAAAAAGAAGCAGGCTATCATGGAAAATATCTCTGATGCTTTCCAACTCAGCGGAACCCAACCACAACAATTTTCATCAAATTTGAAATCTTAACTAAATGTTTAATTAGATAAGATGTTGCATATAGATAAGATGGAAGGGAACTAAGCATCATTCTTTTGCTTTTTTTCCAACAAAAGTGGTGAATTTTACAATTATAAATTCACTCCCAGCGAATCATCAAATGACAGTTGAATGTTCTGTCTAACCACACAGTTCCTCCAGAATTTTTCCGGAAAACTGAGCCAAATCAAAGTAATAGTTTATAAATATGCAATTAGTATTCCAAATTTAAAGAAAACACATTAGAACCGTTTGCGTTAAAGTCCAGAATCTTACTGAAATATTCAGATAAGTTTGCACATCCGTTAACCGATTTCTTTCTTTCTCCAAATAAACGTGATACATTTATTTTACGTAAGCATAATAAAATATAACACAAATAGAAGTTAAAAGTCAATTTAACTGGTTCTTCTGCCCTTCCAAATGAGAAAATTTCCATTAAGTGCTAGTTAATGTTATAATCCAAGAAAGGGTCTGTTTCACTGGAGAACTTAAGTCCACCTGTCAGTTATATGCTAATGAGAACATTTGTTCTAATTCTTATATTTAACTTTTTTTTTTTACATTTTTCTTTTAAATGTGGTAGAAGTCAGTTAGGTTTTTTTCGACAAGTTGACAAGTTATTAGTTATTCAAATACTTTTTTTTTTTTTTTTACAAATATTTGTTTTTCATATTTAACAATATGTTTAGTGTGTAAAATCTTAATTTATAAACAAATAAATATTGTTGGCTAGAAATAATAAAATAAAATATATTTTCTAGAATAAATTTAAATTTAGATACGAAATTTGATGTAAAATATGTTCTTACCACGAAAAGCTTCATGAAAAAGTAATTTTACCTACTTATTATTCGATACGCAGGCGTATTAGATTAGGAGGACTCAGTCGATATGTTTTTGCTTCTTTTTCCTAAAGCTCTACGATCCATATAGTAACTTGGACTCCACCATTTTAATGTCTCAGCCACCTCTTCTGTCTCCAGGTTTTCCTTTCCATTTCTCCATACGAATATTCTTTAGGTCCTCCTCCAAATCTTGGGGCCACTTCATCCGGTGTCTTCCTCGTGGTCTCTACCACCCAAATTTCCTCCCTCATATGCTTTTCTCGAGCCACGACTCGCAACCATGTAGTGACCTAACCACTTTAGTGCCTACCTTAATGTTATCAATAAGGTCCTGTTCAGCAAAGTGTTCTATTAATTTTTCATTCTTGCGAATTCCGCGCCTGCTATTTTCTACAGTTGATCAAAAAAACTTTCCTCACCTAGCAATTATTGTTTAACCGAAAAAACTATTCTATTTTTGCAGTCCTTCGAGAAACTATTAACGATGAAGAAGTGTTTTTCACATTCTACGGAATTGGTAGCCAAAAGAACTTTCTCGAATTCCCTTCTGTGTCTCCCTTTCCATCCGAAACTTTGACTCCGAAACTGACTCCACCTGCTGCATAGATTTTAACGCAATAAATATTTGTTGAGCGTAACCAAATTACCATGTTTTTTGGTAGATATAAGTCACAATCTTGGATGATTGTAACCGAAATACCATCAAAAAAAAGAAGCAACTGACAGTTTAAGACATATTCAATCTTAATTATTAAGAAAGACACGTTATTTTAGCTATTGTTAGTTAAAAAAAAAAATATGGAATCACAAACAGATTTAGAGACAAACATATTGAAATTCGTTTTTCAGATTTTTAGGTCGCTATTTTCTCTTGACAATCAATCAGGTTCTTTGAAAAAAAGGTGAAAGATATCCCTTTATCAAGTGCCCAATTAACTTTTAACAATGTTGGACACTTGTGGATGCCGTTTGGACAAAATGGGAAAAACTGTAAATCTTACTAAAGTCGCACATCAATTTGGTAACAACTAAACCAACGCCTCCGCCTTTTTTTTTTTCGTTTTTTTTTGTGAAAGAATTCAGAGGTTGGGGTTTTGAAACAAGCGCTCTTCCTAGTAATTTTTAAACATTTGTACAATTTTCTACATTTGTATAGTTGAAATAGTGTCGAATGTTGATGCTGAAAACTTATTATTCAGATAAATTTCATATCTGGTATTTTATCCGTCATAGCATGCATATTCATTTGGTTCCTGACCGGTTTCAGATTTTCATCCATCGTCAGAGCAAATTCACCAAGTTCCAGGTAAAAAGTTTACTTCAACGTAATGTTTCTGTTACACTTACACTTGGTGGTTTTCATAGAACCCTTTTTATAGTACGATGTATTCATAGAATCCAGGATTGCGAACCCATCCACATATTCAATAAATTTCATATATTAGATATTTCATTAAATGTTGCGAAGAAAAACAGGGCAATATCGTATAAAGGTGACGTAGGATGATTGCTTGATCTGCGTGTGCATAAATCGCAACATTTTCTTTTCTTCTTTTTTAAGACGTTTCAACATTTATCTCGTTATTGGCGCCCGGAGCCTTCTCAGTGCACTGCCGGCCTCCGGACAGTGTTCTCTCGTTACAGACAACACTGTCCATCACCGGACAGTGAGCTGTAGAGGCTCCTAGGAAGAAAAAATCTAAGGGTGGCACAGCTGGCCTCGAACCCGGGTCCTCCGCGTGGGAGTCCAGTACGCTAACCACTTAGCTATTCCCTTCCCTAACATTTTCTTTAAAGTGACAGCGTACTTCACTTCTTGTTTTTCAAATATGCTATGATGGTTGGGTCTGCATTGGTGGAAAAACATCGGATATGTTTTCTTACTTAGTCCTGCTTCAATTTGTGATCATTGATCGGATTGGAGCAATACTATCTACTTACTAACAAGTCTATGATACCGCACTGTTTATCCAGACAACCTGAAGATTGGAGAACATCTGAAAAACAGATGATAATCACAAAATGAAGCAGGTCTGTCATCACGGTAATATCTGTCGTTTACTATACTTTCTTGGCAACTTATTCATCATATTCTACTGATGATTATATTTATATAAAAATGAACAATGAAATGCTAAAAAAAAAAAATTATATATGAAACACGACTTTCTCAGGTATGAGACACGATTTTTCTTAGAAATTGAAATATTTTTTCTAAAAGTTTAGTTGTTCTTATACATTCAGGTAACGGAACCACAGGCTACCTGAAAAGTCATTTTATATTCAAGCCTAATCAATAATCATTTGTTCATTGGATTTTATGAACTATTTTAAGAAAAGCCCTCAGACAGTATCAATTTTAAAACAGATACTAATAATTTAAATTATGTTTTTTCAAATATCATAAAATAATATCAAGTTACCAATGAACACTATTTTGGAAACCTCGTTCCAACAAATCAAAAGTTAATTTTAAACTAAATGCATCGATAAAATACAAACTGTAAGTAAAAATAATAACTAATATTCCAAACAAGGTGTATAATAATATCCTATATCTCTATATAATATGGTACATCAAAAAAATTATCCCAGAAGATTAGAGAAAGTATATCCCGTGGAAGCATGGGCATTAAAAGAATTTTATTCAAAACGGATTTGCATTATCAATCCTTCATTTTACTTTCAATTTATGTAAATGGTTTTAAGGAAATCTTATGAACCGTTTTTGAGAAAATTTGGAAAAATTAAAAAAAAATTCGTTTAATAAATTGGACTTCTATTTAACCGATTATAACAAAACAAAAAAAAAAATTATTGTCTGGCTCCTAAACAAAACCCTATTGTTTCGAAGAACCTTGATGATAAATCAAGTTTGAACTTTTTTCGATTTTTCTTGACCACGCTCATATCAATTTCTAAAAACCTTGGAATTTCAAAAAGTGTATTTCTGATAAAAGTTCAATATTCGTAAATGTGACACGACCACAGTACTTTTACTTACAGCAATAAGGTAAATTAAAAAAAATAAAAAAATGATATAAACAATATATACTCGTATATATATATATACAGGTGTAGTAAAATCCTGTTCTTATGAACAGTGTGTGTTACAAAATTTTATTGGTACCTTATTTTCTCAACATACCCATGTTGATATATTGGTATATGGAAAACCTGTTACAGTCACGTAGTTTAGAAATTTCCCACGCACTAAATTACCCAGGTGAGGTAGCCATTTTGTCTTCAGTATTTAGGCTAAAATTACCTTACCATTCATATGTTATGAACGATGGTGATATTTTAAACAGCTACCTGGGACTGTGTCCTTCCGCCGAACCTGGTGACCTTCTTACTTACTTATAGTCTTATCTACGTATTTTGAGCGTGGTATGGCTTGTGAAACTGGGTTGTTATGGATATACAACATATAGAAGTTATAAATAGTTTCAAGTAAATAAACATAGTAAGTGCATCTGAAAAAAATAACAAGGGCACACACGTGTTTATTATTTACTTATAGTTTAAAAAAGGAAGTTTAAAAAATATGTAATAAGATGGATTACCCTATCTGGTAAATTTTAGAATTTGTAAATTTTTGTTTAAGTTATTCTTTATTCAGTATTCATATGTAGAATAATTTGTTCTAATTCTTCTTTTTTTTAAATTATGAGAAATAATTCGATTTCTTCTTCCAGAAAATGTGTTGTGGCTTTCTTTTTTGGCAATTATTCCAATATTTGTTCTTCTTATTTAGCTGTTTCCTCAGTCCCGAATCCAGCTCTTCCATCCGTCCCTGTCCAGTGCCATTCTTCTCATCCCTACTAAAGATTCCCCTCTTTTTGGGCCCCATATTTCATGTGTTCCTCGTTATTATACTGTAGTGGAAGTACGAAATGAAAAATAATAGTTTTTAAAAAATAATTTATCTAATTTTGTTAATATATTAGACTGTGAATTTATCTTCAAAAAGAGTGTATTTTAGTGTCAGGTACTGTAAATTTGGATCATTAAACAAAGGCACAAAATCCCGTTAGGGTAACTCCTTTGTATAAGAGAATTCCCCTGCAAGAGAGAGAGCAATTCCAAAGAAGAGAGTCTAATATTAGCTTTAAAAGAGTAAAGAGTAGATAGTCTTAACTCAGCCTTCAAACCGTACAGGCATTCTACTTCAGAAAGCCAGAACACTTCAGGAATTGCTCTCTTAGTATCAGTGCCAGTTATAAGTTAAAACATAAGAATTTAGCATCTAATCTAGAATAATTAATTGATTTATACTTAATCGCTGTGATATTATTAAGCTATTTAAATTCAGTTAGAAAATATATTTATTTTATAATGAGAGGTGCTTTCTTAATTATTCTTACATTCTATCTCAAACTAACACAAGCCCCTTTCGCTAAAACGCTCACGCCACAAGCTACCTACACACATCCACACCATAATATTACAATACCAAAATAAGACAGAAGGCTCTTGCTATCTTGTCAGTGGGTCTGGCATCTAGCAGCTGTTTCAATCCAGCTTCCATTTTCATAACGTTATCATACTAACCTAGCTGCCGGGTCTCTAAAATTTGTCGTGCTAATTGTATTTGATGTTGACTTAGGTTCTTTCTAATTCTCATTATTCAAGTCTAACTAGCCCGACATCCAGAGACAATACGCGGAAACAGGAATTTATAATACATGTAGTCCCATACAGAAACTATTTGTGGTTACTCCAAAGAAAGAACGTTACACATAGACAAATGGAGTATATGACATGAATTAAAATACATTTTCTGTATTTGCACGTATTCATATATTTTTTATATTCACATAAGTCAAGAACACATTTAATGCAGTTGAAAAACATGTTTTTTTTTTTTTTAATTTAAGGCGCATCAACATCTATAATAGTCATTGGCGGAAAGCTCGGAGCCTTCTCAGTGCACTACCGAACTCCGGACAGTGTTCTCTCGTTACAGACAACACTGTTCATTACCGGACCAGTGAGCGGTATGTAGAGAAAATCTAAGAATAAACATTGCAGGACTCAAACACGGGACCTCCGCTTGAAAGCCCATGCACTAACCACTGTGCTAATCACGTTAATATTCAACACGCGAGTAATATATTTTTACACTCTCGTTCACTTGTCACTGTACACAAGTGTAAAAAAAGGCGTTACTTTATTCAGTGTTTGATAAATTATTATTTTTACCCCCCTTTTTTTTTTTTTAATATGGCTAACAAATATGCATTTCGAAAATGTGACACTATAGCATTATATGAATCACCCTTAGCGACTAAAAGAAAGTAAAAATTGTGTTGAAATAAAATGTAGCTGTAAAACTGAATTTACAACATTTCCGGTTTGTAAAATGTTACTGGGTTAGTAGGCAATGTATCCCGGATAAATAGCAACAGCTTTACTCAGAAGGCTTTCAAAAAGATAATGTGCGCTAATGCGTGAAATTTAAATTAAATAATAATATGAGAGTGAAGGAAATATCTCAGGGGTAGCGCGCTGGACTAGCAACGCGACAGTGCTGTCTCTATCGAGAGAACATTGTGCGGAGGCCGGCATTTGCACTGAGAAGGTTCCGGGCGCTAATGACCATAGATGTTGATGCACCTTAAATAAAAAAAAAAGCAAACAATAATAAGAGTATGAGAAGATTGCTGGTGTTCCCACAGTAAATTCTCTAGAGCAATATAATACCGATTGTTTTGCAAAGATAAACACTTCGTTATTGTAATAGCTTGAACAAAAATATTAGTTAGTGATACAATGACACCCTCTACAACAGTATTAGTAAACAACTAGTACTAGTTCGGATGCTATAAGTGGCCCTCTTCAATCTTAATGTTTTTATAAAGCGGAAGTATAGGGTGTTAGTGCGTGCTCACACAGTAAGTGGTATTACATTTAATTCCTTAACGATGATTGTGGGGAGTCTTTGGTGCACAATAGTTATTGCACTATATATTGTTGTTTCATATTTAAGTCTTTCTTATGTTAGTTGCACACGACTGGCATTTTATTTTAAATTCTGTTTGAAATATCAAAACAAAATGTCCCCACTTTTATTGTAAAGAACCTTTTAAAAAAAAATTTGCACAATTTTTTGCATACAAAGCGTTGAATTTATTATTATTATTAATGTCTTTATTGATTAATATTTTTTTTACAAAATAGGAAGAACAAACAGTATACATAAATTGATAAACTAAAGACTACATCTTGGTCGGTAGACCGTCAGAGGAGTCGTTAATACAAGCTAACAAAATACAAATTATATTTATATAAATAAAATAAATATTTAAATAAAGTAAATTAAACTAGATATTTTATTATACTCAATGGCAACTGAACATAGCTGAGCGGAACTCGAAAATACAAACGAAAATTAATAAAAAATAAAACAAAATAATATAATAATATAAATAATTAAATACAATGTTAAGAGAGAATAATACAAAAGCTCAGCAGATAACAGTAATTCACAGAAAGACGTTAAGAAAATACATTCCAGCCTTGAAGGATAAATAAAAATAAACTTGCATTAAGCCGTAATTTTTTTGGCTTTAGCACAAAAATTTGACAGAGCCATCCAGTCTTTACCATTTAAATAGCGCATCATTTTCTCTCCCGTTAACTGTTGATTGATAAGCCATTTCGCTCTTACACTAGACAGTCTTGGACAGATAGCGATAAAATGATACGTTCTATCACCCAACTCCAAATTACATAAGTCACAATAATCCTTGTCCTCATTACAAAAAGGTGGGTTACCAATATTTATCACACCCCCTCGAGCCTTCATTATCCATCTCTGGAGTTCCAGAGGTATATTACTAGTGAGGTAATGGCGCTTCCCTAAGTTGAATTCCAACTCTCTGTATACAGGATAACGCTCATTCTCCTCAACACCTACCCTAAATTTATTTTCAAGCTGGCATCGAACAGTCTCTCGAATTCGGCTGAAAACACTACTCCATTCATTCAAATTGTTCAACTTTAACTCCGCTTGCAACCCGCATTCACTCAGTAATTTCTTTAAATCTGCATGCCAACTTACATTTCTAGTGACTGCTTGTGAGGCGACAATTTTGGGGAGTCTATTATTTGACATATTAAATACACGGAGAATGTAATCATGGTGCATTTTGAGAGTGTGTATAAATATGGGCATACAATTGATCTCTTTGTATATAAAACAGGAAGGTACAAATGTCACAGCGTTGAATTTATTAATAATTATAATATAAAGAAGAAGGAGATTTTAAAAATATGATCGTACAATAGTTAAATCACATTGCTAGGTAGAAAATAAGTTACTCAATCAGTCTGGTAAACAGAATTTCTTTTGCTGTAATTAAGCTAGATCTCTCAATGTAACTACGGCAGTTGATATTGAGAAAACAAAAAATCTTTTGAGTAAACACTCACACAACTTTCTCTTTTCTTTTTTTAATGGCTATTTTTTCAGGCGGGCTTAACGTCTAGCGTCCAGCTACAAAATTAGGTGTCGTGGACGGGTGCGGAAGCACCTAATCTAGTATTAACATTTATAAAATACCAATATTTACCAATATAAAATTTAGCAGTTATACGCGGGACTCGAACTGGGTACCTCCCACTTACTAGCCCATGCTCATAACCACTACACCAACATCCGCCCCACAACTTTCTTACTGCAATTAATATAATTTAAAGAACAACTATTCTTTAAAATTGTTGTGGATCAGAAAATTGTTATGCGACAGACAAGAAATAGACATTTAATGAATTTACCAGCAGCTGCAATGAGTAAAATAAGTTTGCTGTGAATCAACAAAATAGTTCCTAGTACCAAACAAAATAAATGTAAACATACACGATTTTCACTCAATGCAATTATTACAATAATTATATTGGGTTGGTGCAAAAATAATCGCGGTTTTTATTATTATTGAACTTTGACGTATGTTATTAAAATACATTGTTAAATAACTTTGGTTATGTAATACATCATTTTAAGGCGCATTTCTTGCTTTATGTTTTTTTTGTTAATGACTTATTACTTGCTGCTTATTTTATATTTATTTTTGGTCTGTGAAAATATTAGACATAAAGCCAATTCGAAGGGGAAAGAAGTGAGAGACAACTCGCAACATCAACAACGCCTTTGATGATGTAACGAACGTATAGAGGTGGTTCAAGAAGTTTTGCAAAGGAAACGAGAGAAGCGTGGTGGCTGGCCATTAGAAGTTGACAATGTACAATTAAGGGCAATCATCAAAGCTGATCATCTTATAATTAAAAGGGAAATTGTCCCGAAGTATTCAACATCGACCATTCTACAATCGTCCGGCATTTGAAGAAAATTGAAAAGTTTTCCTGAAAAGATCGAAAATTGCAGAAATCATCGTTTCGGTGTGTTCTCTTCTACGCAACAACATAAAACCATTTTTCGGTTAGACTGAGATGAAATGAAAAGTGGATTTTATACGACAATCAGCTCAGTGGCTACCGAAAGGAAGCTCCAAAGCACTTCTTAAAGCAAAACTCCACCTAAAAAAAAGGCTACGCTCATTGTTTGGAGTCTGCGCCAATGGCTTACTGAATCCCAGCGAAATTATTGCATATGAGGAGTATGCTCAACAAATAGAGGGATGCAAAAAAAGCTGCAAGCCTGCAGCCGGCATTAGTCAATAGGAAGAACTCAAATTTTCTCCACGACTGGGTAGTGGGTGGCCGTACATCGCACAACCAACGCTTCAAAAGTTGAACGAATTGTCTCTTTCACCTATTCCGTCGCCAACCGCTTACCAACCACTTCTTCAAGCATTTGAAGCTTTAATTTTTATAGAAAAACGTTTTCAAAACCAACAGGATGTAGAAAATGCTTTCCAACAATTCGTCGAATTCGAAGCATGGATTTTTAAGCTGCACAAATAAACTAACTTATTTTTCATTGGAAAAAATGTTGTTTATTATAATGGTCGCAATTATTTTTGGATTAACACTATAATCGACGAATTTCTTTAAAACTAGTATTTTTTTTGGTAAATGTTTAGCTGCTTCAAGCTGCATACAAGTTAGATGGTGATAGCGATCCATACATTAAATACTTATCTAATATTATCAGATTAAGAGCTATTTGAGATATGCTTGTTTATATTGTTTTCACATACAGAAGTTTTTGAGACGTTTTCCCCATTATGCAGCGCTACCATTAATCCTCAACAAAATTGGCTTAATAATATGTTGTTTATCATTCCAAAGTTACATTCTTGCAAGAATGTTTGGATTTTTTAAATGGTAAACATTGGGTCTCTCTCTATTTATAAATGTCATGCGTTATAGAGACACTCTAATAACAGAATTAGAGGTTTCAAACATCGCGTACTATCCCCTATATTAGTATATTTTGGAATTTGTTTATTTATTTTTCTTTATTTTTTAAAGTACAGTAACATTATGATTTTTTTATTATTTGTGTATTTATTTCTTGTAGTTTCTAAGTAAGAATTTTCTTTCGTTTTTTCCGCTTTTCATTTATATAAGAAGAATATATTTTTATTTTGTACTCATACATATAACTGTATTGTAAAAAAGTATGTAAGCACGGCAGACGGTATTCTGTACTATTCTGATGTTACTAGAAAGTTATTTTATTGTATAAAAATTGTATTAACTTATGTAATAATAAGCATCTTTATCTATCCATCGTTCCTAATTTACGAAATTCATTGGAGCCGTTTTCTAGTAAATCCAGAAGTGTTTTCGTGTGGTTAACACCTAACAGAAAATCAATTTGATCTTCTTGCGATATTTAGTTTTTTTTTTAGAGATTTTTTGTTCACAAACTCACAAACAATTTTTAGTTCAGATTCAGAGGTATCAAAATTTGCATTTCTTGTGCTAATACGAAACTATTACGAAATTTGACCATCCTTTGACCAGGGAAAATTATACAATATATATCATTGTAATAGGTCCCATCCACAGCAAAGAAAATGCAACCAGAGCAGAGAGAAGAGAGGCCCTCTCTAGTTAACAGAGACTACTCTCTGACTTAGGCAGGCTAGAGCGGGAGAACCTGTGTATATAAGACAGTGGGAATCTATCTAAAGATATCAATACAACCATACAACTGTACACCAGTCGTCGCATCGTGTCATATCTCTACTCTGACCATTCATTCTATCATTTTATTATAAGTCCAGTGCAGTTAGTGAAAACTTAGCTACATTATATTAGTGTCAGCATATCTCGTTTATTTAATCAAACCTAATTTCTCTCCTCAACAACTCCATTATATTGCAGAAATATTTTGTAGCAGTTCAGAAATATTAGAAATAATCCATGGTAGAATAGTAACAAATAGAAATACCGTTTAATGAATGTGTATTGTATGAAACATGGAATTCAAGCAAAAAAAAAAAAACAAATTTATTTTAAAAAGATTACTGAAGTCAATTTTCACCTAAATAGTTTACAAGGAGAACAATTATAATTTAATTATTCTATATCATTTTTCTGAGATGTTTTCAATTAAAACTGTTAAATAACTTTTTGACGATAGAATTACAATTTCTATTGTTTTATATTAATTACTTTTCTTACTTAAATTGTATTTTGTTTTCCTTTATTTTATAGCAATTATTTTTTTTCTTTTATTATAAAATATATTAAATAAAGTCATTTTATTTTAACCTTAGTTTTTTTTTTTTTTTGGCCTAAATTATTTATTCATTTTTAATTTATAAAATTAAATAATTTGAGTCTTAAAAGAATTATAATAATCTGTATCTAAATATCTGTTCGGTTGTTTTAGTGCTTCCAGTTAAAAATGAATCATTTTATAAATTTTTTAAAAAAAAGTTTGATTAGATTCAAGCAAGTAATCTTATCTTTAGTGTAAAATAACCATTTTGTTTTTTATCAGTTGACAAAAACTTCCTTAAAAACTATTAAGAAGTTTTACACCGCCAAGGTCGTCTGAAAATCAAAATGGATCTACCTAAATATTATTTTTTATTTTATTTTTTTTTTTAAATTGTATAAGTTATCCTAATATTCTCGGCAAATTGATTATGTAATCGTTAAAGAGTGGGCAAACTATAGTTTTCAAGTTTTCTTAAACAAAAATTTCATAGATTTTGCAAGTAAAAAAATTTAAATTTTTAGTTTGTTTTTATTTTATTTTTCGGATAAGTCTTTTATTGATAGAATTAATAAAAGAAGCTTTAAATGGGAGGAATCAGGTGAAGAATGATGAAGGAAGAGCGATAGTTTAGGTGCATACTCAGGATAACTTTTCCATCGAAAGAAAAGGAGCAGATGACAGAGCAAAATGTGCGGAGTAGGCAATGTTAGACCATGGAAAGGCGGGGGGGGGCTCTTGGAAGAAATTGGAATGGATCGGCATAAATGTAGTCTGAACAGAAGCAACTGCTGATAAGTGGGGAACGCCCTTCTTAAATGAAAGAAAATATAAAATGTGTATTGTAACGTTTTTCCCTCTAAACTAGCTACTGCAACTAGTTTTAAGTGTGTTCGTATAGATTAAAATACTCTAAACTTCAATAAAGAAAACACCAATTTATTGTTATATACAATAAATTACAAAAAAAAAAAACAATACTTAATAATAATTACTTCACAGTTTAAACCTCAAAAGTTCACTTTTATACACTTTTCACAAACTAGTGACTTCGTTTGTAACTAGAAAATTCTGCAAAACTCTCTGCGGTCCCACTATTTATACCGGTGGAAAATCTTCTAGAACTTTTTCAATCCTTCCACAAAGAACTAGAGCGCGTCACCAGTGCTTCCTAGCGGCCACTAAGAGAACTTGAGGTTCCTACTTCCTCTCCTAGATGGTACCACTGGCTGCGTTACAATATTTTAAAAAATGGAAAAACTCTTGTTCTGTAAGTTACCCTGCAATGATATCGTTAGCTCTTATTCAAAATAATAATAAAGCTTATTTATTTTATCAGAAAGTGAGAGTTATTACTTTTTTACGTATTTATGACTAGCTGAGCTTGTGATACAAGATAGATGTAGCGGTTCGAGTGTCCGTTAATTGCCATCGAACAAAGTGGATTTCTTTCTTTTTTCAGTTTTTATAAAAATGAATTTATTAAAATATAAGTAAAGTAACGAACGCCCTTGTTTTTAGGCATGCTATATGTACAAACTACCGATTCGGTGTCACTGTGGATGGAGACAATTGCATACTACTTATAAATTAAATATTACTGCTGTATACATCAAATCAAATCCAAAGTAAAAGATCGGTAATCCTGCCCAGCATAATAAAACTCCAGGACCAGGTTTGCCTCTCTAACCACTGTGGCTCGTCTATCGATTTACTTCAAACTTGTATACTACCCGCAAGTTTATAACTCCATTGTATAACTTTTATTTGAAACATTTATTTTTTTTGGATGCCTACTGCTAAATGTATAATTTAGATGAAAATTAATATTTTTAAAAAATTAGTAACTTCCAAGATAATGGATTAACCAGAAATGCGACAATACTAAGGCATAAGTTTTCACCATAGTTCGCGATTTTGTCAAAATAACTACTCGAAAGAATTTTGCCTTTTTTTTTGGTATATTTTAAATTTGAAGCATTTTTTTCCTAGAAAAATTGTTCTTATGAGAGTTACGAGGGGCTGAGATATTTTTTTGACTTCAACAATACCACTTGAAGTACAATGTATGATGCCATTATCACTATTGTGGGAGTTAAGGATAACTAAAAGTTTAATACGAATTTCAGTTCTTTTTCGAAAAGTTTTGAGAGAACTTAGGAATCGCACTGAGAGAAAGTTATGTGACTGTTTAAACACTAGTCTAAGAGAAAATTCCAAGGATCATCTTAAATTTTTGAAATACAGAGTTTTCAATAGAAATATATGTTTTGACATATACCACACTGTGTGTGTATGTAGCAAATATTCTGTGCTGTATTTGTGAGTACATGTGTGTATGGGATTTATGAATAAAATATCTCAAAAAAGGAAAATTCGTAGTGAGCAAAAAATTGATATCACTTTTTGAGACTGTCTACGGAAATTACACGCGACAATTTTGGTTAAAATCCAATTAACCGGATGTACGACGTACTAAAGGTTTGTTCATTTTTTTTGTTGTTGCGTACTTCTCATAACAGCTCCAATGATTTTCTTCAATTTTTGCATAGTAATCAAACATATACATGTAATTACTGAGAGATAAGTAGCAGTGTTAGTCTCGACAGTGTTACTTAAAGTACAATAAGCGCCTATAGTATAACAAACAATTCAAATAAAGTAAAAAAACAAAAAAATTGTAACTATTACAACATACGACACAAATTATGTGAGAAAATTCACTAACATTTTAAATCTTACTTGTTCAATTTTTTTTTTTATTAAATAAAAAATTAAATTTTATAAAAAATATGATCTATATATATATAACCGCAAATATAAACAATACAGAAGGCGTGATTATCCATTATTTGTACAGGGCATGTAAAACAAATATATTTGAAGTCTTATGTAAATATTTTGTTTTCAACTTGATAACCAAATGAGATAATTTATTATTTTATTGAAATACATTACCGATGACCGATAAGCTTCAATTAATATATTATTATTTAGATATAATTAACGTAAAACATTTTATATATATCTCCTTTTTTTTTTGAGCGTGAATTAATAAAGTTTTATTTACATATCAATCGTGATAAAAATTCGATACAATAATTTCACTTATATTTAGCTAATTTACTAAATTTGATTTCCATTTTATCGAAGGGAAGGGATTGGCTAAGTGGTGTCGCATTGGACTAGTAACGCGGAGATCCCGGGTTCGAATCCAGCCGTGCTTAGATTTTTCTCTTCCTAGGAGGCTCTACAGCTCACTGTCCGGTGACTGCACTGAGAAGACACCAGGCGCAAATGACCACAGATGTTAAGGCGCTTTAAATAAAAAATACATTTTTTTTTTATCGAGTTATTATATTGAGATTGAATCAGTATTGCGAAACAAGCACCTAATTTGCGCGTTGCGCTTTCAGTTACTTTATATTCGAAGTTTAATGCAAGCCTATCATAGTTGTTGTGGTTGGTCCAGAGCTGGAAAGCATCAGAGATATTTTCCGTGATAGCCTGCGTCTTTTTGTGGCCGTCATCGACCGGCTTTGGGCGTTCCACATCATTAGGATGTTTTTGCCAAAACAGTGTTATAACATAGACTTGCTCAGTTTATACACTTAGTTTTGCTGTGTGCAAGTCTGTCTTATCGCACAGATTTAACCAAACACTCGGATGATGGGCAAACGCCCGAAACAGGTCTATGACCGCAAAATGAAGCAGGCTATCTCTGATGAAAATATCTCTGATGCTTTCCAGCCTTTCCAGACCCAATCACAACAATTATAGGGAAGCTTCTTACCTTACTTACTGTTTTCTCAGAACCATCAAAAAATCTATTTTCCCGGGGAGAAGTTTCAAATGAAAGTGATAAGTATTCTATATACACTTAGTATATAAACTGAAATTTGATCTGTGTTATCACATTGTTTTGACAAAAACATCCTGATGATGGGTGAACGCCTGAAACCGGTCGATGACCACAAAAAACAGGCAGGCTATATGACGGAAAATATCATTGATGTCAAAGCTATGATAGTTTATCTTTCGCCTATTCACATTAATATTAATTGAAAATAAAATTAAACAGATATCAGCTTTGTAACAGCCATGATACCCGGAAATATGATTTGAGTTATGTTATTATCTTCTAGACCAAATTATACTCCATAATTCTACGATGAGAATAATATAAAAGAATGAATTATTAACTATCTTTTCTGGTATTTTTTCAGAATGGAATAATGGCCGTTGTGAAACACTCATACTAAGTCCTCTTACTGTCTTTGTTACAATTATAAAAATGGAGGCGTCCATGTTGGTTGGCACACATGGCACGTAGTACTTGAATGTATTTACGAGTACATTGTAGTCCGGAAGACAGCGCCAATAATATTGAACAAACCAATGACATTTGAAATATTATATCAAATTCCTCAGAATCTCTTAAAATCAATTATCTCCCCCCCCCAAAGTTTAAAGAAAATCGTAGCCGTTTACGAGAAAATTACGAAAATTTGGAAAAAAAAATCATTTTGTAAAGTGGCGTACTTTCGGTACGCTGAAAATTGATCAGTACATTATTCACAGATCCTTGCAGGTACACAAACAGAATATCAGTTTGAGGTTCTACTATTTTTCATTTTTGAGATTTTTCGTTCATACGAAACACACACACTCACACACAGTAAACAAGACTTTCAGAACATTCGTTTTCAAAACTTTTTTTGTACTCATTTCGAAAATCTAACACTATCAAAATACTTCTTGTTACAGAATAAAAGATAGTAAATAATATATTTAATTAATATTTCAAGGTGGTGGAACGTTCGTTCAAAAACTTGCTATGACTCTTAAGTGGGGGAAGCTGTGCCAATTATCTCAGAACCCAACAGAAATTAGCTTTCCCCAAGAAAAAAAAATTCAAATAAAAAGGGTTTAATGGGCTTAGTTAAGTTTTTAAATTTAAAGAAAATAGCTGTAATCTTTTTTCTCGAAAATTGGCGAAAAAATTGGAAAAAAGTAAAGACTATTCATTAATGATTGGATTGATTTTGATTGAAATCTTCGGACCTGATCCCTGAATCTTCGGATATCTCACGGAATATCAAGTTTGGTCTTTCTACAGTTTATCATTTTGTTACGAGTTATTTCTGTTCATTGAGTTATGCTGTTATACACTCAATGCAGATAAAAGTGATAAACAAATGAATAACACCGAAATAAATACAAACTAAAATAAATTCACTTACACTTATTTGTATAACCGCGACTGCTGATACAATATTGATCAGAATTCAGTTAATTAACTAAATCTATGCTTTCATAATATATAAAATAAAGAACTGACAATCAATTTCAAAACTCATTTAGAAAAAATTAACCTACAAATATTTACATGTACAATTAACAAGCTAGAATCAAACTCTGATATAAATAATCCTTGCCTTGGTACATTATCAATGGATCCAGGTATTATATTTATACACATATGTAGTTTATAACTTAAAAATAACTTTCTCATATCGATGGGGGATTTTGAATCATAAATTTCCACTTAAAATTAAATTTTCGAAAATCTATCATGAATATAATATGACCTCTTTTAACTTTCCACAAGGAAGTGAACGTCTTCAGGAATCTTGCCGTTCCTGTATGTATTTCAGATTAACAACATAACAACACTGTCTTCCCAACACTCAAACGTTACACAGAGCGCGTAAATAGCGTTCTACTTTATCGAAATGTTACCAAAACTCAAGCTCACCACCACTTAAATGTATTTTACTACACGTCTAAAATGCAAAATCTCAAATGTATTAATTGCAGCCACAATAGTTGTTCTAAAGCGCCGTGGATTTAGCTTTAAAGTCCTCTATCTCTCTCTCTATAAATCTACATATTTTTGCAGCATAATTATGGCACTGTATCTTGGTCTTGATTTTATTTTATGTATTAATAATGAGAAATATAATATAGTAAAGTATGTTTGCTATTTGCCTCCATGTCCACGGCTAATCGATAGATAAAAGTAAAAAGTGCTGCAAAAATGCTGTTGTGGTTGGGCGCGCAGAGCTGAAAAACATCAGAGACTATGATAGCCTGCCTCATTTTGTGACTTTCGATGGGTTTTGTGCGTTCGCTCATCATCAGGATATCTTGATCGAAACAGTGTGACCACAAAGATTTGCATGGTTTATCAAGACTCCTGATGTTAATAGGCGAATGCTCATAACCGATCGATGACCACAAAATGAAAAATATTCTGATACTTTACCTTACTTCAGCAGAAACTAGAAACTACTCGTATTATTATTATTTTTTGTTTTATAAAACTTCATCTTAACAATAAGTCAGCGTAATTTCTCCAAAGCACAGTTAATCTAATCTAAATAAGTATCTTATTTTGATGAAATAACAATAATTTTAGTATTGTGTGTTTCGTGATATGTATGTGCTATTATTACCAAAAACTATTCCAGATGGCATCCATAATATGAAATGTTATATACTTATTTTAACCATAAAAGAGGATTTGGGGAATATTAAAGTTGATGACGTCATAATCAGCTGAATCGGCTAACTAGTAGAAGCAGCAGTTAGTTATCCAAGGCTGTTTACTTTAGTTTTGTTTTATTTTATATTTGCTGCTGGTGTTATTATTTGGACAGTTTAGTCACGTTCGTTGGTGGTTAGAGAGAAAAAAAATAAATAATAAAAATAAAAGCAGAAATATTAATATACCAATAATACTACCGACTCGACAACATTGTTTGTTCTTGGATAATGTCGTTGATGGATTTATTTTATTCTAAGATTTGAATGAATTAAATTTTTCAATTTTTACTTATAAAAAATATTTGTAATTGCTTATAAAAACTAGGTCATCAGCTGCTTATGATTTTACATTAGGTTTCTTACTTAGTAAAAATTATAGTTGTTGCTAAAAAAAGACATTGTACTTACTTTCCCCCTCTCTCTATAAGTGAAAATATTGAGCAGATTGAAGGAATTTCTTTCTCCTTTAAAAACCGGTCTACCAGATATAAGAATTTCAATTTTGCACGATCTATACGCTACAGAGGGCCGCGCCAAATTGGGGTGTACCGGAATGCATCCCAACCGGGCGCTCAATATTTAGTGACTAGACTGATTTGAGATAAATTTTTACAAATTCTTTCATATTAATATTCTAAAAACGGCTGCGCATGTTTAATCATGTTTTAGAACAAAGACATAAAATGGAATGTGGCAAAATATTTTGATATTTTTAGAAAATAAATGATCCATAATTAGACCAATATGGTCTTACTACAACTCTGACGAACTGCCAAACCGACACACCGATACAAGCCATAGAGAACAAGATACTGCGAACAATCACACAATGCCCATACTATGTTTCTAATCTGACGCTACATACTGACTTACAGATCCCATTTGTACACGGCATCTTTACAAAAGATTCTACAGCAAACTAGGAACACACGCGAACCCACCCGTCACAAACCTGTCCTTCCTAACCATTCCTGAGAATGCTCTCTGACGTTTGAAACGCCAGTGGCCAGGTACCTTCTGTCATAGGAAGAGGAAGAGTAACAAGACCAGGAAGAGTGGCTTTGGCCACCACCTTCAAGCCTTCAAGCCATATTTACTTATCTACGCTCACATTTACTTAATGTAAAATCAAATTGTAGCAATTGTTGGCCGTTAGAATTGATGAGAAGTATCTGTTGGTTGGCTGATCGGCCGAAGGGTATCATAAGAAAACACCAACAATTTTTTTCCTTTCAAGTGTTTTTTATTAGTAACCCGACGTTTCGACAAACATTGTTTGTCTTCTTCAGGGGCTATCTTAGATTGAAAAATTTGTCTGTTCTATCATTACATGTTTAATTACTACTGTGGCATGAGTACACACTCATGAATACACTTCTCATTAATGTAAAATCATTATATATCATAAACATTATAAATAAACAAACAAACAAAATAAAATAAATATATTTAACTGATGATTTATTTCCTAATTCAATAAGATGGGTATATACAAAATTAGAGGTGAACAATATGAACGGCAAAGATTGGGTCGGTCTTGTAAAATACTGTACCGTAGCTTATACCACACGATCTTCATTTATTCATTTAAAATAATTATAAACTTTCAATAAACTTGTATATATCTTCATTTTATTTTTCAATATTTTTTTTTTTTTTACTTAATATAGACTCCACGATGGTCAATATGACGATGTTGTCTGTATTTAAATAATTAAAGAAATAATTGAAATAATATATTTCTGTATTTTCTTACTTTGTAAATTAAATAAAGAAAGGTTTTTTTTTTTTCTTAAATAGTACGTTTTCTTCAAAGGCAGAATTTCTTGCCACCAAAAGAGAGAGAACAGGCAATTCTGAAGTGCACAGATTATGTAGCAATTTGTCCTGCACTACAAACTTATTTTTTATTCATTCGTAAATTTTTTTATTTTGTACATTTTTGTGTAGTACCGTTTGATAGCGCAAACGATTAAAAAATTAAAAGAATCATGATTGATTGATTGATTGGCTCTGTTCCAGCAATCAACTACGCAGTTTCCATTCACCGTGTAAGCTACTCGAGCAAATTCGATCAGATTTGAAAACTCATTGGATTCGTCATGATAAATAAAGAGTTTAGCAATCGATACTACATTGCCACTTTGTTGCTCAGACAGCCCAGAATAATAAGCGTTCAGTTTGCAAAATTACTCTTTTTGTTCAATAAATAGTTTATTTATTTAAACAAGTGAGAAAAGTAGGACTTTTAAACACTCGAGTTCAGAGTTCAAACTGGACGAGAATTGTAAAATATACTTCCGCTCACGAGTTAAATATTAGTTTTTTGCTGCATGTATCAATAAATATTTAGTATATATATGGAGACTACCTTCGGAAGTTTACGCTAGGTTATATAATATTGGATTTTAAAGTTTAAAAAACGCGTAATGATTCAAAAAATCATGTTTCAGTTTGATTCTCTACAAATTATTTTTTTATTGTAAAATTACTTCCATATGAAAAATTGAATTCAAATAAATATGTGAAGAAGTTATCTCATAATAGAAGGAATAGTTTTGTTATGTCAAAAATTTCATTTAATTATTATTAACATTTAAAAGAAATTAAACAAAGTGCTATTACTGTTATACTACATATATTTCATTGATTTTTATTGTACGCAATTTTTTTTAAAGGATTAATTTAGAAACGAAAACTTACATGTAATTATGCCTTTGTAGCAGCACTGCGCAAAACAACTAACTTTCACACACTAGTGAGAGAAAGTAATGTATAACTTACTTGTGTGTGAAAGTTGAACTTTCATCACTAAATTTAGTGTAATAATTGTCACATTATACAAAGATTGCAGAAAAATTAATATACTGTTCTGAAGAAGCGCGTGAGTTAATCTTGGGCCATTTCTAAAGTTATTTGATAACTCTTTTTAAATAATGGATTGTCGTGAATTTTAGTTAAAAAAAAAAATAGTGGATGTATGGTAAACGCATTTTCAGGAGCGTATAGTGTCAGATTGTGTCAAGAACTCTCCTTAAACAATTTCTAGTCTTAGGAAAAAATGTTTTCTCTAAAAGTAAAATAGAAAGTGGTTTCAGAGGAAAATCATGGAAAAAAAATGAGAAATCATTCATTGCTAAGTTTAGTTATCAGATTGATAGAAAATTTCGCGCTTGACTTGAAAGGAATATTGAGTCGAAACTTGCTGCGATTATTCGATTTTCAGTTTTGAGTTATTCTAAAGTTCTGACATTTGGGTCACCAACATGTACAAACGACGTTTTTCTGGCTTGTAGGGAGGGGTAAATTGCACCCAGGGAAGTGCTGGCAAAAAAAAAATTCCAAAATCTGGCAGTAAACAGTGAGAGAAAGTTAAAAGTGTAGCTGGTAGGAACGAGGTATTTCTGCTCACTCATTCCATGAGCTTTACCCACTCGTGGATTTTATATGTAGAGTCTCTATCCATAAGTTTTTTGATAACAGTATGATTATTCAGTTATACAATATGACTGTGAAAATGGGGCCTTGGAGGCGAAACTAGGACAATATTAAAAAAGTGTAATGAAACTCTGTCTTCTCTTGTAATGCAACTAGTAGATATGCTACTCGACTTGGATGAATTGAGCATAAGAGCTTCCTCTCTTGTTTCATAACATCAGAAAAAAAAAAAAGGGAACCGGGTAAAAAGCCGTTAGAAAGCAGAGTAAGAATATGCTTCTTTAGGCTTATGCCAAGAGGCACCTCCTACTAATTAGTTGATAATATACTTTTTCTAAATATATGTTTTCTAAATATGTTGTTGTGACCGCAATATTGGATAAAACCATGGACTGTTATCTAAATTAGTTAATATAAAGTGTTCTGTAGAAGGAAGTGAACGGAGATCTTGTTCATTGTTCATGTCAGCGATCTTAGCGCCTCTCTGCAGGGTATCCTGGTGTAACAACACAAACTTTCACTCACACTATACATAGAGTATGCAGAGATAGCTCATCTGTGAAAATACTTGGGATTAGGCAAACTCTAGCATATGCACATATATCTCACTAACAATATTACACACTGCACACGTTAAAGACGACTTAATTCTGTGTCCAAACACTAACATTTAAGGTAGCCTAATAAATGTTTCAGGTCGCAGTGAATTTGGAGTTTGTAGCCACTTCGTACACTAACCATCCAACATGAAATAAATTGTTATAAAACCAGCACGATCTGTGTGTATTGAATTTTATATGTATATTAACTATAATTTATACTTTATCTTACTCCCGGATAAACCGGAAGTATTGCGATCGTGCCAGATTTTCGAAATTGGGTTTTCACCGGAACTACATATTTCGTGGTCTCTTAAGTATGAAAAAAATGTTTCTAGCGAATTGCCTGTAGTGTGTGTGTATTTGTGTGAACAAAATATCTTAAAAATGAATAAGTTGTAGGAAGCTCAAAATTGATATTACGTCTAGTAACCACCGCAAGTGACACGAAAATTTCCGGCAAAATCTATCAACCAGAACGACGACTTTACTGATTAATTTGTTCAGTTTTTCGCGATTTTCTCGAAAATGGCTCTAACAATTTTCTTTAAACTTTGTAGGCTGTTTACATATCACAAGAATGGTAGGTTAAAAACTCAGATCAGAGGCAGGCGAAAAAGTTTATTACTAGCTATTCGTCCTGGCTTAATGTATAGTCAGTCCAACGAGGCCATGGACAAAATGTATTGCGGTCCAGTATTGCGGTCAAGACAACATATTTAGAAAACATATATCTAGGAAAAGTATACTATCAACTAATTAATAGGAAATGCCTCTTGGCCTAAAGAAGCAGATTCTTACTCTGCTTTCTAAGTGCTTTTTATTGGGTTCCTCTTTTTTTCTGATGTTATGATACAAGATTGGAAGCCCTTATGCTCAATTCATCCAAGTCGAGTAGCATAACTACTAGTTGCATTACAAGAGAAGAAAGAGTTTCATTACAATTTTTTAATAATGTCCTAGCTTCGCCTCCCCATTTACTACATAACTGAATAAACGTACTATTATCAAAAAACTGATATCTGTGAAAAACTGTCATAAGGATCTCTGTGAGCTTGCTGTAGACTTAACAAGCACATGCATCGCATTGGCCAGACAACTGATTACCTGTGAAGGTTTTGTCAGGAAGAAGAAAGAACAGTATGCACGTACTGTGTCAGTGTGAAGGGTTCGTATGGCTAAGATTTCTCCTCTTTGGAGAGGAAAAACTGGTACCTGCAAGCTTCACCCAAAAGTCTCCATGAATAAAGTCTCAACCCAAAAGTCTCAAGGTCTGTCTAATAAAATAGACAGGCCTTGAAAGGGTGCTTTAACTGATGGATGCCCTCAAGGTTCACCCAGGAGTCTCTCTCCCATACTCCAAAGTCTAATTAAACAGACCAGAGAGAGCCTTTCATCTTGCGGTTGCCACACTAAACCCATAGGGGTCTTGGTGGTGCCAGGCTTCATAGCCAACCCCCACAGAAACTATCTATCTATCTATCTATCTATACTATCTACATAGATATCACTTAAATTTTAATCAATTTCCAAATTGATTTTTTGGAAGTTCTGGGGGGACCAGTAACGTACTTCTTCAATTCAATGAATAGTTCTATATAGTATTAATATACGTTAGCATCATTGGTAGAATTCCAAATTTTTTGTTCAACGTTTTTTTTTTAATTTTAGATTTTTATAATTTCATAACACATGCAACAAGTAAAAAATGTAAACAATGAAAATATAGCCTTGCGTGTACGACTATGTCTTAAGACAGCCGTCTTTATGTATTCAGATGGTTGCGCGGCCATCGCTAAAGTGGTGGCGAAGGGAATTTCCAGGTCAATGTGGATAATGAGAGTCGAATGCGGGTGTTGAGTATGGTGCTTAGGATTTGGGCTGTAAGGATTGAATGCGATACAGGTTTTGTGTTTTTGGCAGTCCCGTATAATTCGAGTCCGTATATCAAAATCGGAGCTAGCAAGGAATTGCATAGTTGTCTTTTGTTGTGCAATGTAAGTATTGAACATTTGTCTAGTAGTTTTTTTTTAACATTCTGTATCGTTAATTTTGTCCATATCGTTTGAGACGAGTTGAAGGTTGCACGTTAATCGTCTGTCTAGGAGAAGTCTACGATAGCGGAGTTGAGTGACTTTGGAGAGAAAAATATGGTTGAAATGAATGGCGAGAAGGGTTTTACGGTTTAAGGTGGAAGACTATGTGCTGCTTAGATTTGTGTTGATTAATCTTGATTCTCCACTTACGGAATCCGGATTTGAGGAGATTGAGATGGATTTGAAGATTACGAATAGCCATGATGGGGTCACTATTAGTGGACCCCATCGTGGATTCACTTAGCCGTGTATCATCGGCGAAAGTGAAGGTGGTAGTGTTGGTATCTAATGGGAGGACAGCCGTGTATAAAAGTGAATAAAAGAGGAGCAAGTATGCTCCCCTGAGGAGCCAGCGAGGTTGGAAAGTGTAGGAGAAAAGGAATTATCTTGGACAACCAGAAAATTGGCGTTCGGAGAGATATGATTTTAAGTTCTCTGTAATCATAGTTAGTTAAACAAATTTCATGAAATCCATCGGTGTTTGTATGGAAAAATACGCAAAAAACTGCTGAAAAAAAACTGTTTAGTACAAATGCACTTCCGATAATCCAATGTTCTTCAAACTCGGTATTTTGTCAACATATTATTATTAAGTGATAAAATTTTATAATTAACTAAAATAGCACTTTAGATGAAAACATAATCTGACCTCCAAAAGCCCCCTTAAAGTTTCCGGAGAAATGTTACAAATAAAAGTAACATGTGTTAATAATCTTTAAGGTAAAAGAAAAATGTTGGTGACATTTTCAAGAATCGAAAAACTGAAAAGTCTATTTAATAAAGTGGTACTTTTTGTTGAGGAATGCCTGTCCGATCCAAAGGTGGATACCCAAACGGAATGTCGATTATGAACTTTCTGCGATTTTTCGGTTTTGAGCTATGCTGCTCAAGTACACACACATATATACATAGCATTTTCTAAAAACCATTTTTTCGGATTCGGGAATCCCCATAACTAATATTTCCGGTGAAAACTCGATATAGAAAATTTGATTGCAATACTTAATTAAAATTAGTTATAAAATGTTCCTAAATAGTCGCAGCTGTGAAAAGTATGAACCCAATATAGCGGAATATTTTTTTTCTTTTTACATTTTTATTAACACGAATAAATTATAGTTTGGTTAACGTTATCCGGGCTTCCTTATCGTTTTACGGTTTCAATGAGCGGACTAAGCGATGGAAAGAAAAAGTATCATTCTCAGACATGCAGTTGACCCAGTCAGTTACAAATACATAATATGCTTAATGAATAAAGATAATGATTTTTGCAATGGGTTCTTTTAAACGTATTCCCATTTATTTTAATTCCTAATTTTTTAATTGGCTTTTCTTAACCTTTCCCTGCACATTCATCGCAAAATATGCCCAACACATTTCTTTTTTTTAAATTATAACAATGTTTCCAGATATCGATTCATGTACAAAAAAAAAAAATAAAATGCAGATATTTTAACTAGAATAGCGATTTCCATTACAGGAGAGGTATATTATCTATCATTGTTGACATTTTTGCCATATCATATTTGTAGTTCGTGCCGTATCCAATACTAACAGCGATTAATCTGCAATATCATTTATTTATTGTGATTATATTTTTCTTTTATTTACAATAATAATAATAATAATTATTTTTTTATATAAAAATAATAATATAAATAGATTATGGTGAAAGAGGAAACAATATTTTATAAGTGTAAATATCCATACATTTTTATTTTTACTGAAATGTCTTGTATTTTCTATTTCTTTTAAGCGTTTTTTAGCAAAATATATTTATAAAATAATATGTAATTATATAGTATTTAAAATAATCCTCTAAAATTAGCGATATTTAATACATTTCATACAGAAAAATAGTTGTTAGAAATTAAGTTAGACACAATCTAAACTTTGTACTTAGAATTGGAATAAAGGGTAATGTTTTATTTTATTCTTACTGAAGTCTGAAAAAACTTGAAATCTTTATTGAACGTTTAATTGTTTTTAATTTTACACATAAACCGAAAAAAGTGGAAAATCATAACTTTTAACCAAATTCTGACCAACTTCCAATGGAGTTGATTGTGCTGAATCCAATTCCTGAACCCACTTAAAGCATTATTTCTGAACAAGGAAAAAAAAAATGATTCCGCTTAAAGTAATATTAACATATCAGGTTTCAAATTTTCAAAATTTCAAACTCCATTTGGTCAAGTTGCACTACTTCTGATTAAGCGATTTTCTTGAACAGACTTAACTTAGAATTCTAGCAATCAATACATCTAAAGGTTTTAAATCTTATCTAAGTGATAAAACCCTAAATTTTACTGAATCAGCGAATTTGGAAGATCCTTGGAGATTGGCAGCTCCTCCAGGATCCCTCCTAAAATAAGTTATCCAGAAAAAAGTATCAATTTAAGACAGTGATTCTCAAACTGTAGGGCGCGCGCCTCCTAGCAGAGGCGCCGTAACTTTACAAGAGGGGGCGTCAAATAAATGAACAAAACAAGGCATCAGATTTATATTTTTTTAATTAATTTAAAATATAATTAAAACGAAAGCATTAAAAAAATAAAACATTTCTAGGACATAGGGAAGGGATTAGCTCAGAGGTGGCGCGCTGGACTAGCAACGCGGAGATCACGGGTTCGAATCCAGCCGTGCTTCCCTTAGATTTTCTCTTCCTAGGAGCCCCCACAGCTCACTAGGACAGCCCCCACAGCTCCGGTGATGGACAGTGTTGTCTGTAACGGGAGACCCGAGGCCGGCAGTGCACTGAGAAGGCTCCAGGCGCAAATGACCACAGATGTTGAGACGCCTTAAATAAATAAATAAAAACTAAAAAATTTCCAGGACATAGATCTAATGATTAATATGTGCCTGTTTTGAAGTAAACAGCCTGTTAGGTTTGGATTTTTATATTCAAGATAGTCACTATGAGCTTTATTACTATTTGATTTTAATGCAACTACAGCAGAAAAACCAATTTTTGCAAACGTAAGGGTGGGGGAAAAATAATAGTATCCGAAGTGGTTTTGCTTTAATAAGAGAATAAATCACTCTAAAAATTTGTTCCAGACATAATATAAGAAAATTTGATTTTTCTCAGGTGCTTGAAGAAAGATCTATCAGTTGTTATTCTTGCAGCGATAAACCGGTAGATATATCGTCCAATGAGCGAGCATAAAGCGTTGCCAAATTGAGTTTATATTCCCGTGTATTGGATATCTTTTATCCATCTTTTTATCTCATATTATATAGAGGGAGCACAATTATTCAAGGTAAAAAAAGCGAAATACAAAAGAATGAGTACCGCTGGTTTAAGAGATATGGCCATGTGTATGCTTAGTAAGCGTAGTTTGAAAAAAAAAAGAAAAATTGAGCCGTTGTTAAGAAAATTTCTCCAAATGAAATCTTTATTCAATAAAGTTACACAGTTTTAGGTGAACTAATTTTGACAAAAAGCTTTTTATGGTATCACAAGGTGGTTCCTAAATACATTCAAACAACCTGCGTTTTTTTTCCCCCCACTTTTTTTGTTCACACTCCAACATATATATACCGAAACCATACATACACACAAACTAAAAGGATTTCAAAGAATTTCGAAACCTGTGTGCCCATGAAAGTTCAATTTAAAAAAAAAAATTCACATGATCGCAGTACTTCTTCTCATTGCTGGAAAATAGATATAAAAAAAAAAAAAAATCTATAGAGATACAGGTGTCTATTTGTAAGTTGGCCATGTTCTGATGAAATGAAATATGGGCACAAAACTTATAAACTAAATCTGTAGTGGAAATTCCACTACTGTTTCTCGTATTACAATTTCCACAGTTCCGCTGCCAAATTTCCTTCAAAACTGAGATTATTATAATGTAATTGAACTAATAATAACACAATTTTTTTTTCAAGAACCCTTTCTAAGTAGAAATAAGGATCTATAGCATCAACAAGGTTTGGAGTTGCAACCAAACATTCCAATTCCTCTGTATCCAATCTTTTCAGTCCAAAGCCCTTCAGAAAATCACCAGTGCTCTCCTTACTAGGTCTTCAATCTAACCGTCTCTTCACTGATCTTAAAATTACTTTTGTCCATAGCATCCAGTTATAAAAAATTTCCATCCTTGGAATTTTGGCCATCTATTTATTTCTAGTTAATTTTGTTTGGATGATAGAATTGTATAATCAACTATGATAGCACTTTAGAGAAGAACATAACCTCACCTCTTCTCTAAAAGTGCCCTTAAATGAATTTTTCCAGAGAAATGTTTTTAATAAAAGTTGTAGATATTTGTATGTTTAGTTTATATAAGAAATTTCACGAAAATCGTCGCAGCGATTTTTGAGAAAATCGCAAAAAAGTGAAAAAATTATTTAGTAAAAGTGGTTAAGTAAATGTACTTCTGGTCATCCGATTTTTCTGGAACCCGGAATTTCAACAACATATTCAATTCTAATTCATATTATTTAGATGATAGAATTGTCTAATAAACTGAAATAGCATTTTTTTCTAAGTAGAAATCAACAAGGTTTGGAGTTGCAACCAAGCATTCAAATTCCTGCTGTATCCAATCTTTTCAGTTCCAAAACCCTTCGGAAAATCACCAGTGCCCTTACTAGATCTCCAATCTAACCGTCTCTTTACTGATCTTAAAATTACTTTTGTCCATCGCTAATAGCATCCTGTTATAAAAAATATCCATCCACATCTGCCCATCCTAACCCTCTCTTATCCAAAGCCTGTCCTCTCCCACCATCCCTGATAATCCTCCCATAAAATTAAAACACCGCTGGGCTCGAGACTTCCTCAAAAATTCAGCCTTCATTTCACAGAAAATAAATTATTAAAATGACAAGGGACTACATCCATTGGGAGGAATTTCCCATGCTTTTTTTTTCAATGGCCATGCGAATCTCTCCAGATATCCAACAGATTTGCATGCGATACGATATATTGTTGTGAATATCAGGATAGAGAGAAAAGAGAAAAAAAAAGAATTCGTAACACAGCCATTTTGATAAACTCCTACAAAATGAAGAAACAGTTTTGAATAGTTGCTTTCGGTCGAAAAGCCAAGAAAGACCAGAGTTTTGGCAACAAAAATCCAATTCTTTTTAAGCGTCAGTTTATAAAACAAAAAAAAAATGTTTTTTTTTTCCTACATTAACATAAACTTCAGTAAAACTTCTTAAATAAACTTAAAAACAAAACAAAACAAAAAATGCTTAAACTAAAAAAAAAAAAAAAATTTGTTTTTAAGAATTAGTAAAAAGGGCTTGGAATTGATTGGCAGACAAAATAGAGAAAAAAAATAAAATAAAATGGTATCAGGTATAGTATGGCTGTTGTCGTCGTCGTCGTCAGTCTGGGTGTCCAGGGTTTGTATTAATCGATTGTGTCACGAATGTGCACGTGTGTGTCTTTTTTTGTGTCTCTTTTTCTTTTAGGTCACCCTTATGTTGTGTGTGCATGTCTGATTCCTTAGTGCAGGTTACGTCTACAGTTTCAATTCTCACTGTCACACACACACACACACACACACACACATTTCAACTGAACACTGTTATGGTCCGACAATTCTCAACGCCCAGCTGGCACTACATACGTCACACATGCCAGAGGTAAATTAATGGCACAACAGGTCTTCAAAGACATATTAATTCGCGCCGGAAAGGTTATATAATATGATTGTTGAAGGATCAGGAAAAATAAATCACTTCAAAATTATATTAATGTATGACGCTTATTTATCCATATCTTACATGAAATAAATGCCAATCAATCTTACGTAAAAATAATGATTTATAAATTATATAAATTAATTGATAGTAAAATTTACAAATTCTAATAATTTGTTATTCGCTCACCAATAAAACTTGCCCACGACTTTCTATCCAATGTGATTATGACAACTCTAATTAACAAATATTTTTAAATTTTGAAATTATTTCTAAAGCCGGCTACACACGTTACTGCATACTTGATCGGTATACTTGCGCAGGTCTTTTGCGCAAGTATACATGTGATCCACACGGCTCATGTATACTTGAACAAAAAACAGCTGGCGACTATGGCCGATGACGACGATCTCGCTTTAGCTGCTTTTATTTTAATTTACCAAAGAAAAAGTCAACGAAAAGATCGTTCTTTGTGGTGTAAAGAATGGCTGAAAAAACGAAAAAGCTATTCACACATTAATTTATTAAGTGAATTAAAATTTTATGCACGGGACTGGCATATTTATTCCACAGACACGGTTCGCTTTCATAAATACGAATAAATTCTTCGATAATTGATTTATGCCCCTTCCTAAAATTAGCCGACATAATTATTTATGAATTATATATGTTTTGATAAAGTAACCTTTATACACTTTTACTGACTGAGAGGTTGCACAATGACGTTTTAAACATGAACAAGATGGCGCGCACAAGTATGCAGTATGAAATTTTAAACATTTTCTGACTTGCGCAAGTCTTCCATACAAACGATCAAGTATGCATGTACAAGCGGACTGCGCATGTATACCGTTCATGTATACAGTTACGTGTGTAGCCGGCTTAATAAATTAATAATTGGCTTTAATATTACACTTAAATATAGAGGGTAGGAACCATATGTTTACATTTGATCGTATAGAACCAGGTGCGTTCTAAATGTAGATCACCTGGCAGTGCCTCTGTTAATCTCCAACAAAACTAAACAGCAATTTCTATTTCTAAGTCTAGTGCCCGCAAGAGGTATCGGTTGCATGCATTTACTTGAAGAGTAGCGGCCCCACGGGTTACCACAGCTAAGTATTCCGTGTACTTCGTCAGAACAGTATACAGTACACTTAAACTACATACACTCTACACTTTGCAGACAAGGACAAACAAGTACACAACTAGGGTTTCCGTCCCTGATTAATTGGCGTAAGCCAAGGGAGAAGGAAGGGATTAGTTCAGTGGTAGCACACTGGACTAGCTGCGCGGGGGTCCCGAGTTCGAATCCAGCATGCTGCCCTTAGATTTTCTCTTCCTAGGAGCCTCTACATCTTAATGTACGGTGATGAGCAGTGTAGTCTGTAGCTAGAGAACACTGCTTGGAGGCCGGCAGTGCACTGAGAAGGCTCCGGGGGGCACAATAGATCTTTCAGGTCGCAGTGTCCCTGCAACAATAATCCCTTACAACAATCTACATCTACTAAGTCTAATGCCACAGAATTCCATAAAATACATTTTGGAATAAAAGTGTTACTACTTTACTCCCGTACTCTTCCAACTAAAATGGCTTCCGGCATCTCGAATTCCACGTCTCCAACTCTCTCTCTGCCAGCAGCACAAGTCCTGTGCCCATTCGAATGACTCTTGGGTCCTGACCCTTGGCTCTTGTGCCCATTCGGATGACTCATAAGTCCATCAGCTCCAATTCCTTCTTGACTTACCTCTTCTTCTATTCCACCCGATCTTACTCACTCTTCATTATGATGCTTCATTATTTTGGTATTTTTTATCATTCATTCGTTCTATATGCCCAGCCTTTGGATTCTGCTAGTCTTGATAATCTTAATATATTTTCAATTTCATTATTTGTTCTAATTTTCCATTCACCATTGTCGATTTTGCCCAACAAATTTTTCTTATTACTTTTCTTTCAAGAATTTTTAATTTATTTGCTCATTAAACTGGTTTTGGTTTCTGAGCTATAACAGATTATTGATCTAATAAACGTTTTCAATAATTTTATCTTTGTGACAGTAGAAAGTAATTTATAGCGGAGTAACTTGCTACTCGCATATAACTCGCGGTTAGCATTCGCAATTCTTCTTTTGATTTCATAGCTTTTTTTATTTTCATTATTGATGAGATTAATTGACATCTATAATCACTTTTCATGCAATATGAAATTAAAGAGTGTCGCAGTTTTACTTCTGAAATAATTTTGACCCGCTTGCCACACTTATTACCGATCATTATTTTGGAGGTAGCCTTTAGTATTGTCATCTGTATCAGCGTAATCAACTTTTCTGGCATTCCATTCCTAATCAGTCAGTATCTTCCTTTTTCCACTTCTATTTATACTATCAAAAACTTGTTGATAGTCAATGCCGATCATTTGAAGATCCTTAATATGAAAATTTCGTACACTATCTGCACACAAATTTTCAATCAATTTCCTTCAACAAATGATGAGTTTGTTCGGGGAAAAGCTCAGACAGTGAGGAAAATTCTGGGAAAAAATCTGCATTTAAAATTGCTTCTTTTCTTTTTCTTGGAGGGTTCTAGGGGGTCAGTAAAATTTAGCTTTCCTTCTTAAGTGTCACAGTGAATGCTTTTGCCGTCTGTATATATATTAACCAATTACTTATACCATTGTCCCATTAATGTAAAGCCAATTCTTTTAATTGTTTATAAATTTTCTGCCAATTATATTTTTTATTTTACCTAATTTTTAATATTGTTGTTTTATCAGCAAATAAAGAGAAAGTAATAAATTGTCGTACAATAATAACAAACTTTTTTATCAATAGAGAATAATGAACATGCAGTTTTAAACATGTTTAAAGTTTTTCTCCAATTATTTTATAAAAAAATACCGTGTTTATTCGTGTCATTTTCCTTCAATTTTCTATATACTTACATATATAACTTAATTCTAAACTGTCATTTATAGTTTATTCGCTTTTGCTATTTGGAAGCATTGCCTGGTTTACAATGTAGTCACTTGCAGGCAGAATCCCATGTTCTAAGATCCAACAAGTAAAATTACGCTTCTCACAATTTTATTTATGTATAAATTTAAGGGTACCTTAAAAAATTTATAAGTTTAAACAAATTTGTCTACTTTAATTGTTATAACTGCGATAAAAGAAAAAATTGCGTTTCTATTAATAGCTGGATCATTTATCAATATTGTACAATATTCTATTCTGGGAGAAATTCCACCCTCTATAAATAATAGATTAACTAAAATAATATTTGGTGTTAAATCTGTAATAAAATAAATAAATTTGTTTTTTGAAGTTTTTAAGTTTATTACGGTTTTACTTTTTAAGATCTCAATGTTTATTACAAATAATAATCTTTTCAGTTTATAAAAAGTATAAAATAATATTAGCAGGATGTCACACATGTTGGTGTCTGTCACAATGTGAATGAGCCTACCTTACCAACAGATCTTGGTGTCCTCAGCCTCATATCCGCCGTAACCAATGCAGTTGACGGTCTGTACTTTAAACTTAGCTTGAAATTTATTCATTGTCGGGCTATAGAATTACTGCACACATTCATATAATAACGTATATACACATACACATAAACACATAGACTTAACACACAAAAAATCCCTCACCTAAGTCTTTGTTATACACTAAGTAGACAAATACATACACACAAACACGATCGTCACAATGATGTAAAGCTAAAGAAATGTTTATGACTGTCGTAAGAGGTGGCCTATTCATGGACTGGAAAAGTCTTAAGAGAATAATATCCTTGAGCGTGCAAGGAAGTTTGGTTACATTCAATTAAAGACCAATATTTTTTTTTTACTTATTTATCTTTTATTATATAATTTTTCAATGCTATTAAATATCATAATATTCATTTATTTTTATTTTTTTGTTAATTAAGCAGAAATGTTTTTTAATGTTAGACGGTTAAAGTAACAAAACGGTGGCTAGTAGTGTGGTTCATTCACAGACTAAACTTTTATTAATGATTGGTCAGCAAGAATTATGAGCGCATTGCACTTTTTAACAGCTGTCTTGAAAACATTGTTTATTCATTCAAATAACGTTAATTTGTGTTTGTATCTCATCTCTCCTATATGGTAAATCGACGACCAGCTTTCTACACACAATTCTTGTTCTGGTTATTAATTTATTCATTGTTATAGATATTAAATTGTTAATCCTTGAAAACTATTTATTCAGGTGAAATATTTCCAGTTCTAGGTTGCGTTAGCCCTGAGTGGCAAGTGGCATTAGATCTGTCAAGAGAGAAATACTTCAGTGAAGCAAGGCTGCTCAACGATGTTGAGCTGCTAGATGACACAGCGTACCAATCAATCGAGAGACATGTGTTTAAACCATTTGATTATTAAGTAAGACATCCAATCGTAAAAAGAAAATAATTCCAGGTACCTCATGCGAGACTGAAATAGTCAGGATATTTATTACAAAGCAAAAACATACTTAAATATATGAAACATTTTCAACCGTGCAAGTGCTGGATATTATGCCCAGGGAGTCAACAATAATGCCCTCCACAATCGGAAGCAAGTCATCGAGGCTGATGCCAACACTGCCCAAAACGGCGCCGGACGTCTCCATTGGGATGAATCCTCTCGAGCCAAAGCACAGGCCCTGCTCCTTATAGACCCTGCCTCCAAACTGGTCTCTAAATTTTTCTTTGAAGTGGGGAATACACTTCTCGTAAATTTTGCTCTTCTCCTCGTGGACCTTCTCCGCTCGTCTCGGATCATTACTTTCGTATCTGACCGTTGGGTCCAAAACAAAAGCAATGCCGCTGTTTTCCTGGAAGGTCACGATGTCAGCATACCTGAATGGACCGTCCGTATCGATGGCATAAACTTCCTCAAAGCCCGTAAAGCCCCGTTGATGCAGCAAATCTATACTAGCGTGCTTCACTCTGTGATGGCGTCGGTTATTAGGAGCATGTTATTCGGACATGTACCAAGCATATGGGCTGGTGTTTCAGGCTCTCTGCGCATCTGCGACAGAGGGGTCCAACAGCTCCCGCAGACTGTCCGCCGACTCCAGGAACAGCATGAAGAGGGGCGTAATTTGTATTGAGCTTTATGATGTTCGTCCTTTCAGAGCCAGACAGGGTTTTCTAATGACAAATAAACCTATTTGCTTATGGGTTATCCTTAAAATGGCAAACTCCAATTCCCTGCCACTTGCAGCTAGTCCAGTCTTCGAAAGAATTCTCTCTCAATTAACCGAATAAATATAAAAATTAACCGAATTATATCTTACATAGCAGTTTGCACATGCCTACAAAACTAACGGTAAAGTTTTAGTAAAGTATTAGACGTTTTCCAGGTCTAATACTTTTTCTCAGCCTTAAATGTTGGATCTAGTAGAGAACAAAAAAGATTGGTTACTTCAAAATATGCTTTGTTAATCCAATAATTCCTTTCAGACAAATTAGATTACATTTATTCTAAACAAACGGTCGGCAGCAATAAGTGTGTTAACAAGTCAAGAGAATGGACGATATTCCTAAAAGAGCACTTAATATTCTCGCAAAATTATAGACCTGACGAAATTATTTTAGTAAGAAGCTGAAACTTTCGCGATTTTAAGTGCATTACAATCGTTGACAAACGACTATTCAAGTACAAAAAACCACAACTATTTTTGTACTAACAGCAACATCACTCGTGACTCATTGAACAACTTAGGAAACCATCAATCATTAATTGAATGGGAAAAAAAAATTAGTAGATTTTGGTCTTGATCCATCAAGGTTGGATCTTAAATTTCCAGTTTTGGTAAATGTGTATTCAGACGTCGTTGGTAATGAAAATTGATTCACAGACTAATAAAAGACGATTCAATGAGCTTTCAAAAAACTTGATAAACTAACAGTCCATTTTTATAGATAACTGACTGAACCGAATATCCGGAAATGGAAAAGAAATTGGCTGATGATTGGGAAGCTTCCTTTAACTTCCCAAGTTAAACCGAATCTTGAACAATCTTGGCAATTTGAGGTCTTATTTGTACCGTTTTTACAACAACAGCAGTTCTTCCTGTGATTTTGGCTAAAAGGCAACATCTTTTCTTCGAGTGCGGTAAATTAGAAAACTTGAGGAGAAAGATGATGCAACAGTGATACTGTAAGAAGAATGTTAGCCTTGAAAGGTAATTGCAAATTATTTGGAGGGTCTTTTCATTCCAAAATTGGCTTTTCAACGTTGCTTCATAGAAAATATAGCTTCATTCTATTCTATATTGTTTTATACGTCACCATTCTATTTTTACTTGTAACATTGATTACTAAACTGTGAATTACAAGAATTACAATATATCATTATTTGAAATTAATGCAAATATTAGAATGCTGTTAATAACTTTCTTTCTTTAGTTTAACATTAGAGGGAAGAACACACTACAATACTCACTCACAGAGCACACTTAGATATACACAGACCTTTTCTGAAAAACTACTTACTTTTTCCGAATCAGTGGACCTAAAAACATATATTTCCGGTGAAAACTAGATATCATAAATTTGTCACGATCGCAGTAATATTACTTCGCACTAAAAATGGACGATTCAAATTTTAATGCTGTTTAGGTATCATCGCGGAATTTAATATAAAATTTCTGAAAACCCTGAAGTGTTAACCAGAACTGCTCTTTCTTGATTTTGTTATTTTTAACTCTATGTCCGATTTTCCTAAAGAAAGCTCCAATAATTTCCTTAACATTTTGAGAATATTTAACATTCACTCAAATATTATATATATATAATGTATCATATATATTTATATGTGCACACATATAAAATATAGGTTTATTACTTAATTTTTTAATATATTCTAAGAAAATTTATTTGTTGGGTTTTCAAGACCGAAAACGTTAGATTTTATTTTGAATCGCCAAGTCAATATTTTTGTTTCTAATATGAAGTAATTATACCCTTGGCACAATTGCTTATTTGACTAAGGCCTGCCTGACGGGGAATTTTTATTTTGGGGGCTGTGATATGCATGCCACGGTTCCAATCCTCTTTACTTTGATTTAAGACCTTCGTTACTATATCTGCTACTAACTGTAATTTTGTACTTGGCTAGCATCGTTTTATGCACACACAACATTCGAACTGTGACTTCTTACATTAAAAAAGAGAGTGCTAACTGTCTAGACTGTGCTAGCCTTCGCGGGGGACTACACCCAAAATAAACCCCAAAATAAAACTACACCCAAAATAAAAAAAATAAATAAAAAACCATATTTTTTAAAAAATTCTTCAAAGAAAGTTCTTGAAAAAGGACTAGTTACTTTTAAATATTACTTTCTCTTACGGTAAGAAGATTTTTTTTTCTGCGCCATGACTTCGGCTATTCAGCCATTATACGTTGTGCAGCTCTATGGCTGGCTGACACTTGATGTTGTTCGTTTAGTTGGATATCCAGGGGGCACTTGAGAACAAACTTTGTTGCGAACAACTTTACTCCACCATCTAGCATTTTTGCCTAATTCTCTTTTACTTTCTTTTTCAACATTCTTTATAAACCTAACCGATGGCGCAACAGCCCATGAAGGACCAAGACTTGCCAGACGGCGATTTGAATGGGGGGGGCGTGTGGTAAGCACGCCGCAGTTCCCACGCCGTTTAGTTCCGGCCTTCGCTACCTAGGGCACTACTAACTGTAGCTTCCCACTTTTTAACACGATGCTGGGTCAACACCGACTTTGCCCTTACGGGAATCGAACCCTGAATTCTCGTACGAAAGGCGAGTGCGCTAGCCACTAGACCAACGCGTGAGGACCAACATTGTTTATAGCTCGTATTAATTATATAAAACAGTAAATATGTTATAAATAATTTGATTTTTTTTTAATAGCATAATTTGATAATTTATAAAATACCTACAAAGGGATAATTAGTGAAAAAATTCTAAACTAGTTTTTTTCAAAGAACTAATTAGCTATAAATAATTAGCCAATCACGGTGTAGAAGTAAAGGTGTGAAATGTTGGTGTCTGTTAGACCAATCAGAAATATATTATATATTATTCATTATATAGTTGTGGTAACGGGAGTAAGAGAAAGTTGTGCGAGTATGTGACACCGGATTTTTTTTTTTTCACTTTTATTAGAAACATGGAAAACTTGATTTTAAAGTAAATCTAGTGAAGTTGTATGTATGGTGATATTTTCAATTTTCCTCTTTAACACAATGATTTCTTGCATTAAGGATAATTATTACTATTTTATAGACGTTTCTAATTTGGAAAAAGAATGCATATTTATGAACTGTGCGAGAGAGGTTTTTTTTTTGAAAAACAAATGTATTGTCAAAATTAATTGTATTTGTAAGCCTTAACTATCAAATAATATTATGTTTACGTGTGACCTGTATAAAGTTTTAACAACATATTATTATACGACCATGACAAACTAAACAAACTGCAATATTAATTATATTATTATTATTATTATTACTCTATTGACATTCTAGATGTATTCATTGTATTGGATGTGAACGGCAATATAATTATGCTACGAGCTACATTTACATATATAATTAAACCATAACTGATACTCAGTTGTACCGCAACTAATTCCGAATATGTAAACTCTTTTTAATAAGATCCGCAGTATAAAGATTATTGTTTATTTCTACAACTTCTTTATACGCTGTTCTTGATTTTAATTCTTACTAAATAAATATATATTTATTTATTTTTTAGCAGATGCGTTGACACTGAAAGAAATTGTAATTCAAACTGCAATAAAAACAAAAGATTATAATATTCAAATGGTGAAAGAATGACAAATCGTTATACTTTAACATATAAACTACCACTAGATTGGTAATTGAAGGAAACTTAAGCTAAAATAGGAATAATCCCCTCCTCTATTAAAAAATTTGTTCTATTTGAATTAATTTGACAAAGAATACTAATTAAATTATGGAAATTATTTCTTTAAGTCTTCGGCCATTCAGCCGGGGTTTTTCAGGACCATTATTGGTTCCATGTCAACTGTCGTCTCACGTGCCGCCTTAACTTTGCTTAGTATTTTTGGTTTATTTTAATAAATTTCCCAGTGTTTGGGGGTTTTTCTCGACAAAGCTATTTACTTGTAATTTAAAATGTATAATAATATAAAAATTAACTTAAGGTTCTACTAAATTTATCCATTAAAAGCTACAATTTAAGGTTTAAAATATTCTATAGAATTAAATTAAAATATTAAAATTAACTATCAAATAAAAAATCTGTTGGGAAACACTCACATAACTTTCTCTTATTCCTATTCTCAAAATTATAATTGACAAATTTTATAGTTTGTATACCAAATTTAATGAAATTCATCGAAAACTGTGAAAATTGTTCAGTAAAAGCGCACTTCCCTTTCACTAATTTTCTTAAAACTCGGAATTTTGGCCATCTAATTTAATTCTAATTAATTTTGTTTGGATGATAGAATTGTATAAATCAACTATGATAGCACTTTGGAGAAGAACATAACCCCAAAAGTGCCCTTAAATGAATTTTCCCACAGAAATATTTTAAATAAAAGTTGTAGATCTTTGTATGTTTAGTTTATATAAGAAATTTCAGGAAAATCATCAAAGCAATTTTTGAGAAAATCGCGAAAAAGTGAAAAAAATCATTTAGTAAAAAGTGGTAAAGTAAACGCACTTCCGGTTGTCCGCTTTTTTTTGAAACACGGAATTTCAACAACATATTCAATTCTAATTAATATTATTTAGATGACAGAATTGTCTAATAAACTGAAATAGCACTTTAGATAAAAGCCTAACCCCACCCCTCCCCCATAACTGCCCTCAAACGAATTTTCAAGGAGAAAAGTTTCAAATACAAGTTGTAGCCTTTTGTATGTGTAGCTGATATACCAAGTTTAAAGAAAATCGTTGGAGCCATTTTGAGAAAACTGCAAAACAGTAAAAAACCAACTAGTAAAGTGGTACTTCCGGTAAAGGAATTTCGACAGATAACGTACTGTCAGATCCTATGGTGATTCCGAAACGCAGTATCAAGTTTCAACTTTCTACGGTTTTTCTTTTTTGAGCTATGCAGTTCACATACACACAGAAAACACACACACCATACACACACACACATACACACACACAGATACAGAGACCATTTGCTAGAAACCACTTTTCTGGACTCAGGGGACCTCAAAACGGATATTCCGGTGAAAACTCGATATCGAAAATTTGACACGATTACAATAGGTACTTCCTCTTACTAGGTGTAAGAGAAAGTAAAAAAAACTGGTTTAAAAGTTTCAAACGACTTTTTCTTACTGCATTTAAATATAAGTATAAAATTGAGGAATTTCTTTTATTTGGGATTTACTGACTAAAAGAATCTATAATTAGTGATAGGGGTACATGTTGGTTCATTGCACTCATGCCAGGTAGAAAATGTTTATCACAGATATTTTCCATGATAGCCTGCTTCTTTTTTGTGGTCATCGACCGGTTTCAGGCGTTCGCCTATCATCAGGATGTTTTTTGTCAAATCTGCGTGATAATATAGACTTGCACAGAGAAAATTCAGCTGAATACAGAATGTATCAACTAAATTTGTTTTGTGCAAGTCAAAGTCATCGCACTGTTTTGACAAAAAAACATCCTGATGATGGAGGATCGCCCGAACCGGACGTTGACCACAAAAAAAAGGAAGCAGGTTATCATGGAAAATATCTCTGATGCTTTCCAGCTCTGCGGAACCCAACCACAACAACAGAAAATGTTTACATTGTTGTCTACAAGCCAACACTGATTTCATCAAAACCAAATAACTGTAATATCAAGGTTATACAACCAAAGAAGTGCCTATAATCAATTTTTTCCAGCAAAATGTTACAAATAAAAATGATAGATTAAGTCTGTGCAGTTAGAAGTTAAAAGTTTAAAAGGAAATCGAGAAAAGTTTAAAAATACTTAGAAAATAATTATTATAAGATTGCATGATCTGGTTAACAGATTTTTGGAATCTTAACATGGCTTTTAATGATTCGTATATTATATGGATGACGGTACTATACTTTTTACTGAAACAGCTTTTTATAAGGAAGCTTAAAGTTACAGAGGTCCCCGAGAATCATCTAAAAATCAACTTTTCTAGAAAAATGTTTAAATAAAAGTGATAATAGTAAATAATACACGAAATTCAAATAAAATTATTTAAGCCAATTCTGAGAAAATTGCAATAAACTGAAAAAAAACAACAAAAAAACCCTCTGCAAGGCGATCCATATGTTTGTGACCACAAATATGTTTGTGATATGGTCCGCGGGAGAGTATTACGCCCGAGAGGTGCTGGCTAAATAACCCTCTAACAGGAAAATTGTTATATTTGAATTGAATTGAAAATCGTTCAGAAACACAATAGTTTATTTGTTAATTATAAAAGTACGGCACTTACATACTTCAATCTAATATGAAATAAATATTCACAACAAAACGGAAAGTGATGGGCGATGGTGCAGTGATAGATGAAGCGGCTGTTGGCTCTGAGTCTGAATGGCTGGTAGCTATGAATCTTGTATGCAGATGTATGAGAAAACAAATTCTCTTGAGAGACACTTGAATGCGGAGCCGTGATGGGGCCCAACAAGAATCGTCCACAGGGTGCAACGATCTGTTTTTCTCTAACGAGATGAAAAACTAATGATGAAAAATATTCACCAATGGCGCTGTGTCGCTATTACATGTAACAAAATGTGTGTCTCTCGGACAGATCCACCTCGACTACTGATTTGTTTGTAAGAGAATTGCAGCCAGCGCGAGGACTTTGATTCCATACAACTACGAAACGAAAATATTATATTAATAGAATAAGTTCTATTTCTGCTGAACTCTGATTTTTTTTATAAACTTTAACATACCGCCCACCATTTTTTAGTAGAAAAAATCCGGCTAAACTATAAAAATGAATACAATGTAAGTTGTGCAGAATAACCATACAGATTCAGGTTGCATTAAGTTGGAAGCAGAGGTGCTATTCTATCCCCTCTAAGAATGCTGATAATGCCGCTCTAAGAATGCGGTGATGGTTCTAGAATAAACGGAATATCACGTTTGAGCTTTCAACTTTCAAAGTTTTTTCCTTTTTGACCAATTTTATTTACACATACACACGTATGTATATATGTATATTTACATCCATTTGCTGAAAATGTTTATTTCTGTCCTCAGAGGACATCAAAACATGTATTTCCGGCGAAAACTCAATTTTAAAAATTTGTTACCATCGCAAAACTTCCTCTTATTAGAAATAAGAAAATGTAGAAATCTACAACACAAAATGTGAGAGAAAAATGTCTTTTTGTCCAAAATAGCCTCTTCAGTGAATCCACTGCGTGCCCCACCCTCTGCATGAGGTTTTTCTTCATGTAAAGTTCCTTCCTTCTTCTTTCTCTCTCCTTATAGGTCAATCTCGGCTTCCTGTTTTTCCAGGTTCTTTTTTAATCGGTCGCCTTGTCTTTACTTCTTGTTTAGGATTCTTCTTATAGTTTGATCTTAATTTTTTATTCATTATTATTGTATAATGGCTGAATCATATTCAATGTTGCTTACACTGGTAAGACTGCTGTATATACTCTACATTTTTATTTGATTTTTCTTCAAGAAATATTTTTTAAAATGCCGATATTTCAAATAGTGATTCTAGTTAAAATTCCAGTTAAAAAATAGTTTTCAAAATTATTGGACCATAAAAAATAAAATTTTATCTGTGTAAAGAATTATAACAAGATTGGTGCCTAAAGAGAGGAAATTATCTTCCCAATATCAAGAAAATAAAATAAAATAAAATAAAGTAAAATCTAGAATAAATAAAATGCCTGGATTATTTAAAAATAAAATATTATTTATATTAATTAGAATTGAATATATTCTAGAAATATCAAATACGAAAAAAACTTGTCTTTGATTTAATTGACTTTGGAAAATGCAGTTAGTAAAGGCAAGTGCTATTTCACATGCGTGAATTATTTTGCCTGATTTTTCTAACCTATTATTAGTGATTAGTTAAGCTTCACACAATTCTGTAGAACCATTTTCATTCCACAAAAATTAATTATTATTATTATTATTATTATTATAATTGGTAACAGTCCCGACTCCGTCTTCCATGCATGTTTTGATTATAAAGCAGAAGTGACCGAATGTGCAAAACGCCTGAATATAGACTTGCGGGAGCAAGACGATTGGCCTAATATCTAGAAAATTCGGCAATCTCTATGAGAGGATGCGTTCGAAAAATGGAATAATCGTAAGCGGCAGGGAACTAGTAGCCACCATTTTAAGGATACTCCTAAAGCGATAAATCTATCCGTGACAAGGCACTTCTGTTTAGAACTGAATGGACTAATGCCCTAAAATTTCTTCTTTTTTTTTTTTCTTTTCATTTATTTGGAAATATACAACTGCTAGTACGCTTGCGTAAATGAGATGACTTACAATAACGGGAATGGAGAAATCCCCCAGTGGTGATCCTCCACATTATTTCGCTGAACACTTATAAGAGATCACGAGGCCACTGCCGCCTCAGTCGTCGAGGAGGGTTATCTGGAATGACTGCTGAGGAAAGTTGGTAAATAAATGGATTGTGATGATGTGCGAGACGGGTGTGAAATTTGCGGTATCGTATTTGGACCAGGTCACTTATAAATGGAATCTGGAGATCGGAATGTATTGTCAGGTTAGAAACGTAAAATGGAGCATTGGTTATACAACGGAGTATTTTGGATTGTAGGGTTTGGAGGCGGTGGATGTTGGAACGCTTGGTTGAGCCCCATAACTCGAGTCCGTAAGTCCAAATTGGTTTTAATAGGAGATTGTAGATAAGTAATTTGCTGTTTAAAGTTAGTTTTGAGCGTCTGTCTAGTAGTCGCTTGAGTAGATTGTAACGTTTTTTTACTTCGTTTCGTTTCAGTGTTGTATGTGGGTTCCATGTCAGGCGTTTGTCTATATAGAGTCCTAGATATTTATATCAACGCATGGTAATAAGATGTGGTTCATATGAACTGGAGGACAAATTGCACGTCTTAGAGTGAACGTTATATTTTTGCTTTTTTGGACGTTAACCTTCATGCCCTGAAATTGAATCTTAATTATGCTCCACTGAATGGTGTACCTGGAATTGGAGGCCAAGTTACAGGAAATATTGGGCCCCTCTGCCGCAAAGTGGCAGGGAGAACGAAATGCCAGCCAGTGTGCTGGGTAGATACCCTAACACTATGCCCCTTGCTATGCGCCGCCATCGCAACATTAAGCACCAGATAATGGAGCTAATGTCAGAAAAAGGCTATATATAAGTGCCTTGAGGAGTTTTACGCAATTGATGTAGAGGGCTCCACAAGGTATGCCAACATAATTGCCTTTCATATGAATAATAAAGTAGCCTGGATCTTAGATCCCAACATTCGGTATGAAAGTAATGATATAGAGGCTGATAAAGTACACTGGGATTCTATAAAGAAAAATTTCTCGAGGAGTACGTTGAAAGGGAATTCCATATATGTGGCATATGGTTTGGATCAAGAGGTATGATTCCTACTCTTACCCGTAAGTTCTTCGACGAGGTCGGGATAGACCATTCACATCTGACTATTCTGGCAGAATCTATACTAGTGGATTCTCTAGGGATTTTAAACTCTCATATCAATGGACGGTAGCCTTTGGCTAGAATTATTATACTTAACGATTCATTTGTAGCATTTGAAGATAATCTTTTTATATGCGACCAGCTGATAGTTTTAAAAGTATTTTATTTTTTAAGTTAATGTTATGTCCTTCGCAGACTGATCAGAACGCTGTGTGTTCGCTTCGCAATATAGTTGTGCAGCCCCAGTTTTAGTTATAAAGTGTTGTTTGTTGTATATTACTTCTGCATGGCATTCTTTGTCGACATTTCACTTGAAATAACAAATGTTAGGACTATTTTCATTTCAACTGGTGCAGCTATAAGAAGGAATGTTGGAAATTTTGCATTTATTTTGTTCCATCAACCGGAAGTGTTACTTTACTGAAATTTGTTTTATTTTTTCGCAATTTTCTCAAAAATGGTTATAACAATTTTTTTCAAATTAGACTTTCAAATTTGAAAAAAAAATCGGTTAACCGGAAGTGCGACATTACAGAGCAAGTCTTCGAATTTTTTCGAAAAAGTCTATAACGATTTCCTTTAAACTTGGTATCCCAACTGCATATATATTTATAACCGTGTCACTTCTATTTGAAACATTTTTGTCAAAAAAAAAAAAAATTTATTCTGGGTAGTTGTGCGACGGAATTTGTGTCGTTAAATACAATTGGTTCAGTGTATTTGGTGTGCTCTATTAGATCACAGTATAATCACTTCTCTACCTGCCAAGATTAGTAGTAGGTAGGTACTCAACCCCCTACCATTTCTATATTTTGTGTTCGGACAAATATGTAAAACTTGAGTTTAAAGAATATTTGTATACATATTATACATTTTATATATATATATATAATTATACTAATAGGAGTAAGAGTAAGTTGCGTAAGTGTTTCACAATAATGACGTAAACTTCTTGGAAAAATCTCCTAATAAAATTTCATTACAATTTATACCAGTATAAGTTCCGATTAATGAAGAAATGTTGGCCATTTCATATACAAGTTAGTTGACAATATTACATGTGATTTGCCTGACGAGCGGCTCAAGCCGTCAGACCTCTATACAATGTCACACTCTCTCTCTCTCTGCCTATCGCTTCAAGGTCAAAGATCGTGAATGTCTGGAATCTTGGCAACCTCCACCAAACAGCCACCACTCAAAAAGCGGCGCAGTTTTCCCGATTCTTACAGAAATATATTTATATTTTTTTTCTTTTCTTCTTAAAATTTTGTTTGCATTCCTATTTTTAAGAATTTCTCATAAAAATATTTATCATGATTTTTCATGTATCAAATTTAGATATATTATACTTTATTAGAAAAGAAATTAAACAAAGAAAGCTAATTTTTAATTTCTACTTTCTTTTAGTGATGTGACAAGTGGTGATCTTGTCAATTTTTCGAAGTTGTGTATTCATCGGAAATATATGTTTTGAGGACACCCTGCTTTTGAAAAATACTATCATGTATGTGTACATATATATTATGTATTAAAATATGTCATACAATAGTAAATTACAGGAAGTCATAAATTGATATTCTATTTATATAACACTGTATCGGATATACCAACGTTTCGGTTAAAATCTATCAAATTGAAGAGCGACTTTATTAATTGAGTGCTTTATAGTTTTTCATGATTTTTCTCAAATAATGCTTTCACATTTATAATCTAATTATACAGTCATATAGGTCTATCACTTTTATAATTTTTAAATATTTTCCGGGATAATTAGTTTTTTAAATGATCAATGGAGCTGAAACATTTTTTTTTTTCCCCTAAAATGTCTTTAAATTATTAATAGAATTCGCTGAGGACTGATCAAAGCGCTGCTTGGAGCAATAGAGTCATATATTTCAGATTCTAATAATTGAAATATTTTACAAGGTAACCCAACTCTTCTATACCAAAAAGTAACAAGTATAAGTATGGTTCTCCAAAGCCATTACATTTTATGTTATTAAGAGGCTAGATAGACGATTAATAAAAAAACAAAACAAATTTTGAATAAATTTAGTATCAGAATTCTATTGATTGCATATTTTCTTTATGCAGAAAAGTAGGGGTGGCATGCTTTAGATTACTGGCCGGCCATGATTTACCTTCAGGCTCATCAATGCAGGATAGAAATTTTGGAGTCCCCACGATGTGTGTGCTATACTGAGTAGAAAGAATGGACAGAGTTAGGTGTGTCCAACGTTAGGTGACACAAATAGTAACATCGGTCACTTCGATATGTTTAAACAGAATTGCTAGGATGTAAGAAGTCGGATGACTGAACTATTATAATGACTGGCGTAATTAAGAAAATAAAACAATTATTTGCAATTTTCAATTAACATATAATTGCTCTTAAATATATTATATGTGGTTGTAGAACCGAGCATTACACATAGTGACTCATATTCAATATTCCTTTTTAATTAAAAATTAAAGCTGTTTAATTAAAAATTTAATTTAAATATTTCTAAACTATGATTTTTTTTTAAATTCTTTATGTACAGTTTATTATTGTAAAATTCACTCTATTAAAAAAAAAAGAAGTGTTTTATCGAGAAATAGTCTAGGAGACAGCATCAGGGCCAGTACTAACCAGTAATCATTGTGCAACCAGGTTAGCTTTTGTCAATCGGCAGCTTCATTGGACTGAAGAGCAATGCAGAGCTGTTTTCTTCACAGATGAATCGCGATTTAGTCTATATTCTTGAGACGGTCGAATTTGTGTGTGGAGAAAGCAGGGGGAGCGCTTCATTCAATATATTAACTAGCAGAATTGTTCCTTTTCAACGACAATCAATTAAGGTGGGGGGATGGGATAAGTTCGGAGGCTCGCACTGAGTTAATCCTGGACATGAATCCTGTAGAACAGCTATGGGACACGCTCATGACGCGTGATAGAGCTAGCGATCAGCCTCCAATTAATCTGCAAACAGCTCCGCATTGCCCTACAAGAAAAATAGGATGCCATTCGACAAGAGATTATTCAAATCTTAATTGCATCAATGACCCGGCGTATCAGACAGATTAAAAAGTGTGATGGATGCAAGAAACTTGAAATAATATTAAATTTTAAATAAATCTATATTATCAAAATATGTTGCAAAAGGACCAGCCAGGTATAAAGTCCTGTTACTCGTACGGTTCAAGAACAATTATGGCATTGTACTGTACTACCCCTTCTTCTCACAGGGGAGGAATTGAAACAAAGAGAAGAGATATTTTAAGACAGACTCGTTCTAGCTACCAAAGTGAAAACATCAGAGCCAATATCAAGTTTTAAGAGTTTATTCCAATTAAATTATAAGCATATTGTTGTTAACTTAATTTCTCTTAGAGAATATATTGTTTTAAACTACCAGTGTGTTCTTAATTATTCTTGCATTCTATCTCAAGCAAACATACAAGCCCTTTTCGCTAAAACGCTACGCCACAAGCTACCTATACACACATCCACATATAAACGAAAACACATATATGCATATAGAGTCACTTCAAGTACTCAAGAAATTACATCCATCACCATCACTCAGAAGCCTATATTGTCTACCCTTGCCAGTTACATCTCCATCAGCAACACTCGCCAAGCAGTGTTTGCCAATCAACCTACCACCAGAGTAACGCTCACCATTCAAGCAGCGTTCGCTCGAGAAGGAGACGATCCATCACCAGAGCAACGCTCACACATTCAAGCAGCGTTTGCTCCAGAAGAAGATGCCTGTAGTCTACTTACACACACACGACTACCTTACAGAGGTTACACACACGCCTTTCGCCATACCAGAGGATAACCTTCAAGCCTCTACAACTCTAGATTACCTCCCAAATTTTTCGTGCCGAAAAATTTCTCCGGGAGGGGGGATAATGTGATGGATGCAAGAAACTTGAAATAATATTAAATTTTAAATAAATCTAAATTATCAAAATATGTTGCAAAAGGACAGCCAGGTAATACCATTACAGTTACTCGTACGGTTCAAGAACAATAAGGCATTGTACTGTACTACCCCTTCTTCTCACAGGGGAGGAATTGAAAAAAAGAGAAGAGATATTTTAAGACAGACTCGTTCTAGCTACCAAAGTGAAAACATCAGAACCAATATCAAGTTTTAAGAGTTTATTCCATTTAAATTATAAACATATTGTTGTTAACTTAATTTCTCTTAGAGAATATATTGTTTTAAACTACCAGTGTGTTCTTAATTATTCTTGCATTCTATCTCAAGCAAACATACAAGCCTTTTTCGCTAAAACGCTACGCCACAAGCTACCTATACACACATCCACACCATTACATTACAAAAGTTATCAAAATTTGGTAAAAATTTGTTTAATTTTTGTTCCTTTTACATCTGTATTATTATTATTATTATTATTACTACACTTATCCAAATCGAGTGAATAAAATATTAACAGTAGAAGATATTATTTAGCTAGCGAATTGTATTAAAAAATAGGTTGTTGCAATAAAAATGAATAAACTTATTATCATTTTTTTTTAGTGGCTGAGTGTATATTAATATTATACACGTGATGGAACCATACATTGTATTGAAATGGAAAGGCTTTAGAGGAATATATAACATTACTATTCCCCTCAGAAACCCCCCAAAAAAACAATTTTTCCAGGAGAAATGTTTCAAATAAAAGTGATAGGTATTTATGTATGTAGATAGTATATGAAGTTTAAAGAAAATCGTTTGAGGAGTTTTTGAGAAAATCGCGAAAATTGAAAAAAAAATTTGGTTGCACTTCCGGTTGATGAATTTTGTTTGAAACCTTCGTGTCACATTGTGATGCTATATCTAAACCGAATAACAAACTTCAGTTACCTGCGAATTTTCATATTTAAAATAAAATTTTTCACATAACCAGACCCACATGCGGGCCATTTCCTTTTTTTCAGTATTCAAGGGCCTTCGAAACCTGGTATTTCCGGTGAAATTTCCATTTCGAAAATTTGACACGATTCTACCAGGAGTAAGAGAAAGTAAAAAATGTGATTCTTAATATTTGAATGTTGTAAATTGCTTATTTAATGCAATAAGGGCATTCATTATGAGATATTTGCCAAATATTCGATCGAGCAGCGATATCTTTATCGCCAAATATTCGATCGACATCAATATCTTTGCAATTATAATTGTTTCAGAATATCTATTGAATTATTGATTATTCTGTTGTTTGAGCAGGGATAACTGTATAATAGAGTAGTAAACTACAATAAACACATATTGTAAAACAATCTAAATTTTAAAAAAAACATTAGTTAACACTAATTGAATTTTCTTAGCTATTGTTATTAGTCTATTGTTTCCTATTTCTAAAATCCCTTTTTCATGAATATTTTTAACTGATTTTCTCATAGAAACTATTGAAGCTAATTGTAAATATTTTTACTTTCTCTTACTCCTAGTAAGAGGAAGTATTGTAATCGTGTCAAATTTTCGATGTCGAGTTTTCACCGGATATATCCGTTTCGAAGTCCCCCTGAGTCCAAAAAAGTGGTTTTTAGCAAATAGTCTGTGTGTGTATATGTGTGTATGTGAACAGCATAGCTCAAAAATGAAAAATCGTAGAAAGTTGAAACTTGATATTCCGTTTAGGTAACACCATGGGATCTGACAGTAGGTTATCTGTCAAAATTCCTCAACCGGAAGTGCCACATAACTAGTTCGTTTTTTTACTTTTTTGCGTTTTTTTTTCAAAAATGTATCCGTCGAATTTCTTGAAACTTAGTATATCAAATACACATACAAAGAGCTACAATTTTTATTTGTAACGTTTCTCTGGGAAAATCCATTTAAGGGCAGTTATGGGGTGGGGTGGGGTTAGATTTTCATCGTAAGTGCTATTTCAGCTTATTAAACAATTCTATCATCTAAATAATGTTAATTAGAATTGAATATGTTGTTGAAATTCCGAGTTTTACAAAAATCGGATAACCGGAAGTGCGTTTACTTTACCACTTTATTAAATGATTTTTTCACTTTTTCGCGATTTTCTCAAAAATGACCTCGTCGAATTTCTTGAAACTTCCAATATAAACTAACCATACAATGATCTACAATTTTATTTAAAATATTTCTGTGGGAAAATTCATTTAAGGGCACTTTTAGGGGAGGGTGGGGTTATGTTTTTCTCTAAAGTGCTATCATCATAGTTGATTATTACAATTCTATCATCCAAACAGAATTAATTAGAAATAAATAGATGGCCAAAATTCCGAGTTTCAAGGAAATTAGTAAACCGGAAGTGCGCCTTTATTGGACAGTTTTTTCAGTTTTCGACGAATTTCATTAAATTTGTCAATTATAATTTTGAGAATTGGAGTAAGAGAAAGTTGTGTGAGTGTTTCATACAAGATTTTTTTTGTTTGCAATCTTTAAATAACTTCTTAATATCTAGTTTAGTAACAACAGTTGGCCACACATTAATCTTGTCCAAATTCTAAAAGATATTGCCTGGATTTTACTACTTAGAAATGACATATGTATCCGGTAGTTAGGTTCTTAACTGATTTTTATAGCAACAGTTGTTAAAATAGGTTTAAAGAGTTACTGCAAGCATTCATCCATTTAATATTCGATAAGAATTCAATAATTTCAAATTTTTTAAAAAGCAAAATTAATTATTGCATTGAAATTGCTAAAAAAAAAATGAAAAAGAAACCAAACTGTATTTCATTGGCCTAAATATATCAAATCTATGCCAGATCACATCACTAGCTCACCTTATGAATATGGCAGCTAAAATTAAAATCATATTCCGTTAACAACAATTACATTATTGCTGTGATAAATTAACATTTTTCATTATTTATCTTCTTTATTTATAACAGCTGTATTACTATATTTTCAAATTAACTAGAATAATTTTTTGCCATGTAAAAATACATAATTCAATCTAGAACTCAAGTAGATTAGAATTAGATTCTTTTAACGGGTAGTGCACAGCGAATTGAAAGATCTATTGTGCCTCCCCCCGGGGGGAGCCTTCTCAATACACTCACCGAGCATATTTCTTGCTAAGACAAAACTACAAATAAAACTTGGTAGTGAGCTGCAAAAGCACCTAAGAAGAGACAATCCAAGTGTAGCACTAATAGACTTGAACGCGACATCTCAGCATTGGGAGTCCAACGCGCTACGTTAGAACTCAAGTAAGAAATTTTACTTTCTATTTCTGCTGAATGAGAAAGTACTGCGATCATGTCAAATTTTGGAAATTTGAATTTTTACGGTTCCCATGAACATATGAGTATGAAAAAATATATATATATATAAATAAATAGGAATGTTGAATATGAAAAAAATATACAAAAATGGAAAATCGTAGGAAGCCCAGACTTGATATACCGTTTAAATACCACCAGAGATCAGATAAGAAGATTTACGGCCCAAATCCATCAATCTGAATTTCACAGTTTTCTCAAAATTGTTGTCACTTTTCTTTGAAACATTTTTGCAGGAAAATTAAGTTTTACAAGGTTCTGGTGAAGGTTCAACGGCAGGCTTTTCTCCAAAGTGCCACGTCGGTGCAATGTGCATAGATTTCTATTTTTTTTTCCTTCTAATTATCTCTAAAGATTTTCCTTAAACTTGGAATGCTAAGTGCACAAATATATACGTGTCACTTTTATTTCAAACTTTATTCCAAAAAAAAATTGATTTAGTTGGATCCGGGGGAGGAATACGTAAAAAGTTGATATCTGAATGGCTGTACATGTATTTCTGGCCGTTGTCATGCTGTCCCTCCACGTAGTGACATTCAGTTACCTGGTCCTAAAACCAACATAGGACTCCATTCACACTCTTGAAAATAGACACTATATTTGAATGTTCTTTTTGAGCTGTTTGACCAAAAGTATGGGTTTAAATATTTTATTTTATTTTTTTTTTAAATTATTTTTTATTTGGAATTCGCAATCTGTATAAATAAATATAATAAGTGAATAGGATGATGTTGTGTGATGATGAATGACGTGATTAGATGGAGGAGAGAAGCTACCCACTGGTAACACTCTCACAGGAGTTACTTCCTATTGCTGGAGGTGATCACGGGGCCAACAGCGGCTCAATTGACGGGGTGGATTATCTGGTATAGTTGTGGAGGCGAGATTTTGAACAAGAAGATTAGAGTTGAGGGCAAGAGAGTCATAGAATTTTGTATATTTAGTTTTGACAGTTTCAGATACATATGGGATTTTGAGATCACTTTGGAGAGTGGAATTAGAGACATAGAATGGAGCATCTGTTATCTGACGGAGTATTTTTGACTGAAAAGACTGAATTTTCTGGGAATTTGAGCGCTTGGTTGAACCCTACAGTTCAAGTCTATAAGTCCACATCGATTTGAGTATACAATTGTATTTTAGTCGTTTGTGCTCGAGAGGTAGTTTCGATCGTCTTCCTATTAGTCTGAGTAGTAACTTATTCCGTTTGTTAAGTTCCAGTCTTTTTAGTTTCGTATGTTGATTCCATGTTAGTCTGCTTTGATGTACATCCCAAGGTAGCGAACTAAGTTTGCAGGAGAGAGTGGTATTCAGTTGAAGGTTACTGAAAGACAGGAGGCACGACGCAGAGTAAAGGTGATTTGTTCACAAACGCCCAAGATTATATTTTATTTAAATGAGTCTGTAAGAGAGTGGAGGCATTGATGGGATCAGAGCTGGATACAAAGATGGCGGTGTCATCAGCGTAAGTACAAAGAAGAGTGTTTGTATAAGTTGGTAGATCTGAAGTGAATACAGTATACAAAAGCGGACCAAGTATACTTTCCTGAGGAATTCCGGCGCCGGCCAGCGAGTAGTCAGAGGTAGCAGATCCGCAACTAATCTGAAAGTAGAGGTCAGATAAATAAGACTTGATGAGTAAGTAGTAGGTTGATGGTAGACATTTCTTTAGCTTTCATAGTAATCATGGATGCCATACCCGATCGAAGGCTTGAGCTACGTCGAGGAAGGCACCACAGCAGTACTGTTTCCGCTCAAGTGTCGAAGCAATGATGTCCACTAATCTATGGCACTGATGAATGGTGCTGTGATATTGTCGGAAGCCAAACAGATGTGATGAATGATTTGTTCAGTTTCCAGAATGGGGGTAAATCCGTTTCAATAACAATTTCTCCAGTATTTTTCCTAAAATAAGTAGCAGACTTATGGGCCTGTATGAGGATAGAAGGTGAGAAGGTTTATTAGGTTTTAGAATCATTAAATATTTTTAAACTATAATTTTTACTTTCGCTTACTAACAATAGTAAGAGGGAGGTGTCGTGTGTGTGGGGCTGAGTGTAAATGGAATATCTCAAAAACAGAAAGTTGCAGGAAGCTCAAACTGAGTATTCTGTTTACGTACTACCACCGCATCAGACATTGAAGATTTCAGGCAAAATCCGAACGCAACCGGAAGTGCCATTTTACTTAACGTTTTTTTTCGAGTTTTTGTGAGTTTCTCGAAAACGACTTCAACAATTTTCTTTAAACTTGATATCAATTATACATACAAAGAGCTACAATTTTTATTTGAAACATTTCTCCAGAATAATTCATTTAAGGGCAATTTTTTGGGAAGGAGGGGTGGGGTTTTGCTTTCCTCTAAGTGCTATTTCACAATTCTATCATCTAATTAATATTAATTAGAATTAAATGTGTTGTCGAAATCCCGAGTTTGGAGAAAATCGGATGACTGGAACTGCGTGTTACTGAAAGTAGTTTTTAGTTTTCTGCTATTTTCTCTAAAACAACTTACAACGATTGTTCTTTAAAACTTGGTATATCCACGAAATGTACAAAGAACTAGCTCTTGTATTTGAAAGATTTCTCCGGCTAAATTCTTTTAAGGGGACTTTTGGGGGAGGGGTGGGCTTATGGTTTCCTCTAATGTGCTATTTCAGTTCAACAATTTGCTAAAGAATTGTGTCAACTAAATAAAATTAATTAGAATTATATAAGTTGCCAAAATTCCCAGTTTGAAGAAAATCGGTTGAGCGGAAGTGCGACTTTACTGAATAGGTTTTTCAGTTTTTTATGATTTTCTCCATAAAAATGGCGACGGTTTTAAACAGTAATCAGAATTGTAAGTTTGAGAATGTTTGCCATTTCGGGGTCAAGTGAAAGTCGCGTGAGTGTTTTGATTAAGTTGAACTAGATTTTGATTGAATAACTAGCTCTTGCGTAGATTTCCATCTATATAGTACTCTTTGAATACTTTGTAGACTAATTAAAATTAATGACAATAGATTATAATGAATAAGCTACAAACTCCAGGGTTTAAGAAAAGTTTTTTTTACTAAAAATTATGAATTCATTGAAGAAATTTTTGTAGGTGTTTAACATAAATTCTATTTGCCGTACTAAGATAAACGGCCAAGAACAAAATGGCGGACTTTCATTGGATTTGCATTTCCACCTCTTTAGCTATCTTTTTTTTCAACAAAAGGAATGGAAATTCTGCATTTTTTCTTTATAGCTCACATTAATTATATAAAACAGTTAAATATTATGTTAGAAATAACTTGATTTTTGCTTCTTTTTACAAAAATTTTTTTTTTTGCACAATTTGATAATAATTTATAGAATACCAACAAAGGAAAACTAAGTAAAAAAGTGCTTATACTATTTTACTATTTTTTCAGAGAACTAATTAGTTATAAATAGTAGCCAATCATCACACTGTAGAAGTAAAGGTGTCAAATGTGGGTGTGTCAACTGTAATTGTAAATTTCTGATTGGCCTAACATACACCCACATTTCACACCTTCTCTTCTGCACTGTGATTGGCTAATTATTTCTTTGAAATAACTAGTTTGGAATTTGTTTACTAATTTTAAACCTATTCTTTATAACAATTATAATCCAATAATTATAACCCTATCACTTTTATTTGAAAAATTCTAATTGATTTTAAATAATTGTGCAGAATTTGTAGGATTGAATTTCAAATATTACTTGCAGTTTGGTTTATTGTGCAGTGTTATTGGTACGCATTAATTGGAGTACAATATAATAATACTTCTCTACCTGCCAGATAGGTATTTGACCTTGCATCGCCTCTATTTATTTATGTTACGGCAAATTTATAAAATTTGAGTTCAAAGAAAATTTATCATTATATATATATATGTAATTGTGTTAACAGGAAATAGAGAAAATCGTATGAGTGTTTCACATCAGATTTTTTTTTCTTCATCATCTTACTATTTTAAGAGGAAATATTGCAATTGTGAGTGTGTGATCAAAATTGCAGGATAAAATTTGATATTCGATTCAAGTACCACATGTACATCGACGTGTTTTTTTTGATGAAAATTCTGCAACCAGAAATGCGCCTTTATTCAATGGTTTTCCAGTTTTTTTCCGAGATTTTGTTGGAAAAAAAATTGGCTCCAACAACTTTCTTTAAACTTCCTGTATTAACTGCACACATACATAACTACCAATTTTATTTGATATACTCGTATTTCTCCATAAATATCGATTTTTGAGGATGCTGGTGAAACTGTATAGTTAACCATTCATCTGAAGTATCATCATTTCAGTATAATACATACGTCTACCACTTATATAAAATATCACAGTACATTACAAACATTGTCATAATAGCAAGTGTGGAGAAAATTGATTAATCGGAATTGTAAATTTTGAATTCAAGTTTTTTGAGCTTTTTTGAATTTTGTAGAAAATCTGCCACAAGGAGTTTGTGTAATGTTGGAATGCTAATAGATGATATAAACCTATAACATCTATTTGGAATACATTTATGGAAAAATTAATTTTAGCTGGATTCGGAGTGGTGGCAGGGTGCTGAGATGTTAGGTTATCACTAAATTGTACAACCAGCATTGCTGGACTTGATAATGATAACAATGCCGTCACACGGTCTACAATGTTGCCATATAGAGCTACATATCCCTACAGTCAAGGTGTATATACTACGCGACTTACCCCATCTTTATAGCTAAAGGGAAAATTATACATTAATAAAGGTTCCAAGTTTAAAGAAGGTCAAAAAGTTAAAGAAATGAACGATCAATAAAGAAACTTATCAAAGACATTTTCCGTGGTAGCCTGCTTCATTTTGTGGTCATCGACTGGTTTCGGGAGTTCGCGCATCTCCAGGATGCGCGTTTGTGGATGCATCTTCACTCAGTGTGATAACACAGACTTGCACAGAGCAAATTCAGTTTATTCACTGACTGGTCTTTTTCATTGTATTTAAAACCAAACTCTTAAACTAGGTCAAAGGGAGTTATTCTGTTATCTGAATCTCCCTCCAACAACAGAGTTTAAAAATTAGACCCCGACGTGTTGTTTCCATTTTAAGGAAAATTTGCCCCTTTAACAACTCAAACACGTGTTCCTTTCCCACCCAGCTACCATGACCATACCTTCCTTTGACCTAGTTCAAGAGTTTAGTTTTAAATACAATTAAAAAGACCAGTCAGTGTATAAACTGAATTTGCTGCTCTGTGCAAGTCTGTGTTATCACACTGTCTGACAAACGCAATCTGAAGATGGGCAAACGCCCGAAACCGGTCGATGACCACAAAATGAAGCAGGCTACCCCGGAAAATGTCTCTGATGCTTTCCAACTCTGCGGAACCAACCACCACAACAACCTTAAAAGATCTTACTAAAGCAATACAATTAATAATAAAGTTTGACCGTTTTTAATGACATAAGTAAAATGATAGTTGACAGCTGCGACATTTAACTCGTCTATTTTTTTCCCCTCACAGTTTCTGAAGAAGAACACCAAAAGTGTCTGAAAATTCGAAAAAATAAACTTTTTGAGAGTTGAAATTTGCTTTCGTCTTAGTAAAGCTTTTAATCAGATGCCAGACAAGTTATATTATTCGCAGAAATTTTTGAAATTAGCGCTTATTAAGTGAAATGAATCTTCCAATTTCTTCAACCTACCCTGATCCGTCTATCAATATCCATCTTCTTTTTTTCCCGTAAAATCTCAATATAATGCACTTTCCTGTTCGAATTCTCCAACTTTCCTATAAAATTTGCCTCAGTAATTACGGCCTATAAATCAATGTCCGTTCAGGTTCACTCCTTTCCCTATCCCATCTCTCATAGACGAAGATTGTATTCGCCTGGTCGTCGATCGTGTTGGTAAGCAACCCGTCTCCGTTGTAACCTTATGGAGGTACTCGAGGAATCAGTGTCTGAGTCAGAAAATCCTTCGAATCTCACCCTCCTTTCATGCAATAAGAACCAATCACTAAGTAAAGTGACAAAACTATCATATAATAGCTTTAGAATATAATACTTTCAGCATCATAATTTTGCACCTAGTCATCAGTATAAAACATCTACTTGACCAATGTTTTAGTTTACATAACTTGAATGAGGTTCAACAATGGCAAGTCCATAAGAAATCTGCATTTTTTGAGGAACAACGTTAATATGATTTCTAGTTTTTGAAGGTGAGAGCATCTAAAATTTACTCTCGAATGCTTAAGCAATACGGTGAAAATGCTATTGAATTGTACGAATCAGAGACATTTTCCGTGGTAGCCTGCTTCATTTTGTGGTCATCGACCGGTTTCGGGCGTTCGCCCATCTTCAGGATGCATTTTTCAGAAAGTGTTCACACTCAGTTTGCACAGAGTTTGCTCTGTGCAAGTCTGTGTTGTCACACTGTCTGAAAAACGCATCCTGAAGATGGGCGAACGCCCGAAACCGGTCGATGACCACAAAATGAAGCAGGCTACCACGGAAAATGTCTCTGATACTTCCCAGCTCTGCGGAACCAACCACCACAGAATTGTGCGAACTTAAATGAACCACACGATAAAAGTAGCCATTTGCAATCAAATCGGGATAATCAAGCGAGGTTTCGTTCTCCATCACTTGATGTTCGTAATCAATGTGCAAAACTGGATCAAACTTCGAGATAAAGAAGTTCTTATTTTCTTTTATTGCCAGCAAAAAAGAAAAAAAAAATATAGTAGATTGGTGGGGCAAATTTGTAAATATATTAGGGTTTATGTCGACAATAGGTAAATTATAAGATTAATTTAATAAAGCACGTTAAAACTACAACCATTTCTATTTATTTATCTATTTATTTATTGAAGGGCCCTCGTTTAATAGTAATGTTTTGAGAAATAATGGACTTAAAGAATAAGCTTATGCGATAATATTGATGCAAGTATATAAAAACATCGGTAACTTTATTGGGATTGAAAAATACAGTTTTTTAAGACAAATAAGTTGTTATAAGAAATTCACCTTTGGCTGGTCCCCTAACTGTGTAATGCTAATCCAGAGTTGCTCTTTTTTCAAGGCTTCATTACAAGAAAAAAAGTTATAAAATTATAAGAATGACGTCACCAATTCCCTAGGCTTAGTAGCTAGCAGCTGTACAAACTCATAGGCTCTGTTAGTAACAATAATATCTCTCCATGAGAGAAAGAGAGAGTGAAGTATTCTTGTAGTTATTGTTACAGTAAGAGATAGGTCACGCACAGACATTACAATAACTGTTAGAGATGTCCGTCTTACTTCTAAACTAACTAATAACATATACATAACAAGTAAAACAGACAATTAGCAACAGACACCATACCAAATACACTACAATGAATCTCTACTTGAACTTAACTAATATAGAGATAACATATTCTACTGTGTAGTCACGTTTTATTACTAACTATAACTTTCAAATAATATATTTATTACCTGCACAGCCTCTGTCACTATCTCTCTCTTTCACCATTTTATTCATATTATTTAAACTTATTTATCTTTGCAATGCTCGAGTGAATAATATTATGAAACTTTTAATAAAAATGTAAATTCCAGAATACTGACACATCATCATTTCAGTTTACTTCAGATTCGGTTAATCATTCATGTATTAAACAATAATAATATTTGTTTCACAAGCTCTCATTCGCGCTTTGGATTTATATTTTCCCGAATAATGACGCGGTATTTTAAGTGAGGTCGCACCGTATTAGCTGTAATTATTTCCAACTAAACTTTATTTTCCTCCGATTGAAAAAAAAAATCACTCAAAAGATAACGTAATCTCTACAAATTAAAAAGAAAGAGTTATTTGGCAAAGGCGAATTTTTATCCCCTTGCCTTAGCAGATTTTTAAGAATTCATCATATCTTTTAATGATTAGCGAGCGCTGCATATGATCGGTTACTTAAAAAAGCTATGTATTCTCATGACTTTCTCTTATTGCCGTTCGAGCCAGCCCTTGCCCTTCACTAAGAGGTTCTGAGATAGACAGATTAGATTTTGGGAAACGAGAGTTTTGGAGAAATATTGAGAGAACACGCAGGGGTGTCTCCAGGCTAAAAGATCCATCAAAGGGACTAAGCAGGGGGTTTCAGATTACCTCCTGTCTCTTAGTAGGATAAGGCTGAGGACTTTGGTAGCTGTAGAAACTGGACACATATGGGTGGCTAGTCACTTGCATAATATAGGGAGGACTTAGTCTCATATGTCAGAACTGTGAGGATGGAGTTATAGAGTTAGGGAAACCGGTGTATCACTATTTATGTCAGTGTCCCCGTTTCGCTAGTACTAGGTTTCGTGTATTTGAGAGGACATCACTCTCGCGGGATTGCCTGGGATGTTTGGAGCTGAAAGATATTTTAGGGTATTGTAGACAAACCGGCAAACTACCGGGGGAGATTAACTAGGGTATAATGGGTTTGTGAAGGAAGAGGGTATAATGGGTTTGTGAAGTTTTGATTTAGATGAATAAACTAGAAGTGAAGTTGAATACTGTATAAATATAAAAGTAACACTGACTGCCTGGACTTTACGCTAAAACATATAGAATGGTAGTGAGAGGTAATGAGAAAGGTTGATGAAGCTTTGTGACTGCTATATGAACTCTGCTAAAAGACTCCCTAAATATTCTCCCGTCGTATTTAAGCAGTTTCTCCCACTCTAATTTGGCCTAAACTAGTGAGTGAGACTGTCTCTCTCTCTCTCTCTCTCTCTCTCTCTCTCTCTCTCTCTCTCTCTCTCTCTCACTCTCTCTCTGCTTTGGATGCCTCTCTTGATCCTATTACATAGGGGGATGATTTAGGGGGGAATGGTGGGGGGGGGATAAGAGCCACATAGGCTTAGGTCCCAGGTCGATAAGCACTCAGATTTAATAATAATAATAATTCTCTTATTAGCGTTAATTTGATCATAAAAATGACAAATGTTCTCTAAACTTTTCATAATATTCTTATATATTGGTGAGCACAGATGGAGATAGAAATTGAATGTTTTTACTCTGTAATCCACAAGAAAATGCCAAAACATTATGTGAGGTCAAATAATACTTGAGACACAGATCTCCCAGCACAACCTAAAGTCAATTTTGACCGAAAAATGTTTTAAATAAAAGTGATAGGTTTATATTTGTTCAGCTAGTATTCCAAGTTTAAACAAAGACCTATAAAAAACATTAGGTCTTCGGGTTGAGACCGAGTTAGTGGTTTCTTGAAAATCGACATTACACAATAGCCCATACACAAAGCCTTCTTCAGGGTAATGTCGCCTCTAAAGCTGAAGCAACACTGTGGGTAGTGGGTAGTGTAGAGCAGTGGGGAAAAAAAACATGGAACTTTGGGACATACAGTATCCCGGAAGAAAACCCATACCAACCTGTACTTGAATAAGAGCTCATACAACGGGATAGCCGATCCGACAGAGTTGCCCAATGAAAAAAAATCATCATCGGCAAGCTCTGAAGCAGAACGGCTATAAGGATCGGCAAATAACTACTCTCTTCATCAAGGCCATACAGGCTCCTCGTGTCAGGAAACTGGAAGAAATAGAAGAAAGAAGTGGTAAAAACCAGAGCCATCCTCCCTTATATGCAAGGAATGTTACAGAAGATTACAAAACTCCTGGTAAAGCACAATATAAGAACCATATATGAAACTGAAGACAAATGTCCCAAATACTTTCACGTTTCAATGACAAATTTCCATTACAAAAATGTGAGATCTATATGATTCCTTGCAGTTGTGAAGAAAACTACATAGGACAGACTCAAAGGTTAGTCACTACGTTCCTTAAGAGTACATACACTCTGTCAAATACAACAAAATCGAAAAGTCTGCACTTGCAGAAATTAGCCCACAACTGGGCAGTTTTGAGAAGACCAAAGTCCTTGTCCAAATCAGCAATTATTACGAACTTGTGGTAAGAGAGGCAGTAAAAGTTGAAAAGGAGGAATACTGTTTGACTAGAGATGCTGGACTCCGTCTGAGCAGAACATCGCTGCCCCTGCTCAGAGAAAGGAGAAAAACAGAAAAGAAAAAAATATTTAACGGTTTCGTTCTCCACTGATCAAAACAAGGCTGCAACTTCAGTGGAAGGGAAGACTAAGACCTTATCATCCAATAGCCAATCATACGCAGGCGAGAGAAAATTAAGTCCCGCGTACTGCCAACAGCCATCTACAGAATGGAGGGGGAATCTAACTTCTACCTCTCCACTGCTCTAAACTATACTCTTTATATTTGGTCAGTGTTGTTTCAACTTTACAGGCGACACTATCCTGAAGGAGCCTATTGTAATATGGTTGAAACGTCGCGTGAATCCATTGCCGCGATCTCAACCCGAAGACCTAAGTGCTTTTTATGACAATGGCCGCTGAAGACTGAAAGATTATAAAGTCGTTGTAGCCGTTTTCTAGAAAAATGTTTCAAATAAAAGTGATAGGTTTATATTTGTTCAGCTAGTATTATATATGTTCTATTTACTTGGTGGTTAGTATAAGGAATTTGCAACAATTTTGGAGTTGACATTTTTTTATATTATTTATTAAAAATCTATACAATCGACGAAATCGGAAGTTATTAAGCGGAAAAAGAAAAAACTTTGGAGTGCAAATCTTTGGAGCTGCCACTGTTATTTAGCCAATAACCACCAATGTGCACTAGCCTCAATTTTTAAATATTTTTTACACTTTTATTGAAAGATTTTAATAGAGATAATACTTTGATAATCTGTAGCCTACTGTGGACCATATCGCCATTAAATTATTATTCTAGAACTGATTAATAACAATGATCACTGAATGATGAATAATGAATATTTAATGAAATTATTCATTCATATATCTTTATAAAAATAATGAATGATTAATTGGAATTTTAACCAATATTAGATAAAAAGTTTATTTCAATTAACATTTATTTGAATTACTTAACTATTCCAATGACGATTGAATAGAAATTTATTCCATTAATGATCAAACAGAATCGATATATACCTACATTGATTGCATATTGTATTTTATTAAAAAGAAATTTCGTAAAGCAATTAAAGGCTGATTATTATTAAATATTTTCGAGCATACGTGTTAAATGAAGAAAATGTATCATTCAATTTACAGTAATTTATAAATGTTCAAATATTAAAAATATAGAATACTAAACATTATTGAATTGGTGGTAGTCACTTCCGGTCTATTATGGTATAAGAAAAACAAAATTTTATTTATGTTTGAATAAAGTGGAAAGGAAGCGACCTTGTACTAAGTACTGTCCACTGGTAAGAAGGTCATACAAGTTGGGTGTACGTGATCTAGCATAAATATATTGTAGTGGAGTTAGAAATTCTGATTGAGGAGTATACTCTTGAAGCAACATTAGGCAGCAGGCAACCTACTAGGGGTCCTCTCAAGGGTAGGGAGAGATTGTGAAGCATTGAAAGAGAGTTCCTCCTACAGTTCTAAGAGCTCTAACACCAAACATAACAACCGACATCACCACCATGCAGTATGGTACAGATAAGATAACACATACTTAACCTACCACAATTCTTTAACCAATCCCTTCCATTTAACTATTAGGACCGCCCACTAATACAGTTTCATCATTATCATTATCATTAGTTTAAATGAAGAACCTTTTCATAGTTTCAAATATATATATAAACACAGTCCTTAAAAAAAAACTTGGAGCATGCGTACTGCTTCCCTATTCTGCAGTGTGGAAGTGGATAACACAATATTTTACTAGAGTTAATTTATAGTAAAAATGGTTTAAATTTCGTTAAACTTATTGGTAATAAAGGGCAATGTGGTGTTAATGATTAATGCCCATTAGACATTAACGATTTACATTTCTATAACATTCTTACATCATTTGTTAAACGAAGAATTATTTCGAATCTTGTCAAATTTTTTAAAACTGAATTTACACCAGAAATTCGGTTTCAAGTTCGCAGAGTAGGGGGGAAAAAAATCTGGTATGAAACACTCACACGGCTTTTTCTAATGTCAACTGTTGACATTGGTCAACACTTACTGTCATTGGCGCCTGTAGACTTCACAGTGCAAGTTGGAAGCCTCCGGATACTTTCGTTACAGATAACAAGGTCCAAACACCGGATAAGGAGCTGTAAAGGCTCCTAAGAAAACAAATCTAGGGGTAGCACCCGGGACTAATCCCCTGGATCTCCCCTTGGGAGTTCAGCGCATTTATCTTTGTTGAAATCCCTTCCTTTATTAATACAACTTAAGTTATAATATAATAAACTTTTTCTTTAAATTTCAAATTTCGCTCATTAACACCATACGCTAGTGGTGATGGTGGTGGAGGAAACATTAATCTTTCAATCCATACAAGTTGGAAAATTATTACATTGTAGTCTAGACGAGCATGTCAATATCATTTAATATGAATTTTAACGCTCCAAATTTCGCAAAACTATTTAAAAAACAGTTTTGTTTGCAAAAATGTTACGAATAAAAATGATAAGTTTATATCTTTGCAATTAGCTTCCCAAATTTAAGGGAAATAGCTATAATCATTTCCTATAAAATGACAAAAACCCACACAAATCTATTCTGTAAAGTTGTACTTCTCAAGCGATTTTATTGCAATTTTGAATTCTAGCAACGCTTTTAATGTTTATTAGTATTATATAAATGATAGAATTATGCATTATATTGAAATAGTACTCTATAGGAAAGCTTAAAGTTACTATTTCCTCAAAAAATAAATTTTTCCGGGCAACTATTATCGTATGTAGATAGTACACAAAGTTTAAAAAAAAACTGTTGAAGCAGTTTTGAGAAAATTGCGAAAAACTGAAATGAAAAAATTCAATGAAGTCGTACTTCTGTTTGATCGATTTTGCTCCGAAACCTGACGCGTTAGTAGTATCTGAATGGAATGTATAAGCTTCCTGCGACTTTTCGCGGTTTTTGATATATTTTGTTACACACACTAAATTTATTAGTTATTAATATTTATTAATATTTTGTTACACACACTTTTGTTACATTCGCTAAAAATTTTTTCGTTTCATACTCAGGGGACCTCAAAATTCAATTTCAAAAATGTGGCATGAGTAAGAGAAAGTAATAAGTGTTTTAAGGAATATGCGTGAACAAAATAACGGAAAAACTAAAACTTGCAGAAACTCAGACGTTCCGTATCAACACTATATCTGATACGAATCCGTTTCGATCAAAAGTTATCTAGTGAAAGATTTTTTTCTAGTTTTCACATTTTTCTCGAAAATAACTTCCAGAATTTCTATGCTGCATTACAGCGTTTCAGAAAAGATAAACTATTTCTGAAAAATTAAATAAAAAAATTCTTTGATGTAAAACTTGGTATAAAAAAGATGAAGAAACACAGAAGAAAACCTACCGCTCCAAAGAGAAGGGTAATAGTAATTTCCTCTGACAGCGTTATTACAAGACTTTAAAAATAATAAATTCGTAAATTTTTACATTCGGAGAAAGAACTATTTTAAAGAAATTGCAAATATAGCTAATAAATATCATTTTGCAGCAACTGTTTATGCGGAAAACCTTAGTGGTTGCGACAAACCAACAACTGGACCACAATGTATTCCAAGCTTTTCGTGCCCTTTGCCTCACGTGTAATGTATACATGTTTAGTTAAAGATCTGGGTGTCTACTTCTCGGAATCCTTCACTTTTAATATCCATTATGACTACTTATTAGGTGAAGGTTTCCAATTATTACAGATAGATTTCCACAACACAAAAAGTTTCAGAAATATTCATTGTTTAAAATTATTATACCTCTCATTGGTCCGACCTATTTTAGTATACCGTTTTCCAGTTTGGAGTCCGCAATATAATGGACACATTAAAAGTATTGAAAAAATTCAAAGAAAGTTTATCCGAAAAATTGCCTTCATACAGAATATCTCAAAAGAAAACATAAATTACTCTGAATATAGGTTTTTCTCTAAAAATTGTTCCTCTTGAAAAGCGACGAAACCAACTCGATCTGCTACTGCTATATAAAATAATTCACAACACCATAGACTGTCCTTATGACATTTATCATCCTAAATTAAATGTTCCAGAGACTATCCTTATGTCCCTCCAAAACTTACCAAATCCCAAAAATCCTTCTATATCCCTTATCAACCTACAAATTATATCCTTCATTCTCCCTTAATAAGATTGATGACATCTGCTAACAGTCATTTGCAGCAACATGATATTTTTTACTTATCACTAAATCAGTTCCAATTTATTATCAAGAATATTTTAGACATTAATCTCAGACTTTACATTCAAATTATCTTAGATTTTGTTACCAAATTTATGTGCAAATATTGACCTTAAAAATTTTATTTGAGAATATTATATTGTATATGCCAGTTATAATTTGTTATTTATAATAAATTATTAATTAAATATTTATATACATATCTGTATTGTAATATATACATATTATTTAATGTTCCTATTTGTTTATTTTAATATTATTTATTAGTATTTCATATTATATTTCTACACTTCTTTCCGGGTCAGAATGGACCAATGCCCTAAAATTAAATGTTAATTATGCTCCACTACGTGGTGTTCCTGGAGTTGGTAGCCAAGCTGCAGGAGATATTGGGGCTCTCTGTCATAAATGCGGCAGGAAGAATGAAACACCTTCCCATATGTTAGGTAGTTGCCTAGATAATATGCTCCTTGTGACACGCCGCCACCATAACACCAAACATAGAATAATGGAGCTTTTGGCGGAGAAGGGCTACACATGTCTGGAGGAGGTATATGCAGTTGATGACGAAGGTTCCACCAGATTCGCCGACATTATTGCCTTTCACCAGAGTAAGAAGCTTGCCTGAATTATAGATCCTACTATTCGTTATGAAAATAACGATAAGAACCAGGCCGAAAATATAAACAAAGAGAAGCAGAGCATATACAATAAATGCATAAGCTTCTTTAAGGAAAAGTTTCGAGAAGAATATGGTGAGAGGGAATTTCAGGTCCGTGGATTATGGTTTGGTACTATACCCGAACTAACTGGCAGATTTTTTGACGAGGTCGGATTAGACCGAAATCACTTGACAACCTTGGCAGAATCAGTTATTTCTGATTCTCTAGGAATTTTAAACTTTCATTTATATGAACAATAAATCAATTTAGTTTTGAATTATGTTAACTATTATATTTAGAATGACGATATTAGCTAGTGTTTGATAAATTCTTTTATATTGTATATATTGTTGTTTATGTTCTCTCGATTATAATGTTTTCCACCTTTATTTTATTTTTATTAAATTTAAATTTGGTTTATATATTTAAACGATATCTTTTCTGATTGATAAGAATGCTGTGTAAGGTAGCAACGCAATGTAGTTGTGCAGCCGCGCTTTTGTTCTTTTGTTCTGAAGTGTTTTCCTTCCTTTCGTAATCTTAAATAACACTTTATTATTAAAGGATATTGTTTATTACGTTGTTATTTAGTTTTGTATATAAAACTTCTACTATTCTATTTTATGTATAGAAAGTTGAATGTGGTCACCTCTAATTAAATGTAATTCCTGTTTAATTTTATTTTTGTTATTGGATTTAATGTCCGTATTTTGTAAAAAATAAATAAAATATCCGACAACGCTATCATTATCTTCGACAACACCTGAAAAAGATGAAATGCTTCAAATTTAGAGAACGTTGTTGAAAAAAAACTATGAAAAGTACTATAAATGGCGTAATTTAGTTAAACAAATTAGCTATATGATCGACAGAAAGCATGTCTACAGATATCATATATGTTTTTACAAAAATCGAATAAAATTTGCAATACTTTAAAAGCCATTCTTCACTAATCTGTGAACAATCGAAAATAGGACCAAAAAATAATACTACAAATCACAAACTGTGATCGGCATGTACTCGATGCATTGGACTTTGTGATAAGCATTAAGTCAAAAAAAAAAAAAAAATTGAAAACTCTCCTCTATTCTGGTCGTCACAATAAAATGGAGATTGATGAATGTTGTATGGATAATAACAATAGTAAAGAATAGAACAAAATTTGTAGCATAGATACGGGAGGAAGCAATGTTACTAGGATGTCAGATTGAACGGGCTGACTCCTCTATCCATGGAACAAGGACAAATTCCCTTTAATAGCTTCAAGTCACGATTTCTCTCTCTCCTATTGTATTTCGTTTTCTTTCTTTGTCTATTCTCTTCTCTTTTTAACCAACAACCCGCTTCACCCTTCCTGAAATAGAAAACTCGGGTTGAACAATGATTTTACTTTCTTTGGCAAAGCATAATGATGGACAAAACTATTTCTGCATATTCAATCTAATAGCAGATAATAGCTAATCTCCGCGTATTCAGTCTAATTGCAGATAATTTATTAACCCGATCGATTAGAATAAAAAATGGTAGGTTTATATCTTCTGTGCAGCTGTTTAATGATAATTATTATAGTTATTTCTCGGAAAAAAACTAAAAAAACCTATTCTTTAAGTTGCACTTCCGGTTAACCGGAAGCTTAGACTGCTTCCAGATTACCTTTAGATTTGTAATTTTAGCATTACTTCTAATGTGTATTAATATTATATAGATACACCATCATATATTGTACTTCAAAGGAAAGCTAAACGCTACTGTTACCCAGAACCCCCCCCCCAAGAAAATTTTCTGGAGCGTGTTTAAAAAAAAATTGTATGTACTTATGTGTGTAAGTAGTACAGAAAGTTTACAGAAAATTATTGGCGCCATTGTCGAGAAATTCTCGAAAACTGAAAAAAAAAATTCTGTAAAGCCGCACTTCCGGTTGATTGATTTTGTTAAAACCTACGTGTCAAATGCGGTAGTAATAACAAAAGGGATTTCCAAGTTTGAGCTCCTCACAATTTTGTCGTTTTTGAGATATTCTATTAAAACACACGCACACAAACAATTTTTTTTTATATACTAGATATTTATAACATATATTTCCGGTTAAATCTCATTTTTTTTTTTTTTTTTTAGCAAATTTGACACGATCGCCATATTACCACTTAAGGATTAAGAGAAAGTAAAAATATTAAGCAAAACATTTTAGTAATTTTAAGTCCTCACTACCGGTAATTTCTACCATAACCTTGTGAACTGGAAGAAAAAAAATTCTCAAAGATCATGTGCTAAACGAAGATTTTGGAATTTAAGAAGGAGATTATAGTTTTGAAGAAGCTCTAAGTTCCGGGACAAAATCAAGAAAGAGGAAGTGGCGAAAAGAGCTCGTCTTTGGAACATTCTCCTGGGACTGAGGCAGGCCAAGGTCTGTCTGGGAGGCTACAACCAGGAAAGGACGAAAGCCTGCATCAGTCTGAGTAAGAACAAGATCCGTATCTTTACGGGATTTTTTATGGGGCACTGCACCAGGCGACACCAGAGGAAGCTGGGCCTAGAAGACTATGGCACATGCAGATTTTGTGGGGAGATGGAGGAAACTCCGATACATCTTCTCACAGATTGCGATGCCGACATTCAAAGAAGATTTAATAGTATGGGTCGTTACGAGATAGGGGAGGAGGAAATATCCACCCTAGAACCCTCCAGGGTCTTGGGATTCCTTAGGGAGCTCAACCTGGAGAGGTGCTGTAGATGAGCAAGCTCATCTTCGGCTCCAGAGAGGGTACAATAGATCATCAATGGTCGCAGAGCAGAGCCCTCAAAAAAAAAAAGTTCCGGGACTACCTTTATTGTTTATAGGTACGTTTTGTCTGAAGCTGACTCTGCTGCACCAAAATTATAGACCAATTATCATCAAAAGTCCAAGTAATCAAACCGAGTATTGCATAGAACTTGCTGGAAACGTCTTGAAAATCAATTTCCTTCCAAGGTAACAATGGCAAATGGGGGAAAAGTAACTTTTAGGGTGCTTTTTGATTCAAGTAGTGATTATTCTATTATGTACTTGCTCCAATTGAAGGGGTTTTTTACAAATATTTATGCTGCCACGAATCACCTGTTACTCGAGTTTAGTGAACTTGAAGAGTCATCCATGAAGAGGAGTTTTATCCATACGAAACCTCACAAAGCATGACCGTACTTCCTGTTTAACCTAGCTAATCTTGAAAAAAAATTGTGCGTTACTTCATGCTACGGAATGCTTCGACGTAAGTTAGAGCAAGCATTAGGGAATGTTTCGCCTTCAGTGAAAAGAATGGCACCAGCAAAATAAAAAGCATCAGGAATACTTATATTCAGAATACAGGATGTGACGATTATGAGTAGACATTAATGCTTTTTAATGAAGTACTAAGATTTATCAAAGCAAAAACAGCAATTTTTTTTTTCTTTTTTATCATCCCATTATTTTTGGAAAATGAAATCTGATTAATAACTTTCACACATATTTTTTTAAGTCCAAATAGACCCACTTTTCCTAACATTGGATCAATATAATTTACTAAATTAACTTCAATGGAGTGCTTACATACAATATTTCAAAATGGCCACCAAAGATTTTATCCCTCCCTCTCCCGCCTAGGGGCATTCACATAGATCACAACAACGTCCTTATCATACTCTGTCCAAACGTTGTTAACAGATTTAACTATCCACTAATATATGCACCCTGACCAACGCTCACCCTAGTAGTTTACAAGGGAGTCATCTCCAATAATAATCCTTCATAAAGCGCTTATTCAGTGTCCCAGTAAGCGTACTTCTTACTTTGCCCTAACTATATTTGAAATAATTTTTACATTAATTTAGAATTTATTTGATAATTACAAATAGAATAATATTTTATAAAAAAAAATATTGTGGCACGCAAAAAATCTTAGAATCAATTGTGGGATTTCTACTAATAATTAATACGTTAGTTCTAAGAGATCGCAATGTCTTAGCAACTACTTTTGGATAGAAGCAAAGAGGACCTTTAATATTGAAATGAATAAAATATAGAAGAAGAAGAAAGATACTTTATTATACAACAAGCTTATAATATAAAATATAAGAATTTTATCTAATACAAAATAAAACTTTTATCTTAATCAGGAAGGAAACTGTCATGGCTTTTGGCCGTCGTCAGAAATGAATACAATAATATCACGACATAATTTAGAAAAAAATTATAATTCTTGTGATAAAGATCCAAGACTGACGGAACTTGAACCTTGAACTTGACCAATACCTTCATGCAAAATGGGTTGAAACCGTGTACTTCTTCAGGATAGGTTTGCTTTGACGAGCTGCTCTGTAATATTGGAATGACAAATTGTTGATGATTTGTAACTTATCAAACCAACAATTAATCTGAATAATGTTAAAGTATGGGCGAAATGTCGGTTTATACCCAAATCATTACCATGTTCTCATTCTAACGACTCTGATATTTTCCATGACAAAAACTTCAAAAAGTTCATAAAATTTCATGTGGAGTCTCAATGGATGTCTGTCTGATCGATTAAAATATTCAGATTATATTCTCCATATGTCTTCTTCATTTTTGTGTTCAAGGAAAATATCTCTAATGATACTCAAATGGATTGATTATTAAGTTTAAAATTGTCTGGAATCTTTCGGGTTTTTTTTTTTTTAAATATCTGGTGTGAAACACATCACACAACTTTCTCTTACTTCTGTTAAGTACAATCTATATATAGGGTGACCAGAGTTATATGCTCCACCCACTTTTTTTTTAAACGGCGGGAAATTTCGAAAAAATAGAAAACACGTATTTAATCATTTTTAGTCTAGTTTATTTTCAGTGATGATCCATTTTTTTAAACCCCAATATCCCGAGATACAGCATCCAACTTTTTTTTTTTCAAATGGAACATTATATTTTTTTTGCATATTTTTATAGTACTTGAGCCTCTAAAAAAAAAAAAAAATAAAATAAAAAAATAAATTTTAAATCGGTTAGGTTTTTCAAAAGTTATGGTAATTTAAAATATGAAAAACAAATTTCAGTTTAATGTCAAAATTACCTTATTTTTTCTTTAAGAAGCTCTTCAAACTGGGCACCATCAACGGATAGGCAAGCCAAAGCTCTGGACTCCCACGCTCTGTTTGTAGCAGCACTTACGTGGCGAAGTCAACATCTAGGCAGGCTAGCGTTATTCGACGTTCCATATCTTCGACTGAAGCCACGGGATTAAGGTTACTGTACACTTTATTTTTTAGATATCCCCACAAAAAATGGACAAAAAATGCACAATTTTATGGACTGATGAATCAAAGTTTACCAACAATGGCCTTCTTAATCGTTGGAACTTTAGAATATGGGCAGAAGAAAATCCACAAGTTACCTTCGCCACACGCCATCAGGTTGTTTTTTCTACAAACGTTTGATGTGGAGTTTGAGGAAACCAACTAATCGGCCCATACTTCTACAGAGGGAACTTAACTGGTGAAAGGTATCTAACTTTTTTAAGAGACATTTTGCCAGTTCTGCTAGAAGATGTTCCTCTAAAACGTCGGCTAGATATGTATTTTCAACAAGATGGTTGCCCGGCACATAATGCGAGAGTTGTTCGACGTTACCTGGACAGAAATTTCCACGAAAAGTGGTTAGGAACTCATGGTCCGATCCAATGGCCACCTCGATCTCCGGACGTAACCCCAATGGACTATTTTTTGTGGGGATATCTAAAAAATAAAGCGTACAGTAACCTTAATCCCGTGGCTTCAGTCGAAGATATGGAACGTCGAATAACTCTAGCCTGACTAGATGTTGACTTTGCCACCTAAGTGCTGCTACAAACAGAGCGTGGGGGTCCAGAGCTTTGGCTTGCCTATCCGTTGATGGTGCCCAGTTTGAAGAGCTTCTTTAAAGAAAAAATAAGGTAATTTTGACATTAAACTGAAATTTGTTTTTCATATTTTAAATTACCATAACTTTTGAAAAACCTAACCGATTTTAAATTTTTTTTTTTAAATTTTTTTAGAGGCTCAATTACTATAAAAATATGCAAAAAAAAAATATAATGTTCCATTTGAAAAAAAAAAGTTGGATGGTGTATCTCGGGATATTGGGGTATAAAAAAATGGATCAATCACTGAAAATAAACTAGACTAAAAATGATTAAATACGTGTTTTCTATTTTTTCGAAATTTCCCGCCGTTTAAAAAAAAAGTGGGTGGAGCATATAACTCTGGTCACCCTGTATATAAAAATTCAGCATCCGTATGTTTGTGGCCGTAAAACTCGAAAAGTAGTCAATGGATTGAACTGAAATTTTTACACAACGTTACATTTCTATATAAGAGTGTTTATATATACTTTTATTCCGAAGTTCCCACTCAAACGGGAAATTCCGAGCATTTCGTGAGTTTGGCAGAAATAGACAGACGCAGACGCGTTGCGATCGTGGCGCGCTCTCTGCCGAAGATATTCTGCATAGAATACGTCAAGAAACGCAATCATGGCTTGGATTTCACAGAAGAAATATACAATGAAGCGCTAATCTTCATTGAGGATCTTTGTCTTGCAATGTATGGCAAGTTGTTGGCACTATTGAGAGTACCAGTACCGGACAGGTCGATCAATGCAACATTCGAGAGAGAACTGCTCAGAGAGCAATCATACCCCAGAAATGACTTACAGCTGTTCGTCCAAGAAAATACACTGAAACTCCTTCAAGAACAAAAGATACATTTGATACCATCATACAAGCTGAGGCCAACCGATCGGGTGGATTGTACTTTTTGGCCGCTCCAGGTGGAACTGGAAAAAGTTCTTAATTTCCTTAACCCTGGCTAAAGTCCATTCAAACGGTCATATTGCGTTAGCACTTGCTTCTTCAGGTATTGCTGCTACGTTGATGGAAGGAGGAAGAACAGCGCATTCAACTTTTAAACTGCTCCTAAACATGCACTTCTCAGAAAACCCAATACATAACATTTCTAAAACATCAGGAATGGGAAAGTTTCTTCGGGCGTGCAAAATCATTGTATAGGATAAGTGTACAATGGCTAACAAGAAGTCATTGGAAGCATTAGACCATACATTGAAAGACTTCTCCGAAACATCAATCAGCTAAAGTTATGCAATGGTACACGATTAGTAGTTACAAAATTGATAAATAATCTAATTGAAGCAACATTTCTAATTGGACCTCATAAAGGTGAAGACGTACTACTTCCACGAATAACACTCATTCCGACAGATATGGCGTTCGAGTTCAAACGACTTCAATTTCCAATACGCCGTGCGTTCGCTATGACTATCAATAAAGCGCAAGGACACTCTTAGCAAGTGTGCCGTTTGAATTTAGAAAACGAATGCTTCTCTCATGGGCAATTATATGTCGCATGCTCCAGAGTCGGCAAACCATCTGATCTTTATGTTTATGCAGAAAACGGACAAACAAAAAATATAGTCCATTCACTAGCTTTACAATAAAAAAAGACTTTTAGTTAAAAACATTTTTTCTTTCTTTCCGTTCAGTTTGCAGCAACGCAGAGTAGGATATTAAGCTGAATGATTTGTTTTCGTGATGAATCTATGTTAACTTCATAGTTCAATTTACTTCCCTAATAATAAAATCAGACTGAGCCACAGCTAAGCGTGGCCGAGTTTAGCTAGTCATAATATAAAATGACAAATTTTCTTTATTTTTCAAATTTTACTTAGAAAAAAGAACCCTATGGCGCAACAGCCCACGAAGAGCCAAGGCTTGCCAGACGGCGATTTAAATAGGTGGGCGTGTGGTAAGCACGCCGCAGTTCCCACGCCGTTTAGTTCCGGGCCTTCCTACCTAGGGCGCTACTAACTGTAACTCCCCACTTTTCATCACGATGCTGGGTCAACACCAACTTTGCCCTCACGGGAATCGAACCCTGAATTCTCGCACGAAAGGCGAGTGCGCTAACTACTAGACCAACGCGTGAGGACTCAAATTTTACTTATTTTTGGTAAATCAATTTTCTTTAACTTTGGAATTCTAGCAATCCTTCTAATGTATATTAATATTGTATAGGCAGTAGAACCATACATTTTATTGAAATAGAATAATACTTTAGAGATGTTTTTTATGAAAATTACGAAAAACTGAGGAAAAATACGAAGTCCTACTTCTGGATGATAAATTTCGTCCGAAATCTTCGTGTCTTGATACGATGGTAATACCTAGCACCTAGTTTGAGCTTCCTGCAACTTTTTTTTTTCTAGATATTTTGTACTCGCACATACACACACTTACACTTCTTTCGCTAAAAACATTTTTTTTTGTACATGTATTTCTCAATTTAGAAAATTTGACACGATCACAAATACTTCCTCTTAATAGATGAAAGTAATATATGTACTCACTCATGTACCCCAATATCTGATTGCCTTTGTTGATATCATCTAACTTTTGTATCCTCAGATAAATTCTAAAACGCCTCAATGTATCACCAAAACTTCAGAAAGAAAATATAATATTCAAATGTACGTATTTAACGCCGTAGTATTTTTACTCTGATATAATGGAATAGTTTAATGTGTGAACGGCGCTCTATACTGGCTAGACCCGCAGTACGAGTATGTAGCTTTGAACATATTGATTTTTGAGGATGCAAACTGAACACAAGTACACACAGAATACTACTTGTTTACGCAACAACTTTACCCTCTCTAGTTGAGGGATATCACACCGTATTTGTATTAACTATCCAGCACAACCTGTCCTTCAATAAACAGAAATATTAAATAATATTATTAATAGATGAAAGATTTCTATGATTTAATTTGTTTTCAACAACTATATTGTACTGACGGGATGTTTTTTATTATTCAAAGTAATATTTTCATTCTCAGATGATTAATAAAACAATATAATATTAATAATATATGAAATCAAACTTTGGTAAGCGAATGATAAATTTAGAATGAATTTTATGTGATTAACCTTGAGATAATTTATTTACAAAACAAAAATAATAATAATAAAAAATTAGTACACTCTTTGTATAGGATCTACGTGCTCATTTTGGAATTATAATACTATAAACATTAAAAATTTACGAATACATATTTTATAAACATAAATTAAATGTTTGAAAATAAATGTAATTACATGGAATTTATGTCAATCTTTTTCTATTTGCTCAAAGTCATAAATAAAAAAAATATTTATTTAACATTATCTAATTTAATCCTGAGGTTTCGTCAACTTTTTATAATCATTATTAGATCAAATTGGAGTAACATTCTCAGAATATAGAATTTTCATCAATTGTATAGAATTTTTAATTAAAAAAAATAAATAGAGTTCTTTATTGGCTCCTTTATGAGTTCAGTAAGAAAAAAGTAAATCAAGTAATTATCTATTAATTTTCAAATATCATATTTTCCAAATTGAGTTTTCACAAGAAATACTTGTTTTGAGGTCCCCTGATCGCCGGTTATGTTTGATAGGTTTTTTTTTTAGGATAGTTCTTGTTGAGGATGTAAAATTGAAGAGATATGACACCGAATTAAATTCTGAAAATATTTTCTAAATGGAACTACATCTATTGGGAATGGCGAACAGCTGAAAGATAGATGAAATTAATAAAAACAAATTTTAATCCTCATCTGAACTTTATTTAACAAGTTTATTTTTATAAATTCTATTAAAAATAATCTCATCCCCGGCGCAATTCAAAGTTTAGCCCTCCATAAAAGTGATCTAACAGGACGTTAAAAAGAAGTCATTAAAATGTATAATGTTCGCTGAAAAATTCTTATTTCTTAATAGTGTTTTGATTGATCTATAGAGCTAGCAAACATTCGGCCATTTTAAATGTGGCAAAACTAAGTGTGTAAAAGCGATGTCTATTTTAATCACACAAAGTCTGTATTATCACATTGTATATCAAGAAATCCAGATGATGGGCGAAGATCCAAAATCGATCGAAGATACAAAATGAAAGTAGGGCTATCAGGAAAAAATCTCTAATTCTGGTAATAAGTTGTTTTTACATTTATACTATTTTTCTGCATAAACTAAAGATTCCAAATTCCCCTATAGATGGACCTCGCCAAAGCAACGAAACGAGTTCATTTCTTCCGATGCCAATACAGTGCTGTATGAATATAACTATGTTCGTATCAAAATGTGGTCGACGACCTGGCTAAATCCACATCTGAAATCAGCATTCGCAATAATCTTATGCAAAGCTGCAGTTCTTCTCGTTAAAAAACAAAGATAAATTATAAACTTCCCTTACAAGTCCGACAAGGTGACCTTTCTAATTTTGCGTTTATTATTAACAGAGATTTTTTAACTTATTTGAAAGATTGATTAAGTCAAAAGCAAAACAAAGTAAACAAGTAAAATCAAAAGATTGAGCAATAATTGTCAATTATCAGTTGAAAACACATGAGTTTAATAAATTTTGCTTGCTACAGTAACCACTGGATCGGAAGACAGGGACCGTAAGTTGACATCCAGCCGACTGGATTTAACGCCTCTTGACTTTTTTCTTTGGGGATATCTCAACGACACAAAAAATTTATGCCAATGACCAAACAAGCCAGAAGCCTTAGAGAAAACTTAATCCCTAACCTGCTTAGCAATTCCGGTAAGACATGATACGATTAGCACTTCATATGTTGGGCAGTGACTGCGCTTGAGTCGTTTAAGCCGAGGAAGTCATTTGAATAAATAGGTAATTTTTTATCAATTTGTAAATAAAATTGAAAATTGTTTTGTTTAAAGATATTTACTGCTTATTTTTGAAAACCCTTACGCTTTTAAAGTAGGCTTTTAAGTTGATCAGCATTTGAACTCTCTTATTTTTTCTCATAATAAAGAAAATCCGCTTTTAAGTTTCAGTTTATGAAACAGTAAAAATAAGAAGAAAAAAACGAAGAATATTGAATCTTTATGGTTGAATATCTCGGGCAACGGTTTGAAATATTGAAGTGAAATTAACGGCAATTTTCTTCATTTTTTTTTAATATTTTCAATACAGTAGCAAATAGGGGGGGGGGTCAAAATGAAATCGCCACTTTTAATCACCGATTTAAGGTGTAAGGCGGCAATAAAATAAAAAACATTAACACCATCATAAACTAGAGCGAAAATACTTCAACAAACGTTACGTTCACTTTTTACATATTTTCCTTCGTTTAAGAGAAATTTCAAAAGTGGCCCATTTAAATGGGACACCCTGTACATACAGGGTGACAATTTTAACTTTCAACACCCATCTAACTCTTGGAAAGTACGCTAAATACAAAAAAAAAAAAATCCAATGATACCCTAGTTAATTATTTCAAGGTTTTGATGTGATCCAATATATGATCAATTTTTTTTTTTTTTTTGAGTGCAGAAAGAAAAGATTTTAAAACTAAGTTTCTTATTTCATATTAGATTATATACATATTTTTATTCTTAAAGTGGGATTTTTTTTTTTCATGAAAATGATTGTTGAACGAGAAAATTCCGTTGAATATTCGGTGAGATATTCAATTTTGAATGTAAAAAATTCTCTACTTTCTGATTGCTATTATTCCATATTGTTTTTGAGTTTGTAAGGAAAATTAGGCAAAAATATATTCACATTTGTTGTGGTGGTTGGTTCCGCAGAGCTGGAAAGCATGAGAGACATTTTCCATGATAGTCTGTGGTCATTGACCGGTTTCGGGCGTTCGCCCGTCATCAGGATGTTTTTTTTGAACAGTGTAATAACATAGACTTGCAGACAGCAAATACAGTTTATACACTATGAGTGTATCAACTGTATTTGAAGCAGGCTATCACGGAAAATGTCTCTGATATATTCACATTAGTTGCTCAAATGGTTTGTATCCTGTATTGCAGGAATTAAGAATTAGGTGGCTGGATACAATTAAAGTGAGGATTATATAATTAAGGAGGAGGTAATCAATTATTTAAATGGAATATACGGCTGGCAAGAATTTATACAGATGTACACAGACTATTTCTCATTAGAGAATGCAATTTTTATCAACAACCTTTTAAATGCAAATTTCATTATTTTATAGAACATTTTTCCTATTATTTATAAAGTCAACATATTCCTATTGTCATTAAAGTCATTTTGGATTATACAGGGAAAATGTATATTTATATATTTTTTCTTTTTTTTTAATTTAAGGCGCGTCAACATCTGTGGTCATTAGTGCCCGGAGCCTTCTTAGTGCACTGCCGGCCCTCGGA